>SSNS01000449.1:33279-125965 GCA_006937985.1 Aphyosemion australe | reverse complement strand
CTGAGAGTCCATGTAATATAAAACAGGATCTTTTTTCGGGCTTCCCTGGGTGTGTAAGTTGAGGGCTTCCAGCTCCCCGTAATTCAAACCCGGCTCCTGGATGAAAACCCGGACATTTTCATCAATATAGGAACCCCCCCGGACGCCCCGGACAGAGGGTGAAAAGTGGACATGTCCGGGGAAAAGAGGACGTTTGGTCACCCTACTTACCTGTGATGAAGTGATCACTGCAAACTAGCATTTTTCGTTCCGTTTCTGCTCATCCTGCAGCCGGAGATTATGATCCACTAGTCCGCTGTTACCGTAAAACCTGGTATACGTGCGCCTCGAAAAATCGAGTGAGGGCTCACTTTACCGTCGATCTCCGAAAAAAACAAAAAACACACCCACGCTGTTTCTAACAGTAGCCCCGGCCACTATTAGAGACCGGCCTGTATTTACCCCCGCTGACAGCCAGACCGGCTAATATAGGAGACCCGGCCGGTAATGGAATACAGGCCTTTATTAGAGGATTTACGGTAACCCCTGTCTCTGAGATATTGTTACGGCCCGGCTCGTGGGACCGCAACAAAAGGAGGATGGCTGGACAATTGGTAAAGGTTTTGAGAGTATTTTATTAAAACTGCCTCCAAAAGGATTCACCAAAATGCCACAATGGCAGTCTCTCCTCCAATGAGTCCAGATGATCCCGGACGAGACCCCATTTGTTACAACCCGGCTCATAGGGTCGCAACATAAAATGGAGACTGAACATATTTTGGAGTTTCTTGAGTATTTTTAATAAAATCAGCCTCCAAAAGGCCTCACCAACAGGCGGGAATTCCTGAGGAGATCTCTGAAGCAGCACTAAGCAGGCTTTTATCCTGCACCCACAGGTGCAGCTACTCAGTGCAATCAAGGACTGCACACAGCCAGGCCAAATGAATAGAGATGCGTAACAGATATGACTGGAACCAACTATGAACTGTGCCTGATAGTCCCACTCAGTTAATGAGACTATTAAGAAGGATGTTGTGGTCCACAGTATCAAAAGCTGCACTGATATCGAGCATCATCAGAACAAATGTTTTACCTGAATCTAAATTTAGACAAATATTTAATACCTCAATCAGCGCAGTCTCAGTGCTGTGGTGTTGTCTAAAGCCTGACTGAAAACCATCTAGCAGGTTGTTCGTCTCTAAAAAGTTGTTCGACTGAGTCATAACTGCTTTTTTAATAATTTTCCCAGTGAAAGGGAGGTTACCACTGGGCCTTACCACCAGACGCATATGTGTCCTGTAACGTTTGAGAAACATGGTACGCAGCAATTAGCCACTATTATAGTGGATGGGTGAGTTTCCACTGGATGTGAAGTTTTGGAAGCTAGCGGGTAAAACATGTCTATTTTGTTACGTGCTGCTAACGCATCCAGTGGAAAGCCAAGATTAGAAGTAAACAAGAAAAACAAGTTTGGTTTCTGCTGTTGCTTTTGCTAATTTTCCCTTAGCTAAAAAATAACTAAATGTTTCTGTTAGTGTCTGCTCATAAAGAAATATGACTTTTGTGAATTTACTTCATAGTTTAGCTGCACTGTCTTTCAGTCGGCACTCACACATTTCTATATTAAATCACAAAAACTTGTCAAAATATAGAAATAATTATGTTGTTTGTGTCATATCCAATGGATTAGTTTTTCTTCCTGAAGCATGGTGTGCCAATTTTGTTTTTTAACATCACATTTAAACAAGTGGCTCAAGGATAAACAGCAGGGATTTCTCTAGAATTCATTAGAATAATCCCTATTTCAGTTTAGACAGGATGCAGTCTGGACACAGTAATCTGCACATTTCTTGGACAGGTCTATAGGAATCTGATGCTATTAGCACAGCATTTTCACAAACAAGCATGTTTTCATAGTATAATGGTTTTGCCTTTTTGGATTTTATCTTTTTATTGTTCTTGCTTTTGAGCTTTGCTTGGGTTCACAATCAAATGATGTAATGAAATCATGTTTTTCACTTTACACTTTACCATTTCAGGTTATCACAGTGGTGTGGATATCATAATAGTTTATAGCGTTAATGTACAAACAGCATACTGAACTGATGACTTAAGTTCCTTTAACCAACTTTGTCAGGCTTTAGTATCTCAGGAAACCAAATTGATCAAAGAGAGAAATCGCTTTTACTAGCTAGTACAATAAAGTTTTATTAAAAATAATAAACCAGGTGTCACTAAGTTGTTTAATAAAGAAGTAAATGATGTATTAGAAGGGATTTGTTATTGGGAAGAGTGATGCAAGAGGAAGCAATGGACTGAATGAAAAGGGAGGAAAGAAAACGAGACACCCTCAAAGGGTCAAAGGTCACAGCTCTGACACGTGTAGCAAGTTGAACCTTTCACTTTTAGCAGAGGTCACCGCTGGGAGCACTGGAGGAGAAGGACTTTATTGTTCTGGGTTACAAGCTCCAAACTTCTACTTAGGAACTCACACACACACACGCACGCACGCACACACACACGCACACACACACACGCACAGACTGCGGGTCATTCAGGGCTGCCTTAGCCAGATACAGTACCGACAGGCCAGGCCAGGCCAGGCCAGGCCAGGCCAGGCCAGGCCAGGCCAGGCCAGGCCAGGCCAGGCCAGGCCAGGCCAGGCCAGGCCAGGCCAGGCCAGGCCATTTTTTCTCCTCTGGTAAAGTCTTTATGGTCGACGCCTCACCATTATATTCCAACAGGCTGCTGAAATGGAAAAAACGAGGTGGGTTTTTATTCTGGGCTTTTTAATGGTACAAGCTAATGTATATGAAAAGCCATCACCTCATAAACCAATAGCGTTCTATTTCTCATGCACCTACTTAATGCACCCACAAGATCCTTTTTTTATGAAACATTTAAGCTGCTACTTTGAGATGATCTTAAAGCGCTGTGAATGTGGAACTCCTGTTTGTGTGGAAAAATAAATAATATTAAAAAAATAATAAGAATAATTGCCAAGACATTATAACCTTGCAATTTTTTTCTCTTTTTTCTCTCTCTTTTTTTTTTTTTTTACAAATTTCTTACATTTTTCAATACCTGTTAAATCTTTTTTTCTGGAACTACTGGATGCATTTTTATGAAATTTATGCAGTAATTATGGAATTTTCATCTACAACTGATTAAGTTTTGGAATTCAAGATGGCTGCTAATTAATCTTGTGATACACTAAAATTGTTTTAGCACATTGAATTTTACAGATATTGAACTAAAATTTGGTGTCATGGTAACTTTGAGTCATTCACAACAAATAGTCTGAGTACTGACCAAGAGAGCAACATCTTTACTTAAAGAGACAGTGTGTAGTTTCCTGGCAATAGGGGGCTGAAGTACGTACATTTCAGGGTAGTTTTACACCAGATAGCCATGACTGTCGCTAGTTTAATAAAAACATTACGGTAAATGATAGGCAAGTTTTATATATATAGCGTATTTCCTACCCGAAGGCAACTCAAAGCGCTTTACAAACAAATAAGACATTACAAAACAAATCATCTAGTGTGATGTCATCGGCAGGCGCAGGACCCCGAGCCGGCTCACATAGAAGGAAACATGGCGTCCCCCAGAGACTATAGACCCGCGCCCTATGTATTTTAGACCTGATTTTTATGGTTATACGTTACGAAGCCGCCAATATTTTTCAATGACTGGACATCATTTTATTCATTTTCAACAACATTTCGATGGATATTTCCAGGGATTAATGGTAAAAACTACACATTGTCACTCTAACCCATGGTAGACAGTTGTTACGAATTCATATCAAACCCCTTCTGCCCTTAAAGGTACGGTAGAGTTCCTGGAATATCTTTTCAAGCAAACCACAGTTTGATAAAAACAGCCCCCTTACTTCAGGCTGCCCCAAAGCCACACCTCCAGAATACAGGTCTACACATTTAAAAACAAATGTCATTCACCATCAAAACTCCAGTGCCGCTTACTTTGCTCAGCTGATTTCCTCATACAAAAATAATTCTAAAGTCTTGTTTGACACCATAAACCAGTTTGTTTCACCACATTCCAGAGACATCATGATGGCTGCAGACAATGGAGAATTCACAGTCTAACCCCTACTTCACACTGGAAGCATCAGCGTCGAGGAACGGCATCGGAACGGCATCGGAACAGTTTACTCACGAGTTTTGCTTCGTGCCAGTACACACTTGGAGAATCTCAGCCATGAATCAACTTCTCCACCGTGCTCCTCGCTGGACACGCAAGATCACAAAATCCCTCGAGACTTCCGCCATCCTCCTCTCTTGACTCACGAGATCACAAGATCCCTTGAGACTTCAAAGGTCACAGTTTGTTCATGCCAGCCGACATTAAACCAAAAAGAAGGAACTCACATTTGATATCGCTGTTTGATCTCATATATGTTTTTCCTCTCCACTGCCAGGGTTAAACCCATGAAAAACACACTTCTCGAATGATGCAGGGAGTAAATAAGCTGTGAGGTCATACGTATAGACATAATCTACATAGATTTGAAATTGCATAGATGCAATAGACTTTTATTTTGACAATTACAATTTTACATTGAAAGTGCATGTGATTTCCTGTCTGGCCCTATGTTAACTGCAGAAATAGAACCTAATCCTATCTGTAGCAGCGCGGCGTGCCACTTCTGGGACGCGCATGGAAATTGCCGTGTTGTGGCTGATTTGAATCACCCCCACAGACTATAATGGATTCTATTTGAAGCAGTGATGTTCCTCTGCCGCTGATGCTTCAAATGTGAAGTCAGGGTTAGTATTGTTGGATTTCTCTGCAGCTTTTGACACAGTTGATCACAGCACCTTAATAACAGACTTCGTGACTCGGTGGGGATCTCTGGAACTGTTCTAGACTGGTTCAGATCGTACCTTTCTAACAGAAGTTTCAGTGTCTGTATAAACCAAATCATGTCAGATTCTACCGATCTGTTCTGTGGGGTACCCCAAGGCTCTGTTTTAGGCCCACTCCTGTTTATATTATATATACACCCTCTTGGACAGATAATTGATGCTTTTCATGATGTCTCCTATCACCTATATGCAGATGACATTCAGCTGTACTGCTCCTTTAAGGATTCTGAGTTCTATAAACTACTAGAGTGCCTATCAGCGATCACTAGCTGGCTAGAAGATAACTTCCTTCAGTTAAACTCTGAAAAGACTGAATGTCTGATCATTGCCCCTGAGATCATGGCTCCTCTGATTAGTCAACAACTTGGTCATTTAGCTCCTGCTGTCAAGTCAAACATGAGAAATTTGGGTGTTTTTGACCAATCAATGTCTCTTGAAGGCCACTCAAAAACGCTGGTCAGAAACGGTTTTATCACTTGAGAAATATCTCCAAACTGCGAAGGTTGGTGTCAAAACATGAACTTGAAATGGTTCTCCATGCCTTTATCTCCTCCTGTCTAGATTACTGTAACACAAAAAAGCCCTTGAGCGCCTTCAGTTGGTCCAGAACTCTGCAGCGAGGCTCCTAACTGGAGCAAACAGAAGAGCTCACATCACTCCTATTCTGATGTCTCTGCACTGGTTACCCATTAACTTTAGAATCCTGACTAGAACATTCAGGGCTCTACATGGCCAAGCTCCTCCTTATATGACTGAACTGTTAAAGCCTTATGCTCCAACCCAAACCCTCAGGTCCACAAACCAGAACCTCCTTGAAGTTCCAAAGGTGATCGCTCTTTCCAGGCTGTTGCACCCTGACTTTAGAATGAACTTCCTTTATCCTTACGTGTTACTGACAGTCTGGACACCTTTAGAAAGCAGCTGAAGACCCACAGCAAATTCAGCATGCTCAAATTAACACTGTCAGAGTTGATTTCAACACTTTTAAAGTGTCTATATGGGTCCACACCAGAAAGAGTTAATTTAACTCTTTTTGGAGAGTTGGTGCATTAACTCTGATTTAGTGTCAAAAACCAACTCTTGTGGAGTTGACAATTTAGCACCGGTGTTGGAGTTAATATAGTAACTCTTAACACTAGTGTTACATTTTTAACTCCAGAAGAGTTGTTTTTTGACACTAAATCAGAGTTATGCACCAACTCTCTAAAAAGAGTTAAATGAACTCCTACTGGTGTGGACCCATATAGACACTTTAAAAGTGTTGAAATCAACTCTGATGGTGTTTATTTGAGCATGCTGTTGTGTAACAGCCACACTGAAAAACACCAGCTAAGTCATGCCTTGTACCCCTCATGACTGTGGACAGCCAGTGAGAGAGGAACACAAGGAGCAGAGTCTTGAGCATTTAGTGTGAACCATGCTCCACTTTTTTATTGTGACAGTGGAACGGCACAGCAGTGCCATTCCTGTGACCAGCCTCCTCACTTATGGTGCCAACATGACACAACATGTAACACCACATTTGCAACAGTGAACAAAGTAATAACTAAGAACAACACAACCCCCCAAAAATAAACATGCATAAACACCCCAAAATAGAACAAATTACCTAAAAACATGACTCCCACAATGCACCTTGCCCACTGCAGCTCTCTGCAGCCAATCAGTCGACAGTCGCTACCAGTCCAACTTTTAGAATAAATGGGTGGAGTCTGCGAATTAACTCTGCAGGTGTTCTAGCCACTGTGGGAGTTCAGAGTTAGCTTTTCAGGAGTTATTTTGTCCAAAATTACTCCTACAGAGTTGATTAGGAAACATTCCTTTTTAACACTTGGGTTTAACTCTCATGTCAGTGTTACATATCAACTATGTAACTCTTTTAGTGTTAAATTAACTATTCATAGTGTTAAATTGGACCAACACCCAAAAATTAACACTTTTAAATTTGCTGTGCCCTTTTATTTAAAACTGCTTTTATGCAAATCTTTCATGTTTTCCTCATCTGTATAATGAGATTTTGTGATTTTAATTATCTTTCATTTGTTTCATGATATTTTGTTGTTATTTTTGTTTTTCTTGTGATTTTATGATTTGTTTTGTTGACCTTTGTGATTTTGCTTTCTGTGATGAGTGCTATATAAATAAACTTTACGTACTTATAATGCTTTAATACAAAACTTAAAACAAAATGAGGAAGCTGAGACCAGGCTTATCATGTATGTATTTAATGTAACTCTGTGCAAACTTATTAAATACAAGAGAGAAAACTAAATGATTTATTATATTTACAGTCTTAAGCATGTGTTGATTTCTTCACTCTTAATTATGAACACAGAACAAGTCAATATTGAAGATAATAGCAAGAAAGATCAGCAAGTTTCTGGGATTTTAATGACGATAGATCTTAGATTTCATTTGATTCATGTTATTTTACATATACTTTTAGTTGCGTTTGGTATTTGTACTGTGGTATATCTACACCGTTTTATTTATTATCCAGGGACACAAAACTAAATCTGCTCAAACATCTTTATTAAAAGCTTTTAAAAGTAACCACCAGGAGTTGCAGCACCACCAGTGAATGGCTAACGGTTTAGCTACGGCATAAAATTAGCCGGTTAGCAACACACAGAACGAGCACACAAGGCTGTTTTATATTTATCCAGTATAGGTTCATCACAAACCCAGAACATGAACATAACTTAATGTTTGAACTGAAAAATGATTTATTTTCACTCTTTTTCTGTAACAGATGGCCCTGACGCTCACTCTCCCTGATGAAAGATCTTTGTTGGAAGCTGCAGGGAAGTGGAAACAATTACATGTTGCTCACAATCTTTAAAAAAAATGACTGAACTATTCTGCACGTCTCAAAAGTTTAGGAAAAACTGAAAGGTAAGCATGCAATTCTGCTTGTTAGCTAAAAGCTAAAAACACTTACCTTCATAGTTATCAGTGTAATGTAGTATATACAACTTGAATCCTTTTTGCTTCTCAGGGCTGTACAATGCAATGTCTCTAATTGTTACTTTTGGCAAATCTTGGAGGCATCTAGTATAAAATAAAGCCCTCTTATCGTCGTACAATGATACCGGACGTGCTACTGCCCCCTTACGAAATAGCGGAAGTAAAAATACATCATTGCTTGGAACTAGCCCATTAGGATTAGTACCTTCATTAGAAACCTGCCATATCCATATCCACATGTCTACTGCCCTCTGGTGGTGGATCTACAGGTGGCAAGGGCCGATTTTGTTTTTTGTTATTGACATATTGTTATGCAGAATGTTATATAATTGTATTAACATTAGACAACAAATAGTTCAATAAAAAATACAGTATGTTTTAGATAATTATTATTTCACATTTCAGACTTCAAAGGATTAAAACATTGCTAAAAACTATTAAAGTCTCAAGAAGCAATAGACAGAATTTTATTAAACTATTAAACTAAACATTTGCTTCTACATCTTTTGGAGCTAAACAAATTCAAGATGGCCACCAACATACAAAATCTGGCTTTTACTCAGTCAATTTAATAGATTTTAAGCTTCAGTTTGGCATGTTTGTTGTTGGGGATCATGTTCATCACACACACATGTATAAATAAAATTATAAAACAATATAACTCAGTAATTCCTAAACATAAGATGATTTTAGTTTAAAACACTGGTATGAAATGTGGTGACTTTATATGGAACTTTAAATCATAATATTTTATCCAGAAAACACTTTTTCTTCCTTTCAAACATATTTTTATTTGTCAATAACACAATTTTCCACTTATTTCTAATTTTATTGTGATTAACTAAGTCAATTGTACACTGAAATGTACAATTATTGTATTGAGACTAGCAGCAAATAGGATCAGCCTTTTTTTAGGACAACAGTGTTTTGTTCTGACTTCGTATCTGATTCAAACCTTTAAAACCAGATTCACGTCTAATTTGACCACAATCCGGGCCTTAGGAGTAAGTGTTCCTTGTTGATTTATAATAAACTCTGCTAAGTGTCAGTGTGAGAGGTAGCGGAGAGGCGTGTGATGATGATAACCTCAAATGAATTCTCCTCTCTCCACCCACGTCCACAGTTTATTAGTTTAGGCCAGAGGCCACTTGTAGCCTTGCAGAGTGGACGGTAAATGTGTGCGTGCTCCTTAAGCACCGACCGCAGCAATAATAGACCGAATTATACAATAAATTCCCTCCAGATGTGCTCCCTCCACACCCAACCATCCACTCCAATCTGACAGTTCGTGCAGCCACAATCTGTGGAGGGAGGCCTCTGTCCATGTGCACCCCCCCCCCCCCCCCCCCCCCCCCCCCCCCCACACACACACACACACACATATACAGATGCAGACCTGAAGTGGCTTAGTTTGCAGTGTTTGCATTGTCAGATTGTTTCCATACTGGTGTTAGCTCGCTGCGTTTCCTCACTGCTGCTCTAATTACAGGTCGTATTAGCTGATAGTGTTTTGCTAACCTCCTAATAGATGTCCTGAAACTTCACAGAGAGTCCATTCAATCATAAGCAGCCTTTCTTTAATGCCCGTTGCTGCACGCGCACACACACACACACACACACACACACACACACACACACACACACACACACACACACACACACACAGTCCCAGATGGTATGTAAAGTTTTATTTTAAATTGTAAATATAGTTCCTGGAAAAGTGTAGCGAAAGCAGAATCTGCCCCGTCTATTTCTGTCCTAAACAGGCGGCGGGAAATGAGGCTAAAGGACAAGAAAACGAAGAGAGAAGGAAAAGAGCGGTCAGAGTAATTATTATGTACGCTGCTGCTGAAATGTGAGTCAGATTTCCGGGTGGTGAAGGTGGAGGTGGTGGTGATGGGGGTGTCATTCCAGATTTTTGTTTACCTCAGTCTACCATCATAGAAACCGGGTTTCAAATTTTTCTTACGGCTGAACCAGCTCTCAGCGCGGAGTTGTGCTGATGCAGGAGGATGTTAAGAGAGAGGACCACCAGCTCGACTGGCAGCTGCTGGTGTGCTGGTCTGGAGCCCATCTCAGCACCAGTGCCACCCAGTGTTCAACCACACGACACACTGGGACAAGATTCAAGGCACTTATGGAAATAATTTGGATGCAATCGCAAGATGCACATGTTTTATACTTATCGTATCATATAGAATAGACTTGTAATAAAATAAATACAAGAGATGAAAAACCAAAGGCTTCATTTTATAAACCATCGAGTCTCACTGTTTTTCTTCCATTGCAGAGACGATTATAACCAGAATGTGTAAAGACTCCAGAGCTTCTTTACGCAAATATTCAGCATCACTGCTCTGAATTTTACCACAATTTAAACTGTTTAAATCGTTTAAAGTTTGATAGAATAATACAGAATGATTAGAGACCATAAAGCAAAAAAGTCTAACTATATCAGAGAGGTTGAAACCTGTGTTCTCAATAATGGTCAGGTTGAAGAAAAGAAAGTTTTATCACTAATTCAATCCACAGAATTGAACAGTGCAATCAAATTAAATTTGCAGATTAAAATAGATGCATAGAAAAATCTTATTAAAATAAAAAAGTGAAACTTAAAGAACAAAATTTGTTAAAGGGCTGTGTTAGGAAAAGACATAAACCTATAGAAATAGTGAAAATTTATATTATTTGAGTCATGCAACAATAATCATGAAAATATATATACAATTTATTATTATTTTTCAAAATTATATTTTTAATGAATCTGAATCCTTAGCATCATGTTTAGGACTACAGGTGGAGGAAAAGAAACAAAAAGGAAGATTGTGTTCCCCAGTTTTGAGAATAAAATCAAATAATTGAGGGAAAAACATAAAAATACATTAAATAAACTAGAATGAAATAAAATTTGAGAAAAAAGTCAAAACAGATGAAAAGTGAATCCTGCTGTGCATCCTCAGTGAAACTCGTCTTCAATCCTTAATAAAACTTAAAACATGCAGCTCAGTGTTTTAAAACGGAACAACAGCAATCCTTAAAAAGAAAGAATGCTAGACATGTAAATTAAAAAAGCAAGAAAAAAGATTTTAACATTAAGCGAAGTCCTTTATTAAGAATTATTAATTTATTAAACTGCAGCCTAAACCACTTACATGTAGAAGTTATTTGCTGGTTGTGTTTTAATCCAGATGCAAGTTTCAGCGTTTGCGTTTATATCATTTATTATTAAAACTTATTCTTTTTATTACTTTTCCATTCCCTCTGTGCTCCTAACAAGCTGTTGTAATCATCCAGCGTTCCTACGACTCCGACGCAATGAAGTCTGAACATATTTCACCTGGCAGGTTGTTTTTTCTGCGTCTGTGTCACACGGTGATATTGAGGCCGGTTGGAGTAATCGGTATAGGCAGACCAATTAGTCTGCAGACATGTTCCAGAGCACCACTCCCCCGTGATTTCCTCAACCTGCTGTCCCAGGTGGCTGCAGGGATTGAATGCCCACTTTACCTGCTCCCAACTGCAAAAAGAAAATAAAAGCAAGGAGAGAGAGAAGTAATTCAAAATACACGTCATAACAGGAAGCAGGAACAGGAATGAGACCTGGCGGGCTCTGGAGGAGCCAGGTGCAGAGTTTGGCTCAAGTTCTGGTCAGGAACAAGCTAGTAGCGGAGGCCTTTCTGCCACCAAACCTCCTGCTGCTCAGCAGCAATAAATCAGGTAGCAGGAGATGTGGGGCGCTCCCTGGATCTGCCCCGGTCAGCGCTCTCGCTGAAGCTCAAGTGAAATATCAGCTTCATAAAGGAGCCTCATGTGAGCTCGGGCGGTTCGCTTTTCTCACACCTTCACTTCCTTACTGCTCGCTGTGTGTCCCGGGCTGCTTTTGCTCCAGGGTGTTTGTTCAAGCAACGACGGGATGGTCTTTACAACAGCTCCTGTAATTTATTCAGTCCACTCTTTGACGTTTGCCTCTGAGATAGATAGAGCTCCTTTCCGAGCACGCTCTTGGAAATTCACTCCTCAAGTTCACCGCCTGTTCAGAAAAAGGAACTATTTAATCCACAGTCAAGCTGCCCGTTTTAGGACACGATGACGTATCTGGGGAAATACTTACGGTGAACTCGGCCCGGCAAGCCGCACTGTAAAACACTGTGAAAGTGATGAAATCAGACACTAAAATTGTCCACTTTTAATTTGCCAATCCCTACGGCTCTACTATTTCTGCACCAGTCCGGGCTGGAGATACACACAGTGGAAATAGCTCTAAAACCAACGCACGATTAATTATTTGCATCCGAAGTGAGAGGGCGCTGCGGTTGAGGGTTAAGATCGTCACTGGGAGCCCCTGTGGCCTCCTGGGTGGTCGTGATGGAAGCCAAAGATGCCCCCGTTGAGCTGAATCTCTGACATTTATTTGTTTGCTTTGTGAATGATTATGCATGCTGGAAAAGCCTATTAGCTCCAGTGTGTCCTCATTACAGGAGGCTGTTTGTGCTGCTAGATGGTGGTCGGTCGGTGGGTCGACCGCTCTTCCAGACCGATGTCCAGACGCTGCCTAGCAAAGCTTGAGTCAGCAAACCGAGCCTTGAATTAGCTCAAAGCTCAATATTTTCCAAATTCTTAAACTCTCAATGAACCATCTCAAACAGAGACGCTTTTAAATATTGATTTTTTTTTAAATTATTTGCTCATTCGTTTCAGTTTCAGCGGGCTTGTTTGTGTGTGCATGTGTGCGTAATCTTCCTCGTCTGTAGCATCCAGGCCTCACCTCATATGGCAGCGATTACCTGCACACATGCTCCTGTCTGAAGGTTGATCTGCTGGGTTAAACAAATCCAGGCAGCGCTGCGCGGCCCGCCAGGAATCAGCTCCATACATCAGCTGTGGAACAGGCAACATGACAGGGTTAGAGCCGGCTACCGTTAGCCACACACTATCAGTGATCTCCTTACAACAAATACACTCAGAAAGGACAAGCTCGCTTCAGTTCGGCCCTGAATCGGGTCAGCAAACACACCACGAGAGTCTGCTGAGGATTTCTGAAGAGGGAATGAGCTCCAGAGCTTTCCTTCGGAAAGCCGTGACACGAATCATTTCTTATGGATAACGTTCCAAACTAAACAGTAACAGGGATATATTCTCAGCGTTGAAAGTGGAATTTGGTAATTATCTGCAGCAATATGCTTTAAGCAGCAGTTTGGAGCGAGACGGGGCATAAACCGTCTCCCAGCAGGGATGACGCGGTACCGACGAGCGGGCTAGGGCTGTGGAGCCTGATTCGATTCCTCTCCCAATCACAAGCGTGTGAGATTCCAGTTATGTTTATTACATTTCCTGTTTCTCACTTCATCACATCGGAATTGAAAGTGACAGGGTAATTATCATTTCACCCTAAATTGATCCCAATCCATGTGGGCTGGCTCCAAGCACAGAGACACGGGAAGAGGGGGAGAAAAATAAGAGATGGAGGAGGGAAAAAAGACGAAGAAGCATTTGGGGAGCTTTTGGCGATGGTTCAGTCATCTGTAAGACGTATCGCTCGAAGGGTGGAGGGAGAGGAGTAGGGAAGGGAAAAAAGAGGGGGGAGGACGAGATTGCGTTGCGGGTGTTCCCTTGATGTCCCCCTGACAGGAACCAGATTGGGAGCCGCGCGGCGTCGGCGCTTTGGCTTTTTATTCGTCTGGCTCCGCCGGGTTTTTCCTGGCCTGAGCACGCTCGGTTCGGAGACGCCGTGGCCCACTCTGTGGAGCCAGTCTGTAGTTTAAGTGAGAATAACAAATGCTAGCAAAAATAATAGGCCTACAAAAAGAAAAAGAGAGGAGCAGCACAATCCTGGCATTGTTCGTGGTAGCTAGGCAGAAAGAGCTGTCCGGCCACATCTCTGGGACGTTTTACTGGCTCTAATAAAGAGTGTGTGGTCTCTGTTCTGGAGAGGTCTCACTGATACGCTCTGCAGTAGGATTGGATGGTTCCGTATCATGTACTTTGAGTTGTGTCATTTGGCACGGCTCAGACGGGCCTTAACACCCGTACTAAAGGAGTAGAGGTCCAACGTGCTTAAGGAGGCTAACAGAGACATTCGTTGACTCAGGAAGAAGAAAAGTGACTGTCGATCTCGACACACATGTAATTATTTAAAAATTCATGCATCAACTTATAAAATCTTCACATTTTTGTCAAGTTTGAACTTTTTTGTGTGATGTTATAAAAGGAAATGTGCATGCGAGTAAGTCAGTGCTTAAAAACTGACTGGATGCATTCTGCTTTAGTTTTATGAGTTATATAAAATAAGGTTTTTGGCAGTAGGTGATTTTCAGCTTTTTGATGCAGATCTTAGGAGAGTTATATTAAAAAGTGAATGGATATACACTGCTGTGGGAAAAAATCCCACGCACTCATTTAAATGTGTGAGAACAGATAACCTGAGTAAATACAGAATTCATTTTTCAACGTGTGATTTAATTTCTTAAAGGTGTGGTTCACTGGAAAACATTTTTAATGATTATTTCTTTTTATAATCAGTCACTGAGTTTTTCATGCAAGCTGCGTCCTACGTGTATTTTCAGCATTAGCTTCTGATAGAAAATAGACGGTGAAACTCTAGGATTAGAAAATCCTGACAGATCTACGTCACACTGTCACTGAACATTCATGGAGTCACCCATCTTGACTCACGACGGGGAAGGCTGTTGTTGGTTTAGCGTCCAGGAAACAGCAGAGAACGTCTGGGCTAGTAGAAGCTAACCGTTAGCATAAGCAACTCCACCACACAGCAGAACTCCTCCAGGCTTGTGTTATTGGTGGCGATAAAACATCAACGTTGCAGAGCAAACAGAGTCAGTGGTAGAGTCGTGTTGCTGTTAGCCAATCAGAGGAGAGATATCAGGAAATAAGACTCCAAATCCATGCCGTCTGAAGCTCTCCTCTGATGTGACTCACTTCTAGTTCCTGAAAATGGTGCACCGGAGCTTTGTTTCCCCCAGAAACACATAATGCACAAAGAGCTGTCCTCACATTTACTAAAAGACATCATACCAACATGGTGGTGGCAGTTTGATAGTATGGTATGGTACTTGCTGTAATCAATGGAATCATGAATTCTGCTCTCTAGCAGAACCTTTTGAAGGAGAATGCCTGACCTTTGACCTTAAACAGGTCTTTCATGCTGGAAAACCCTCCAATATGGCTGAACATTTCTTTAGAGAAAAGTGGGTCAAAATTCCTCTACAGCTTATATGAGGCACTCGTTACCTTCTATCAGAAAAACCTGATTGTAGTTGTTGCTTTCAAGGGTGTGTCAACCAGTTATTAGGTTTCGTGGATGACAGTTTTTAGCCTTTTTTCACCTAATAAATTAAAATCATCATTTGTGTATTTACTAAGGTCATTTGATAATCTAAAACATTTAAGTGTGACCCCCCCAAAAAAAGCTGAAGAAAGTGTAAGGAGGGCAAATACTTTTCACAGTAACTTTAAAGATGCTTTAGCGAATCTACAGAACAAGCTAGGTTTTGAACACAAACACGGTCACGAAACACTCACCCCTACCCTCGGGTATCTTCCCTGAGACGCTTCTGCCCGAACCAGAAACCTGCGATGTCAAACAAAACGAGATAGCGCTAAACACCTGTCTCCGTTTTATATATATATATATATATATATATATATATATATATATATATATATATTTATATATATATATATAGAGAGAGAGAGAGAGAAAGAGAGAGCTATACTATGTTAGAACATTGTTAAAGCGGCTGTCCATAGTATTTCTTTTATCTGATGGCACCATCTAGTGGCTGACAAGCATACCACACCAAGAGTCATTCGATTCGGGTTTTTAAGATGGCGACTGCACGTTTCTTGTTTATGAATGTGCCTCTGTAGCCGACAAAGCTAAAACACATTATTTTACAATTATTATTCTCATGTCATGTTGTGTTTTCATATATTTATATTTTAAAGACTTACTTGACCGTGAAAAGTTCATCAACGCTGCATCAGCCGAGGTACTTCCTTAAATTTGAAGCACGTAAGCAGTAGTCTAACGCTATTGGTTAGTTCTGGTTGGCGCTCAGTTTCCTATTGCACAGAGTTTTATGGGGAAGGGGGCGGGCTTAGCAAAAAAAAAAAAGACGTATCGCTTAAATTCAATCACACTACATGATAAGACAATCACTTTTACAGATTTCTGAAAAATCACACATAATTACTGAAAGGGGAAAACTCCGGACAGCTGCTTTAAGAGGTATGACAAAAATGTTTTAATTTGTTTTCCAAATTTGCCGTTGTAGCTTTAAGGCCCTGTCTGGATATAAATAAACAACTCTAAATGCATTTGTAAAAATAAAATACAACAAAAATTCAGAAACCTTGGATTTGTATCACACACACACACTCATGCGCGCACACACACATGCATGCATGCACACACGCGCGCACACACACAAGCACACACACATGCATGCGCATGCACACACACATGCACGCGCATGCAGACACGCACACACACATGCATGCACACACACACACACATTCATGCACACACACACACCCTTGGCTTCTCCCGTGTGGGGCACAGAAACACAGTTCGGTCTGTACTTAATCAGTTCTGTTTTTAAGTGTTCCCTGCTCGGTTTTCCAGCACAGCCCTGCAGAAGGAAAACGTCTGGTCGTGGGTGGCTTAGCTGGGTCACTGAGCCCACAGAGTGGAGCATTTCATAAGAAAGAGCCCACTTAATTCTGAACCATACATCGCATTCGCTGATTTACATGTGGACAGCTATCATTTTGTGAAGCGTTTGACAGTGATAAATGAGGTGTTTTACCTAATAGGTAATAAAAACAAATTACAGGTCTTAAGAGAAAGGATGTTCTTCATTTGGCTCTGTTTTCTGTCTCTTGGAGGGCAGGGGCCAGATTGTTTCCATATGATTGTAGCCTTCATTTGTTAAGACTGCAGACAGAGATTAATAACAGCATTTGCTGATGACCAATCTATTCTTTGCCTTCAGGTTAATTAAAGAAAAATGGCAGCAGCAACTGGAAATTAAGGACAAATGAGAGTTTGATTTGCACACTTGGAGAGTTACGCAACCATTACTATCATTAATATACAGTATTTGAATTTGTCATTTAGTGTTATTTCTTTTCCAATGATTCCCATTCTCTTTCCTAAAATAGCCCCTCTCAATGTTTTCATATGTTAAAGTTTATTAATTACAGGAAACTTAATTCCCTCCACTATTAGGACTTGACATAAACACATAACTGATATTTACATCCTCCAAGCAGTATGTTCTGATTGGCAAATCAAAAGAAAAAAAGCTCCGGTGTTTAAGAAAACAGTTTTTAATTGTATGACTGTAAATAAGAGTGTATAAAAGCCTCACTGATGTGACTCTGCGGCGGCCGAACTTTGTTCGTGATCCATCAAATAACCTAAAATCAAATTAGTGAAACTATAAACAATCTACTTATGGTCAGCTGGGATTTGGCTGGTTTTCTCAGAGGGTGAAGGTCTGACATACAATGTAAGATGACAAATTGCAGCCCAGAGACACGAACAAAACAGGCCTCTGACTAGGTTTTTTTCTTACAGAAAAAAATATTAGCCTACACAGTACTTAGTAGGTGAGGTTGTGTTATTTTTAACCGGTCTGAGTCACTACTGGACCTGAAGGTCCCACAGAGCTCATATACAAGCTCTCTCAAGTTTCTTCAGCTGGGCGTGAAAAGCTTTCGGACAAGTCTCTTCTATTCTGAGTCAGCGCTGTCCCAAAGCAGCAGGATGATCGACTAAAACAACCAGTTTGGTCAGGTGTCACAGGTGGAAATAAATAAAGCCTTCTAATGAAGAAGCTAAAACTAAAAAATTTAAATAAAAAATAGAAATATCCATGTTTTGGTCTTAAAGTAACACTCCGCAACTTTTTCACCTTAAAATAATGTTTTTTGTAAAGTTTTGGCGTCATACTATCATCTATTATGTTCATTTTTTGTACCTGTGACAGTGTTAGGGGGTCCCACGTCTGTTTACCACACTATAACGTTTTTGAGCGGCAGGCCGCCACAGGAAGTACGTGTTGATTTACGGCAGAATATGGCAAGCCAAAGGGATAAAAAAGCGTGCGTTCTAAATGCGCGTTATGTCCGCCAAAGGAGGCAAAAAACTGTGTGTTCTAAAAGCGAACATTATATCTGCCAAAACGCACGTCTTGAACATGCATTTTGGTGGAGATAACGTGAGTTTTGAACGTGTGCTTTTTGATCCCTTTGGCTTGCCATAATAGTATAACATAGACCCGCGGTTTAGCAATGGCAGATCCACCAAAGAAAGCTAGAAATTCCTTATCAGAGGAATCTATGAAAGAAAAAGAGAACGCGATAGAGCACGAGCAAAGACCAGAGTAATTATTGGACCGTCTTTTCCTCGCTGGAGAGCTCTTTTAGAAAGAACGGCATGAACTATGGACTCTGACCTAGCTGTGCTGCTAATGGATAGGTAAGTAATAAATGATTTCACCAGGGTTATTGTGTTTGGTCGGGCATAAAGTTGTTATACAGTCCTGATAAAACTATTATTTTCATTGTTTTTCCTGACATAGGAATGTTTGATTTGAAAAAGTTTGATTTTAAAATTTGATGTTACGACAGTGACGTTATGCAGCAAGCCTTGAGAGGGCGACAGAGAGCATATATCCGCAAAGTTTAGGAATGTGGCTTTAAATCTGGATGCATTTGTTTACTATGTCTTTATTCCAACAAAAGTACAGTTTCAAGTAGATTCATTTTTTGTATTTTAAATTATTTAATACATTTAGTTAGGTTTGTGTGTGAAGAATGAACTTCCTGTGCCATAAAACTCTGATACCATTTCTGTAGTTTTGTGTTACTGTTTCCTCATTAGTGACACCTACTGTTAAAGAGGATCACAGCCACAGATCAAAGATGCAGAATCCTTGTTCACAAAGTAAGTTTGGCATTAACCTTTGGAGACTGGAGCTGTTTAAGGATGGCAGGATTGACTGTTCCTCTTGGACTAACCGTTAGCTTATCAATCATACAGAACTTTATCAATATTTGTCCATTTTTACACTAAAATATTCTGTAAAAAGTCCTAAAAAATCCCTTTGAATGTGACGTATCGTAAATTAAAAGGTTGTATTTTCTCCCAGCCCTGTAATTATCATAGAGGAACAACAATAATGACACTATTACTGCGGACAGAATTTTGCTTACTCGCTTGTGAATGATGGGAGGAATATATAATGACTGTGCAGTCGGGCCAGAATAATTGAAAGAGCCACTTCCCATTAGCGTTATCACCATAAAGCATCACAGTTTGGAGCTCAGTCACTCTCCTCACAGAGCCCTCAGCTGAGGTGATGCTGAAACACAGTAAACGTTACTGGTACATGCAAAAAAAAGAAAAGGGTGAGGAAAGGGTAAGGGGCAGGGAGAGAATTGTGTGTGGAGGGGTTGAAAGAGTCTTGGATCCTGTGGTAAGTGCCAGAGGGACACATTTAGTTGGAACACAGGCTGTGCTGAGTGATGGGAGAGCGGCTACAGCAGTGTTTAGAAACACCAGTCGGCCAGTCTATTGCTTCGGAGTCTGGGTGTCTGCACTGAGACACCCCCTCACCCCCCCAGTGCTCCAAGTAGGATGGTACATGCAGCCTCACTGCATACCACTCCTGTACACCGCTGAAATTAGCCCCCCCCTCTGGAACCAGATGGAATTCTAAACAGAATAAACTTTTCTTGACTTGATTATGTTGAGCCTTTCCAAGTTCCAACATTAAAAAGAAAGAGAGAACGACCGGGGAACCTAAGGAGCTAATTGCCGTGGGTCTGGCGAGCACATTCGGCATTGTGTTGAGCTGAGATGCTGCAGCAGCGCCGGAGCCTTTTCCCGGGGCCGCGTCTCCCAAACTGTCACATCTTCCACGCGTTTGCGGTGGGCTCACAGCGCCACATGGACTAATTAAAAAACAAGTGATCCGTAGCTGTCAGGCTCACCGGCCTGCTCTCGGCCATGTGGTCCCCATTGGTTTAGGTAGGCCCCCGACCCATGACCGCAGCTTTTAAACATGAGTGATTTTCAGTAATAGATGAACAAAAATACTGCATTGATCTCCTCATTTAATTTTTTTTATCAGTTAATATTTCTGCTAATATAATACAAGTTAATTATATATTTATTAAAGCAAAAAGCAGAATTTAAGAAGCTAAAGTTGAAGGTTTCTGTGTGGCTCATCCCTGCGGTTGCTCAGATAACTGGCAAGTGTCTAAAAAGAAAGGAAGCACTCCGGCTGCAGCTATTGGAAATACAGCAGATGGCACATCTGTTAGCTGTACCGCTAAAGCATCTCAGGCTTTTTTAATAAAGAAATCTGTCAATAATAATTGCAAACCACAACTTCATGCTTTACATGGAGTCACCAGTATTCCACAAAGCATCACACACTCAAGTTTGTGTGTATTTATTTGGGGACTGAATTACTATTAGTTCAGGCCAAAAAACAAGGAGGACAGGAGAGTGGGAGGATAGAGAAAGAGACTGACATGTGGTAAACTGTTCAGAGTCAACCAATAATAAATAGCAGATGTTTTTATTTGACTAGTTTTGTAGTTTGGCAGTGGCTTTGGATGCACCAGAATAACAAAAATAAAAAATACAATTTTCTTCATAGTTTTATCTTAAGATTTGCGAAACATTGCCATGCACTGAAAAGTTTGAACTCACTCAGGATGTAATACTTTTCTTTTGTTTGTTTTGTAACAGTGCGGGTTCAGAAAGGAAATGAACCCAAAAAGAAAGAGTTGAACTCGGTTTTACACCATGCCAAATTTGATTCACAGTCACAACCATTAAAGCTGTTGTGTGTGTTGTTTTCTGACCCTGAGCACATATTTTTTAACATCTAAGCTTAATTATGTTTACTGGTCAAACTCTTCACCGTTCACTTTTTAATTATACCTGTAAATACTTTACAAGCAAAAAGATGAAAATGTCATTGTTTCTAACTGAGAGTGAAGTAAGGAAGATAAAACTGTGTTCAATTTAAACTCTAACCAGGGATCATTTATATCTTTTCTATTGTCTTCTTACACAAGCAATTTTGTTCTAGCCCAAAGTGTAAGAGCACATGTGTGAAATTTTCAAAGCAGAGGCAAGAGGGTGGCAACTGACTTTGTAGAGGCACACCAAAACCGCATTAACGTAACCCTAACCAACACAATTTTAGGTTTATTGTGGTAGTAAGTGAGGTGAGTTAGTCAGAGTTGAGTTGAGTTGGGTTGAGTTGGGTTGAGTTGAGTTGGGTTGAGTTGAGTTGAGTTGAGTTGAGTTGAGTTGAGTTGAGTTGAGTTGAGTTGAGTTGAGTTGGGTTGGGTTGGGTTGGGTTGAGTTGAGTTGAGTTGAATTGAGTTGTTGAGTTGATTTGAGTTGTTGAGTTGATTTGATTTGAGTTGAGTTGAGTTGAGTTGGGTTGAGTTGAGTTGAATTGAGTTGTTGAGTTGATTTGAGTTGAGTTGTTGAGTTGATTTGATTTGATTTGAGTTGAGTTGAGTTGGGTTGATTTGAGTTGTTGAGTTGATTTGAGTTGGGCTATGTCATGTCATGTTATTTTGAGTTCAGTTAAGTTAAGCTAAGTTGATCAAGTTATTCACATCATCAAAGTAACCTAAGCAAAAGTATTTGTGGAAAACAATAATTGGAAATTCAAAAAACCTTTAACCTGAACAGTTATTACACTTAAACTGTACAACTGTATGTCTTTTCTTGTAAACCACAAACACATTATATTGTGGAAATTTTATTCTAGGGCAGAGCCCAATACTTATGTTCCCTCACAAATTTTATCCACATCCCATACTACAATCTGAGGTGGCTCTAAGGATTCTGATGCACTCAACATTTTAACATGTTAGACAGTTAGAATGTGTGAAACAGAAAACATTTCCCTTTCCAACCCAAGTGAACTCACGTCAAACGCAGCTGTTGCCTCAAAATACACTGCTCAAAAAAATAAAGGGAACACAAAAATAAGACATCCTAGATCTTAATGAATGAAATATTCTTAATAAATACTTTGTTTTTTACGTAGTTGAATGTGCTGACAACAAAATCACACAAAAATTATCAATGGAAATCAAATTTATCAACCCATGGAGGTCTGGATTTACAGTCACATTCAACATTAAAGTGGAAAAACACAATACAGGCTGATCCAACTTTTGATGTAATGTCCTTAAAACAAGTCAAAATGAGGCTCAGTAGTGTGTGTGTGGCCTCCACGTGTCTGTATGACCTCCCTACAATGCCTGGGCATGCTCCTGATGAGGTGGTGGATGGTCTCCTGAGGGATCTCCTCCCAGACCTGAACAAAAGCATCCACCAACTCCTGGACAGTCTGTGGTCCAACGTGGCGTTGGTGGATGGAGCGAGACATGATGTCCCAGATGTGCTCAATTAGATTCAGGTCTGGGGAATGGGCGGGCCAGTCCATAGCATCAATGCCTTCATCTTGCAGGAACTGCTGACACACTCTAGCCACATGAGGTCTAGCATTGTCTTGAACCCAGGTCCAACCACACCACCATATGGTCTCACAAGGGGTCTGAGGATCTCATCTCTGTACCTAATGGCAGTCAGGCTACCTCTGGTGAGCACATGGAGGGCTGTGCGGCCCCCCAAAGAAATGCCACCCCACACCATTACTGACCCACTACCAAACCGGTCATGCTGGAGGATGTTGCAGGCAGCAGAACGTTCTCCACGGCGTCTCCAGACTCTGTCACGTCTGTCATGTGCTCAGTGTGAACCTGCTTTCATCTGTGAAGAGCACAGGGCGCCAGTGGTGAATTTGCCAATCTTGGTGTTCTCTGGCAAATGCCAAACGTCCTGCACGGTGTTGGGCTGTAAGCACAACCCCCACCTGTGGACGTCGGGCCCTCATACCACCCTCATGGAGTCTGTTTCTGACTGTTTGACACATGCACATTTGTGGCCCACTGGAGGTCATTTTGCAGGGCTCTGGCAGTGCTCCTCCTGTTCCTCCTTACACAAAGGTGGAGGTAGTGGTCCTGCTGCTGGGTTGTTGCCCTCCTACAGCCTCCTCCGTGTCTCCTGATGTACTGGCCTGTCTCCTGGTAGCGCCTCCATGTTCTGGACACTACGCTGACAGACACATCAAACCTTATTGCCACAGCTCGCATTGATGTGCCATCCTGGATGAGCTGCACTACCTGAGCCACTTGTGTGGGTTGTAGACTCCGTCTCATGCTACCACTAGAGTGAAAGCACCGCCAGCATTCAAAAGTGACCAAAACATCAGCCAGAAAGCAGAGGAACTGAGAAGTGGTCTGTGGTCACCATCTGCAAAACCACTCCCTTATTGGGGATGCCCTGCTAATTGCCTATAATTTCCACCTGTTGTCTGTTCCACTTGCACAACAGCAGGTGAAACTGATTGTTGATAAGTGTTGCTTCCTAAGTGGACAGTTTGATTTCACAGAAGTGTGATTGACTTGGAGTTACATTGTTTTCTCTTTATTGTTTTGAGCAGTGTACTTTGTGGATTAAAAAATTAAAGATATAAGCTAAATATTTCTGGTTTGTCATACTGGCTCACAGACATTTACCGTTGTCTGTTTCTTCCTATTTGAACAGATTAAACTAATGTGCAGTAAATCCTGTTTAACGTGATAGCTGAATGATCTAAACATGCAACACTTCAAGCACAAAAAGGACAATAATGACATCTATAACTGGTTTGAATTAAAGCACAGTTTAACAAAGTTTAACAGTTTCTGTCAAGTAACCACAACTGCTGTTTCATAGTGTTTTCAAAACTCTGTTAGGCAGACAACAAAGATCTATAAACCTACAGAGCATTTAGAATACAATACAAATTCCTTTAAAGAAACAATCCATGGCTGGTACAGAAGATGAAATGGGACTTTGACTTCCTCCAAACAGTGACTTTGATTACCAAGATTTGTTTGTTTCCACAAAATGACAGCTGAAACCCCAAGTCCTCCTCTAAACGAACGTCTCGCTGTAGTCCAAACCCAGCTCAGCGGTCGGCCACCTACAGACCAGCAAAAAAGCAGAAAAAATACACAAAGACGAGGGGAAAACCCCTTTATATCAAAGTCTGCCTCCTTGTGACTCCCTGGCTCGTGTTTATCGAAGGCTGATTTTAGTGCTCCATTTTTATCATGCCGTTTTGTGTTGTTTAGCAATCAGTCAAACCGAGACTTCCCTTTGTCCATGTCAATGTAAACACTTGTCTTCTCAAAACAACTCCATTTGTATAAAGAAAAGACATAAATTACCCTACGAAACTCTTGGTATATATAATTTTTGTGTTGCTTACTAAAGCGGAATTACTTCATGTAATGATCTTCTGCTCACTGGGAAAAAAAGTGAGTTGAAATCCATCTGATGGTGATTTTTCCACCACTTTTCCTCCTTTTGTTAACAACCACCACTTTTATGTGATCCTTTTTGTCCCAGCCCTCAGTTTGCTTTGATGATGTTCATCAACTTTAGTCTAAGGGAACCTTCTGAGGTTACGTTTGTACCTGGCTGAGTTTCCTCGACAGCAGAAAGGAAAACCTTTGAGGGGGGATGGGTGGAGATAATGTGAAGTGGAGCGGGAGACCCAGACGGTGACTTGGCTGAGGTCAGGTGTAAACACGTAACAGCTGGTTAACAGATGTGCACAGACGAGAGCCAGTGACCGTGTCTTTGGTCCCTGCATCTCCTCTCACCTGATGTTTGGCTAATTCAAGGACAAGAGAAATACTTCCTAAAATGTGTCCAATGGTAGAATGATTAAAGGTCATGTTCTCTGAGAAATCTTTTTTAACGTGTTATTTTTTAAATGTGATCAGTCACTCTGAGTTTAACCTGCAGGCTAAACCTTCTACCCCTATTTCAGGCATTAGAATATAGATGAGGAAATGCTCAGATTAGAAAAGCCTGACAATTGACACATGATCAATTATCATTCATGGACTCACTCATCTTGGCTCATGGAGAGCAGAGCACATCTCGGCTAGCAGAAGCTAACCGTTAGCATTAGCAACTACACACCATGGCAGAACTCCTTCCTTTGTGTTATTTGTGGAGATAAAACATCAACATTGCAAAGTAAACGGAGTCGGTGGTAGAGTCACGTTGCTGTTAAATTAGCGGGTGCCAGCCAATAGGGATAAAACATATTATTTTACAATTATTAATTTCATATTATATATATATATATATATATATTAGGGGTGGGGCTGCAGTGGTTAGCGCTGTTGCCTTGCAGCAAGGAGGTCTTGGGTTCGCATCCCGGCCTGGGGTCTCTCTGCATGGAGTTTGCATGTTCTCTCTGTGCACGCGTGGGTACTCCGGCTTCCTCCCACAGTCCAAAAATATGACTGTCAGGTTGATTGGCCTCTCCAAATTGTCCTTAGGTGTGAGTGGTTGTTTGTCCTGTGTGTATCTGTGTTGCCCTGCAATGGACTGGCAACCTGTCCAGGGTGTACCCTGCCTGTATGCCCACTGACTGCTGGAGATAGGCACCAGCCCCCCGCGACCCTGCATGGATAAGCGGGTATAGATGATGGATGGATGGATGGATGGATGGATGGATGGATGGATGGATGGATGGATGGATGGATATTAGGGGTGGGAATTCAACGCGTTAATCACAATTAATTAGAAAAAAATAACGCGTTAAAAAATTACTGCTTGGCCCAAGCGTCCCCCAAATTGGGGTCCAAAAGATTTTGGCATCAAAATTCATGCCCTATGTATTAATAAATATCATCATGCTGCATCTCTAAAGAAACTGCAGAGTCTGGGCTACCATATAAACGTGCTCCAAACACAAATAAACCTACAATTAACTGAATCATGACAAATCGCACTTTATAAAGTAAAGAAAGAAAGGAAAAAAATTAAACTTTTTAACTGTTATGTTTTGTAATTGGAGGAAAGCAGGCAGGCAGTAACTTTATCCATATGAAATTTATTACTGCAGGAGGGACAAGCATACAGTACATGCAGCATTCATCTTGTAACTCTCAGCAGAACTTCCCCTGAACTCTATGTATATTCTGCACCTCTATGTATATTAGCAGTGCTCTGCTGCCACCTAGTGTTCAGTTCAGTACACAACATTTACAGTGTTGGGATACGTCGAACTTTCTGTCATTTACCACACATTCACTTGACTTAAAGCAGCAATCAGGAGTTTTCCCCTTTCAAGGTTTATGTATAATTTTTCAGAAATCCTTAGAAGTGATTGTCTTACGATTTACTGTGATATAATGTAAGCAATACATCTTTTTTTCTTTTTTTGCTAAGCCCGACCCCTGCCCCGTAAAATCCGTGCAATAGGAATCTGAGCACCGATCAGAACTAACCAATAGTGTTAGACTACCGCTTACGTGCTTCAAATTTAAGGAAGCACCTTGGCTGAAGCAGAGTTGATGAACTTTTGACGGACAAGTAAGTCTTTAAAATATAAATATATGAAAACATAACATGAGAATAATACTTGTAAAACAACGTGTTTTAGCTCTGTTTGTCGGCTACAGAAGCACATTCATAAACAAGAAACGTGCAGTCGCCATCTTAAATGACCAAGTTGACCCGACTATTGGTGCGATACGCTTGTCAGCCACTAGATGGTGCCATCAGATAAAATAAATACTCCGGAGAGCTACTTTAAGACATAGATATCATATATATCACTAGATGCCTCACCCGTGCTGTTCGTCAATTGGACGAACGTCCCTACGCGGCGGCCATCTTGCTTCAGACAGCTGCCCCCTTTCGTAACATTGGTGTCAATGGTGCCTGTACTATTTAAATAACTCTAACTTGCTCAATTTTCAACCGATTTTCAAACGGTTTGATTTGTTGTAAACGCCAGAGATGTGGCTGTGAAATATGACAGATTTGGCCCGTTAATTTAAAAATGTTAAAGTATGTCCTATCAAGCCTATAAAGATTGTAATAATGCAACCCGCTTGTAAATCCGTTAATATTTCATCGAGTTAAGAGTGTTTTTGTTTAAGTTGTTCACTCACCTTCCATTTGCTACCATTGAGAACGGAACGTAAGCTGTCCGAGGTAAGATGGCCGCCGTGTAGGGACGCTGTCGACTCCCAGTTAAGGCATCTTGTGATATATATGATACCTTTGCTTTAAGAGGTCACTTCTGGAAGTAATGTTTTATATATATATATACATTGTGTACATGGGGAAAAGCAGGAAAAACATCAGACACCTCAGTCCTAGAAGTGCAGTTCTAGGAACAGCTAAGATACTGCGCAGAAGCTTCCAGGCGTCTGGTAGAAGATCTGAGCTTGGAGGGATGACCACCTGCAGAGGGTGAGATGGGAATTTTTATTTAAATATGAATATATATATATATATATATATATATATATATATATACATACATATTTTTAAAGACTTATTTGTCCATAAGGAATCTGTACGTAAGCAGATGTCTAACGCTATTGGTTAATGCTGAGTGGCGCTCAGTTCAAATTACAGCCAGAAAAATTGACATATTGCCTACATTGTACCACAGAATAGGAAAGGAAAGGGCTAAAACTCAGGCTTGCTGCTTTAATGCCAGTGAATCCCTCACCTCCCAGTTTAGCGGTCAGGTGGTAGAAAGGGAGCAATGTATAAAGTTATGGTGATGAAAAGGTTAGCTAGCTAGGTGGTTTCCCCAATTAGCATTAGGTCCAGAGTTATGATTTTGGTTCCTCAAGTCCAACAACAAAAATCTGGTAGACTGGTTTGTTCTGTAATACCAAGCTTCCACGCTACTACACTTAGTTATGCCAGTCGGCCTCAGCAGCACATGACATGCCGTTTACTCAATCCACAGAGGAATAAGAGAGCAAAAAGTGGACAAGCACCATCTAGTGGCGCCCCTGCGTCAAACATCAAAGTTCCCAAGAAGACGGCTGAAATCCTGGTTTTGAACTACAATTAGCTCATCAGTTCTGTAGAATGTGAACTTTATTTCTAAACCGAGGCGGTTCAACAGGTAAGACGGTCATTATTTATAACTTTTAACAGTCACAATATCCCTTTAGGAGAGTACAACGTTACTTCCAGAAGTGAACTCTCCTCCTCCATTGCGTTAATTCAAGTGAATGTGTGGTAGATGAGAGAGAAAGTCCGACGTATCCCATTTTCTACTTAACCGGAGCGGTCTGGGAGACTCATTGGATGGAATTTTGAAAGGATCTTTCACTGCCCTGACATCTATGAGCACAGCGTGATTACATTCCTTTCACACCGTACTTTCTTTTTCTTTTTTCATCCCTCTCTCATTCCCTTATACTCAGCATTTGCCAGGCCCAAACAGAACAGACAATTCTGGAGCATTTTTGTGGATTTTCTGAGACCTCTAATCAAACTCTCAAACAAATGATCTCATCATGTAATGGGCTGGAGAGACGCAAGCAACAACAAAACAAACTTTTCCGTCCCGCTAGAGCAATACCCAAACATTTACACCCCGGCGAAACACTTTAAATATTTACCGATCTTAGTAAAACAGTCGGGGATTATCCTGTATTGTGATAGCGCCGAGAAAAGACTCAAACTTTCCATATTCTCCGACTGATACAAGAGGGGAGATCAGATTGAAATCTCTTTGTACATAAACTACCCATTGACTCACTGTCTTCCTGTCGGAAGCTGCAATTAGCTCCCCGAGACAAAGATCTCAGACATTTTAAATGGCTGAAAATAAATAAATGTGGGTATTGCTGTTAGACTGAAGGCCCTGTTTCAATTACAGCCGAGGCTGTGGTCTGTGTCTCTCACTGAGCTGTTGGCTCCTCCGAGCCTTGCTTCTATGAAGACGTTTTAATTGCTGTGTTTTATTTGAGAGAGAAACAGTGAGGGGAAATGTTCTGGATTCGTCTTGGCCTCCCACTACGCTTCAGTCATGACGTCCTGGGGTGATTTGTCTCTTTCGCGCAGGACAGTGTACAGTAAAGCTCAGAGCTGCCCAGACAATGCTTTCATTCTTCCCATCAAGAATGGACATTTTCTTCCTCCGGACTGAATTTTTTTTTTCTCTCCCGTTGAGCAGATTGATTTATACGACATAATTTATTATGACTCAAGTTCCATCAATTTCAGGCAGTAAAATGAAACAGAGATTTGCTAAAAATCACAAGACTTTCAATAAAAACAGCATTTGACGAAGTCTGCACTGGATATTCATCATTAGATTAGCAGTTGGCATCTGTTGAGCCTTATGTAACTGATAAGTTGTTTGTGGCTCTTGTTTTTAAGGATTCCATCCTTTTTTCAAACATTCCACCAAATCTGCTGAAGTCGGTCGTGTTTTTGATGGAGTGTACGATTTCAGACTCCTGAGTCGATTCCTGCTTTTTCCACATCCAGCTGATGGCAGCCACGTCGACGATCAAAAAGTAGCGTCTGCTCCTAGAGACAACTGACGAGCGAAGACATCCAGATCTCGAGAAGTGGGTCACAGAGGGAGACCAAACACACACACACACACGCACACGCACACACACAGACTTCTAATCTTCCTGCTGTCAGATCAGCACCTTCCGTCAGCGTATCTCTATCACTGCCTCTCTCAGACTCTTTATTTGTTCTTCTTCCTCTCTGTCCTCAGGCATCCCATCAATCATTCTCATTCAGAGCTTCAAATGTTTCCTTTGTCCCCTTCACTGCAGCAACAACATAATTTTTCTCTTAGATGTGATAATCTGATGATGGCTACGGTTTTTCTCCAGGAGTGCTGCAGTCTTTCTGCGTCTCTCCTCACCCCTAATGTGTGCCTTCAGCAGCGATGGTTGCACCTTTCACCCCTCCCTTTTTCTCCAGAGGTTACACGCAGACAGATGGTTTGAGTTGGAGGCCTGCCGCCACCCGCTAATATCAGACATGCTTTTAATTTATCTCACATCTTAATGGATGACAGCGTAGACGGGCAGCTTTGCACGCTGCTCAGCCACTCCTCTTGCTCTGTTTATTGCCTTATTTATTTGACTGGATCCATGGAATGAAGCAGTCGGCCCCTATATGGACGAGGCAGAGGAACTCAGGAGGGTAGGAACTCCTCAATCACTGGTCATGAATGTGACTGTTGAGACTGCACTCACGAGAACCGTCAAGTGCCTGTCTGTCTGTTAAAATGATCCTCATGCATCTCATATGTAGAGATGATCTGACCTTTTCATCTCTTTAGACCTTCAAGCATCCCTCAAAGAACTGAATATCACTCGCCTACTTTTATGGCAGCGTTTAAACTATAACATTTTTAGGTTGAGAAAACATTGAGGTATAGTTGATTTAGTCAAATATTTTAAACGGTATGCACAATAGTGATGCGTGGGTTAGGGTTTTTTTCAACCCGCGGGTACCGCAGATTTGAAAAAGTCTGACCCGCACCAAACCGCCCCGCATCACTTTGTCTAGTTTTATGCTCCGCCCCGCCTCATTAAAAACACGTTATAATATTGAGCATCTTACCTCGCTGAATCTTTCCCAAACACGCAATTAGTTTGTCCCTCCTTTCTTTTAAGAATGTAAACTCCCAAACGAATTTTATCCAAAATATCTTCCTCTATCGTTTTGTTGATGTGGCTGCCTGCCACCTGCTTGGAGCGCACTTTGCTGCAGCGTTCTACGTGCCTACGTCATAGGGTCAAAGGTTATCTGACGTTATAACGTTTTAAAACATGACCGTGTTTTAAAAACTGTCTTAAATATTATGTTTTACAAAATTAAGCATTGATTAATGTCTTTATCTTCAGTGTGCATATCTATATAATATATATATATATATTTGATGAACCCGCCCCAAACCGCACCGCACTGAATTAATAATTTATTGACCCGACCCAACCCGACCCGTGGGTAACCCGCAGTACCCGCATCACTAATGCACAAGTATCATACTTGTAAATGACTTAGATAACATGCCAAATTTTAGATCAATATCTTCACAAATGGAAGAGTTATCTCCATTTTTGTGTCGAATAAAGCCTAGTTTATTCTCTGCCTGCAGAGGTGCAGAGCAGCTCCATTATTGTCAGGTAAAGGCTCTCCGACAGAGGCGCAAGGACGGAGTAGAGACCAATTTTTTAACGGCCGAAACGTCGACGTACTTCCTGTCACGTGTCCTCTCGCGGGCGCAGCCATCTTTACCATTGACTTAATACGGGCTAACTGGCGCATGCGCGCTGGATCCCCAACAACAAGGACTAGGAGAGCTTTTGGGCGCATATGGTTGCGATCGCAAGCAAACGGGGGGAGTCTGCTCAGATCAGGAGGAGGATGCTGATTGGTCAGCTCACCCAGCCCAGACAGAACCGGAAATTTCTCCACAGGCTAGTTCACGTCCTTTGTTGTTGTGGAGCCACTGCTAACGTTGACTATGGAGAAAACTAGTAGTTTCATCTTTTTATCATTGGATTCTACGAACCAAGTGGATTTTTTACTATAAGATGGATTATTTTGAACAGCAAGGTAAGACAGAATTTAGCTTTTGACTTCATGAAAATAGCTTTGTTTTGCTTTTCATTTAGCAGTCATTGGGTGGTGTTGAGGTAGAAATCGTGGATTCTATCCTTTAAAAGAGCCTCTTCCTGTTTAGTGTGTGTGAGGTTTGCATATATTGGTGAATATGAAGCATGTTTTTGGAACAACTTTGTAGCTAAGTGCTCCTGGACCGGTCCGTAGATTTCAAGTTGTGTGAAGCATAAGAATGGTAATTTGGCGTTCCCTAGTGGTAATATGTGGTTAGCGCATCTGAAAAACTGACCTTCAAATGAAGAAAATAACGATCGTTTATATAGCGCCTCTCAAGATAAAAACCATTCACAAGAACTAACATAAAAAAAATAAAATAAAAAATGCGCCCCACCCAAAAAAAATTCACCAGCCGCCACTGCTGCTGTGTAACAGAGAGTGCACGTCTGGGACTGGTCAGCCCCACAAAAGTTTTTGTTCCTCGAGGTCAAAAAGTTCCAGCTGAACGAAAACTTGCTCTCTGTCGGCTATTGCTCCGTGAGCGAACTGACAATTGCAAGCTTTTTTTTTTTACATTTTTTAACAAAATGAGAACAATGATGACAATCAACTCACAAATCTAAAATTTTTATTTAAATTCACACCTCCATCAAGATATTTGGTAAATGGTAAATAAACTGTATTTGATATAGTGCCTTCTAGAGTCCTAGAACCCCCCAAGGCGCTTTACAACACAGTCATTCAATGTCTGTGAATATATGTGTGATCAATCCTACAACCCTCCGATTACTGGACAACCCGCTCTACCTCCTGAGCTACTACTGCCTCATATTTGCGTTTACTGTCATTTACCAGAAACGTCACTGCAATAGTGAGCGGACCTGCCAGAAAAGGTCTACACCCCCTGCTGTCCTGGAGGAGTATTGCTTCACAACATTGACTGCGTTTACATGCAGCCAATAACCTGTTCAATAACCGGTTATTTGCAATAACCTGGTTCCGCAAGGCCATGTAAACACCAGCAAAAGCCCGGTTATGAGTATAACCGAGTTTTTAAAAACCTGGTTCTTACCCCTGGGGTAACCCTTTTCTAATCCGAATATCAGGTCATGTAAACGAGTATCGGGATAACCCTTTCAAAAGGTGCGCTCTGCGCATGTTTTATTCGCAAGGAATTTTTTGAGTAGATGAACGTCTTGTATGAGCCAGTAACCCGGAAGTGAACACGTAGAGTTCAGTCTGAGTTCAACATGGTGAAACGCAGCACACCACATTTTTGGAGCGATGAAGAAACCAGGTCAGTAACAGCACCAATGCACAAACAAAGGCGATCACAATTAGCTCCGAATAATCCATTATCTGCGTGCTGCTGCTGTTGTTTTCGTCTTTGGATACAGGAAGAAAAACAGGAAATGACGCATATTGCGTCTTAACGTAGCCCGTACGTCCTGGTCCTGGCGCTATGTAATCGGGATATTAAACGTTCCATGTATACTGGGGTAACTCTCTCTATTTGTGCATGTAAACGGGTTATTCCGAATGTTTCAGAAACCCGAATACTGACCTTAACCCGATCATAACCCGAATACTGGCTGCATGTAAACGTAGTCACTGAAACACCAACGTAGAAGTGTAAAAGGGAAACGTCTGTCAATGCGTGTGTGTGGGAGTGCAAACTTGCTGACGGAGAAGTATAAACTAGGTGGCCTTTTTCAAAGAGCATAGGTTATATACAGTACATATCTCTCTAATACATGTCTAGTGGATTTTTGCACAAAAAAAACGTGAAAAAAGAGAAGAAAAAGAGAAGAATTCAAAAGGCATTATTGGGGCTCATGCTCAATGTGGGCCGCTGCCCAAAGGGGCCCCATGCCCAATGGGGGCCAACTTGAGGAGTTTAAGAAAGAGAAATGTCTTTAAATTTCAGATTCGGCAAGGATAACCAATAACAGCGTTGCTCAATCTGTCAATTGCAATTGTAGTATTGGTAGAACGTGAGACATAAATTATTAGTAATGTTCAAGTATTCACTGTACCAAAAAGTATTTTTTTGTGAAAAAAATCAGTTGAGTCTTTTACATAAAAACAACACATGCAAATTAAAAAACAACCTTCACACACCTTTGTGAAAATAAAAGCATGAACAAGTCACTTAAGCACTTGTGTACACCCTCATCACACTTATGCGTGCACACTCACACAGAGCACATATCCCACCACCCACCCAGATAGAAAATAGAATAAAGTAATTTATTGAAACAAGTGAATAAAAACTAGATTAAATAAATGAAATGAATTAATTAATTAAAAGCCAAGCTAAAAAGGAAGGTCTTGAGCCTCCTTTTAGAAACATCAACAGTCTCTGCAGCCCTGAGGTTGTCTAGCAGGCTGTTCCACATGGTCTGGTGTCACAGAAAAACATGAAATAACCGCAACATTTAGAAAACCCACTGTATCATAGCATGTTATGCGGTGAACTGGCTCCTTTTCACCCTAAAAACAAACCTAATGAAATGTGTAACTGGGATGGTCAAACTCCCTGGATCATTTCACCAAGGAAAACAAGTAATTCCTGTTTAAACATATTTGGATGTCATATGAAAGTATTGGTTTCAAATTCAGCGTTAATTTTGGTTTTGTTTTCTTTTTTGGTCAGGCTCAACAGTTACTTGATTGTGTTTTAGATAAATATTAGTTTGCTCAGCCTGAAAGTTACCAGAATATCAACAGTAAGCGGTCATATTTACTGTTCTCTGAGCCAGTTCTGTATAAATCTGTCTGAGCTGTCTCCACTTTTGAGAGTGGGATGCATCACCCTGGTAACCGAAATGACGGTAGACATGCTTGTTTCCATTAGCTAGGTTAGCATTTAGCACTCAGCATCTTTAAAGGATAAAGTTGGAGGTTTATAATCAAGATTAGACTGTAAGCCAGAACACTTTTCAAATGAAAAGTCTACTGCTGCAAAGAAATGGTCTTTAAGCACACAACTTACATACAGTCATCAGTCAGTTTATTAGGTACACCTGTTTAATAGCACAAATCGCTAATCAGTCAATCACATGACTACAAATTCGTAACTTAGAGGTCAAAGGAGAACAGTCAGACTTTAGATGATAGAAAGATAAACAGCAGCTCAAATCACTGGTTCCTACCAAGGTCTTCAGAAGAGCATCTCTGAACCACAACATGATGAACTTTGAAGCAGATGGACTCCAGCAGCAGAAGACCACACCAGGTGTCTCTGCTGTCAGCTAAGAACAGGAACCCGAGGCTACAATTCACACAGGATCACCAGAACTGGACCAGAAGTCACTGAAAAAGCATTTCCTGGTCTGATGAGTCTGGAGTTCAGCTGCAAAATTCAGATGGTCGGGTCAGAATTTGGTGTCACCAACATGAAAGCATGAATCCACCCTGCCTTGTATCAATGGTTCAGGCTGCTGCTGGTGGTGTAATAGTGGTGGGGTGTTCTTGTCCCACTTTGGACCCCTTAGTACCACCTGAGCCTACCTGAGTATTGTTGCTGACCATGTCCATCCCTTTATGACCACATGGACCCATCTTCTGATGGCTACCTCCAGCAGGATCATGCACCACACCACAAAGCTCATCTCACTGGTTTCTAGAACATGACCATGAGTTCACTTGAGTCCAGCGGCCTCCACAGTCACCAGATCTCAGTCCAGTCCAGAACCTTTGGGCTGTGGTGGAACGGGGGGTTCACATCATGGATGGAGCCGATGATGTCATGCCAGTATGGACCAGAACCTCTGAGAAATGTTTTGAAGGCAAACGGAGGCCTGATCCTGTACCTAATAAAGTGGCCAGTGAATAACTACTTTTCTGTTTGCACTGTTTTATTGTTATTATTATTATATTTATTATTTTAAACATATATCGTCTATCCTGTCCACACGTCAGCCTGACTCCAAAAGCTGTGAAGAAATCTTTACAATACTTGAGGCTGTTTTTATTTTTATGTTATGCCTATGCAGTAGTTGAGGTTTCACGTTTCACTACACTGGCCCGCTTGCTCAGTGAAACATAAACTTCTCTTGTTGATCTACAGTGGTTTGCTTCACTTCATCAGCTTGTCGACTGGTCAAGCAGCAGTTGTGGGAGGAGAGGCGAGGGTGACTGGCTCAGCAGAAGTGGCCGACAAGAACAAAGGCTGGTTTATGGCCTGCAGCCATCAGACACAGGCTACATCAACACTGTTCGTCAGAACCCAGGAATAGTGTGGAGGGCTGACTCAGCCTTGCAGCAACTACCCACAGCAAGGGGAAGAAGTGTGTGTGCGTTTGTGAAAAGGTTAGATCTTAAAGGAGCAGGGAGGAAAAAAGAGGAAAAAGGCAACTCAAGGTTCTAGTTAAAACTAGATTGTTAAAGATGCCTGCTGTGAGCTTTTTTCTCCTTCATTCACCATTTGACTTCATCTTATTCTTGACCTCATGGCACATGAACACATAGAAAGCCTGGTCTTTATAGGAGTCATGTTTACTGGAAGTGCAACTGTAAAGTGTTATGATGCATACAAGCCCCTGCAGACCTGTGACTTAATAAAACTCATGCATGCATTTACACACCATAAAGAATACGGAGAAGCAGACAAGATCATTGCTTATCATTTTAAGATAAGAAATGCACATAATGACAAAATGTCCCTGCTTTTGAATGTCTTTCAGCTTAAACAAGGTTGGATTCCTGAGTTATTCCATGGTGTTTCCAGGTCAGAGAGGATATAAAATCCCCACATCCAGTTCTGGAAATGGCCTGGGGTCTTGTTCTTGTGGAATATGACTGGTAAACCTCCAGATTCCAGTGGGAAGTGGAAAGGAAACACAACTAGGAGCCTGACCCACCCCAGCTGACTGATTTCAATGAGAAGGAGAAGCGGTTCTGCTCAGAGCTCCACCCACATGCAGAGCTCATGACCTTATCCCTAAGCTGGACCCAGACAATTCATACAGGAGGCCCATTTCAGGGATTTTGTTTTTTCAGCCATATTCCCAATCTAATGACCACTAGTGAGGGTTGAAACATGCAGACCAGAGAATTGAGCTTTGCCATTGGCCATTGGAGAGTTCCTTCTCTACCATGACAGATACTGAAAGTTCACCTCTGACCCCATTTATCACTTGCAAACAAGACCCCAAAGTACTTAAACGTTTCTGCTTGAGATGAAGACTCACTCCCAACCCCTTTGTTGAACCACCATCTGAATGAACATAGAGGAAGAGTTTTAATATCCCCTTACCAAGGGGGATGTATTGTCTAGTGTAATAGCCTCTGTAAGGGTTTCCCTTGTCAAATTACTCTCAGGAGAGAGGTCAAACTAGTAGCAGTTGTTGAAGGAGGATCAGGATACTTTGCCCAGAATAGCAAGACAGGAGTACGTTCATGGAGCTAGACCTGGGAGGGGAGGTCAACAGGGAGCCCTCCTTAACTCATTCACTGCCATTGACGACTTTAGTCATCATTTGCATTTTTTTACGGGGCGGGCGTCGGAACAAGCCCCTGCACCGTGAGAACAAGCATCACGTGTCTAAAGCTGATCTTGATCTGTGTACGTCACACATCACGTGATCAGGAAGCAGAAAATTAATGAATTAGGAGATCGTTTTGGGACACTGCTGTGAAAAAAAGCAATGCGCCAACCGGAAATGCTTCTGCAGCTCACGCTTCAGGACCAGATTGTGAAAGAATGGATAAAGCTAGAAATATGGTGATTCTTCCTGATGTAAGAAGTGAGTCTACTCTTTCTTTTGGTAGTTTTGGCGTTTTCATGATCATAGAGCACAATGTTCTGTGACTCTTCAAAAAACAGTAAAAACGCTCAAAAACGCTGGCAGTCAGGGGCTTTCTGATCAGAAAATGGCTGGCAGTTAATGAGTTAAGTCCGCAAGGTCATTTTAGCAACCACGTCCCTCCGCGTTACCTCCGCACGGCCCAAAGTTTCTGCATCGTGCACCTAGGAAAATTTCTAACTACGTGGACGGTCCCGCGCGGAAAAACATGGCGAACTGGCAAGAGTTCGTAGTGGCGGAGGTTCGTAAATACAAACATCTCTATGATTCGTCCCATAAAGATCACCATGATCAAAATATTGTTAATAATTCGTGGAGAGAAATTGCTGTCACACTCGAGAAAGACGAGGAAGCAGTAAAAAATTGTAAAACATCAGTGGTTTCTACTCCTACTATGGTGTAGTGTTGGATGCATGCCGTAGAGCCCCATGCCGCCCCCTACAGTCTGTGAGAATATTGGCTCACAGCAGAGACAAGCTGCAGAAGGTAGGAAGGAACCATAAATGCTGCAAGTTTCAACGCGCGTCTCATTTCCGCGCAGAATGTACATGCGTCAAGCATAAATCAAGCTTTAGAATTGACCAGGATGTGCCTGAGAATTAGGTATAACTTGAGGTAAGAAGCAACACCTAGAAGTTCAGCAACACTTTGAAAGTCATATCTGCTAATGGATAAGCTGTTTATTTTGTCTCTAACTTGCATGTTTTTGGACTGTATGTGCAAACAGATGTGCATTTGGAAATGATCGCCTGTGTTTTCTCTGATTCAGAGCACAGAAGCGCGTGGCGTGGAAGCTCAAAGCTTTTACCCACATCAAGACAAATCATCCAACCATAGAGCCACGAGCACCCCCCCATCCCCAAACATAATAACAGAGCCATCAAATAGCCATATTTATAATCTCCAAATGGGCCAATTTTAAAGCGGACAGCTCCAGAGGTAAAGAAATTGTTGAGACCAATTTGTGGTTTTCATTCTAACTGTACAGAGGCAGCATCCCAGCGTTAAATGAAATAAAGTCGACTTCCCTTTTTTTTCCATTAAAGCTGTGTTCAATTACACATTTGGCCATACTATATCACTGCCAATAGATGTATGAGCAACAGTTATTTTATTATAATACTCTGTGTTAGTGTGCCACAGATACGTCAGTATTTATTCATTTCCAAAATCAAAGACATTTTTTTTATTATTTTTCATTCTTGTCTTGATTTTAATTAGATTGAAGGAATTGTTTCATTACAAAAATATCCCATACAGTGTTTATCATCTCTGAAAACAAGAGTGAAAAAGAGAAGCTGAACCAGAGCACATAAAAAAAGGGTTTAGCGACAAATTTTGAGCTGAACCAGCAGCCGCTCTGCATATGAATGCATCTCAACTGGTCTTTAGTGTGCAGTTACGGAGCCAAGTACCCCTGCCAGTTTCCAGACTCCTGTCTCTGACACTAATGAAAAATGCAGCATGTTTCTATTGCCACAACATTACCATTCCGTTTTCTCTTTTTGTTCAGCTCAGATGACGCTCAAGTGTTGATCTAACATGATGAATGTAGTGCCATGTAGCATGTGAGTTGTGCTAGTTTTATTGTTGGCTGCTTTCGCTTTTTAAAACCTACTGTAGATGTGTGACAAAAGTCAGACACATGGAACGTGGAATATTCAGGCAATTAAAGATGGAGGTTCCATCTTTGGTTCAATAGAGATGTTTATAGAGCAATAAACAATGCTAGATCATTATGTTGGAGGCCTTGGTAGTAACAAAATGAACATAGAACCACAGGATAGTTCATTTTTGATGTCAGAATGTGACAACAGCTTGTGCCAAATTTTCAGTAATTGTAGCAAATCCATTTTCAAGTATTGGCTTCAGGATCCAATGAAAGTAATTTTGGATCACATTGGATCACCATTGCATCTCTTAACTCTTGATCTCTGTTATTCACCAACGGTCTATGCTTTAACATAAGCATTGTAATAGTATGACATCATTTGTTTCCTTCTCTGTAAGGCTGAGTCCCACCCTATAGAGGAAGCTCATTTCAGCCAGGATCTTGTTCCTTTGGTCACAATCCATCAGCCTTTACTATAGGTGAAGACTAGACCATAGACAGGCCACTAGAGCTTCGGTGAAGCTTGACAACAGAATGGAGCTACCCCCTCATTACTGTAAACACAACATCAAACAGTCTTCCTGCTTGATCCAGACAGAGCATTTCACCACTTTGGGGTTTTTTGAGATCCATGGCATGAGATTTGGAGGTTCTGACTCTCATTCTGGCCACTTCACATTTGCCAAAGAACCACCCCAGGACACACTGAAGGTCATTGCTTTAAGACACAGAACCACATTGTCTGCAAAAAGAAGAGATGTGACCCTGAGGTTACTAATGCTGTCCTGGCCAGTCCATAAACACTACAAACAGGACAAGAGAGAAAGAAGATGGAAAAAAAACCTTTTTCTAATGGCGTGAAAAGGTTGGCCATGCTGTCTTAAGCTGCCCTGAGGTATCTCACTCAAGAAGAAAAAACAGGCACCGAATTCGGTACTTTTTAAAGCACCGACCGAGTACCAGTTGACGTGGTATGAAATGGTGCCTTGTTTCGTTACTTTTGCTTCATAACGACAACTTGCGACACAGTTTCTCCTCGGAACTCAAAAATTCTGACTAGAAGAAAGCGCTCTAAAGTTTAGCATCACTTCACTAAATGCGATGGGTAACTGGGTGATGATGAAACTAGCGACAACGATCTAAGTGAGGCATCATCGTCTTAATCTGCTCCAGCAGCAAAATAAACTATTTAAGACATTAGCTTGATATTTTAGCTTCCTTTAGCATTGCCATCAGCTAATGGTGCGTTCGCTTTCTGCTCGGAAATTCTGACTTCCGAGTAGGAAAAATCAACAGTTTGATAAAGAACGGCAAAAGGAATGAAGATATACAATAAATTTAGTTCACACCAAAGATGTTTGCTTCAGTTTAATTAGCAGTTTCTAATACTACAAGGACCCATCTATCACACAATTTGTCCAGAGGGGAAAAGAGTGGAATAGGAGCACATGGAGCTGGGTTTTAGTTTCTGCATCATTTAGAAACAGGTTTTCATATTAAAGAATTTTGTACAGCACTACGATGATAAAGTAATAAAACGGTTGTGTGTTTTTTTATCGTGATATTTATCAAATATGGTTATATATTGAGAAAAAATATATATTTAATTAAAAAGGTGATTTAATCAAATATTAAACACTCAAAAGTATCAAAAAACAGGTACCGTTATGTACTGGTATCGATTCGTAGGTACCGGGAAGTGGTACCGTATCGATTCAAATGTCAAAGGTACCCATCCCTAGTCATACCTTACTTGAGGTTGACGTCACATTTCTTGTCATTTAGGTGGCCATCTTTGATTTACTCCAAAAATAATCAGCTATAAAAGTGCAGTAGCTATATTTATATATTATAATAGGAAAATAACATGCAAAGACCCTTTCAAGAATTAAAGTTGGTAAAAGTCACACTTTTTCATCTTTTGGGCATCTTTTTTTTGCGTATGCACAATTCTTTTTCCCTTTGGGATGTTATGTAATATTCATGTACATAGCATTGTTTACTGATGCAAAATCTTTTCAGATGTGTGTGTTTTGACTCCATATGCAAAACCAGACCCTCAGCTATTAAATCTGGATCCTTTTATCTTTCCGTCCTTTTTTTACTCTGACTCTGATGGTTTGTGATCCTGCATGCCATTCTCATAATCAGCTATTCTGATATTGAAATGAGCATAGAACAGCACTGATCACACATGTGCAGTTGATGACCAGCATACATCAAGGGACAGCTGGCACCAAAATTGCCTCCCTTTTTACTTTGCGTTGCTAAGAAAAAGAAAAAGACGAAGGGGGAACAGACACAAGAGAGAAGAAGTGTTGAGAAAAAGGGGGAGGCTGAGGAGGGAGCTGTAGAGCTGTTAAAACATGACCAAATTACTCCGCTGTCTGAGCAGGAAGGAAACCGGGCTGTACACACTCCTCAATAACTTCCTGTTAAACATCCGCAAAATCACAAACTCACAAAAGGATCACAAAAAGAGTATAGCCAAGACCTGGTGTCTTCTAAACTCTGGCTGTATATTTATGTAACCCTGCTTGTAGGGAAGCTGACCACCACCTGGTTCCTCCAAGTGTGAGTGTATGTGCTGAATGGGATGTGTGTATTATGCAGAGGAGGGTGTTATCAACATGGCAGTGATGAGAGATGGATGGCGTCCTGCGGGACCGACTTAAGTCCCTGCACATGTGAACGGCACTGCCGCCCACTAAAAATACGACTCCTGGATACTTTTCCAAATTCTGCCTGCATGCATAAATCAGCCGCCGGACAGAGAGGCTTGGAGTTGGCAGGGAATCAGGCGTGCCTCCAGTGACTAGGCCTGTCGCTCATTCTGCCGCTGCTGCCTGGAGCTGCTTAATTAATGTGGCAATTGAACGCTGCATATCATAATGAACACACAGCCCCTCTATCTGAGCCTTCCTGGGCTTGTTTTTCTTGGTCCCGGTTAAGGATGTGTCCCTGTGTATGTTCGGATATTTATAGGTAATGGATCTATTAAAATGCATGAGAACGAATTAAAAAACAAATAAATGCGACGGCGCTCAAACGAGCTCGGAATGTTTGGGAAAGGGGGATATTCGGTTTGATGTGTTTTCACAGCGCGGTTGTCGAATTTATCACTTTCACTTTTGTTGGTGTTACTCCGTCACCTCGTTTCATCACGGGGAACACACAGACCGTTTCAGGCCAGGAGATTTTTCATTTTCACTAGGAGTTCTCCTCGCTGCCACATGAAGTACTCTCAGAGAGCTGGCTTGAAAGATGGGAGTAACCTGCCCCCTTTACCCTCTTTTTTTTTCAAAACTGAGAAATAAATGGTTCACTTTCACCAACCGAGTGATGACAGAGAGGTTGATGTGGGTCTTTTTCCACCACTGAACACACAGAATATCTGTTATGGAGGGTTATAACTCCTAGAATGGAGCTGCATAAGCCCTAAAGCTCATCGCTCAGCCTCAGATTCCTCCAAGCAAAAGGAGCAACTGTATCAGTCTGACAGCAGCAGGTAGAGGTTAATGCCTCGCCATTTGTAACTCTTTGCCGTGTGCAGTGCCACCTCCCTTGGCTGTAAAGACCTCATAAATCATTTACGCCGATCCTCTGAGATTCTCCGACTGAAGACCGCCCGATTTATGGCGAAACCTTCCAGCAGACCTCTCATTCTTTATTCTACTTCAATACTCCTGTTTCAACTGACTCTAATACTCTTCTCCCTCCTTTCCAGGTGTCTGCACTCTGACTCTACAGCTATCCAAACAACACAGAGAAAAAAGATCTGCTTTCACGAAGGGCTAATAGCATCTGACATAATTTATGGCTGAGTTGGGGTATTGTGACATGTAACCTCTTAAACCAGTTGGACTCTCATTTCTGCAATTTTCTGCAGAGCCACACTGCAGAATTTGGGAAACAGCAAAGCAAGTCAACAAACTTGCAACAGAGAAGAAATCGTGCCGTCTGGAGGGAGTTTACTCCTGCTCAGTGTGGAGAATCTCCGTCTGCTACAAATCATGCTTTTTGATTAGATTGACCCTTGCCTGGACTGGGAATATGAATGAATTTTATCATCGTCACTCTGAAAATTGGCTATGGATGACAAGAAACCTGAATACATATGATGTTCTTTCCAGATCAGTGGAGGGGGAAAACGTGCACAAAACAGCGTGTCAGGCCTCACACTCAAACGATTTTCAAGAAGCTTTAACCTGACAAACTCAGATTATACCTTTCTAATCCAAGACTATATTCCTGTTTCTTTGACAGTTTTCTCCTCCAGTAACAATCTAACACTTCATTTGTTTTCTCACCTCAGGCGATATGCTGTTTCTCAGGCTTCATGGTTCTTGTTATACTGGGAAGACCTTCAGTTAGCTGACTTTGAACCCCAATCCAATTTATTGGTGCAACTCAAAACCATTAAGAGCCACTTTTAAAGAGTCTTTGTTTCAGATATTTGAGAAAGGAAACAGTCTTTCTTGGATGTGTTTGTTCTCAAAATAGTAGACCCTTTGTTTTCAAAGACTTTCATTTGTTATGGCTCTGTGTCTCTGTTCCTGCCGCAGTGCAAAAGAAATGGAGAAACATTTCTTGACTACGCATACAGAATGTGTTTCTTTGTACATTTAAGGCTCAGGGATGAAGCTATAGGTTTCAGTAGTTCTCCATACTGTGGAGAGAAGGGTTCAACCCCAATAATCTTGTTTGACAGTTGGGAGCAGGGGCCGCATGGCGATGGTGTCCCACAATGCAACTGTAAAAACAAACAGCATGTAACTGTGCACAGAGGGCTAGGAGGCGATGTTCACCACATTCTGGAGCAATGCATGTACACACATACCACCCTACACACACGTGCAAACCCCCCTTGCATGTGTCAAACATTAATTCAGTCCACTTCACACCCGCGTGTGTATTATGAGAACCACAAGCTCAGTGTGCCTTGATTTCTTTTACCCTCCATCTGTTGTTCTTTCAGTGCAGGCAGGGGTTTTAATCCAGTTAGGACCTGTCAGGACTAATACAACAACAGGTCAAACCACTGTCGCTAACCCTCCACCGTCACCTCAGCATCAGGGGTGTTGACACAGGAGATGAGAAAGTCTGTGTTACCTCTGAGGTAGTTACTTTCAAACCGTCATGAACCATTTGTGACTGTACAGACCGAAGCACATGAGGCATGGAGATACCCATTTGTTCTGTGTCAGGCGTAACTAAGGAAACCACAGCTAATGGTGTGCTGCAACATTTGAATCTGGGCCCGTTTTTCAAGAGAACTATAAGAAATCGTGGTGGTAAGCTTGGATAAATTTACATTGACCTTTATTGTTGTGAGGAAACTGCTCTTCTCTCTGTATACCGTAAATCCTGTAACACAGGCCCGTGCCTTTATTTACTCAAGCGCATCCTGGTTCAGGCCTTTATTGGAAGGAGGCCAGAATTAGAGGCAGGTCTATATTTCAATTTGAGCAAAATAAACTACCAGTAGAATGAATAAAAACAAGATTATGGGTCTATTTGAGCGGTGACTGAAGTCTCACGTGCAAATCAAAAGTGATGATTGGTGGGTTTCACTCACGTGACCCTGCCGCCACGATGAACTCAAACAGTGGACAGGAAGTGTTTTACTCTACTATAAAACACAGCGTGACGGATGAAAGTGAGTGTTCTAAACGAGCTGGCACAGACACGATATCTTCCTTTAGGTTACGACTCATATAATTTTAAAAGTTGGACTTTTAATACATGCTGGAGGATTTACCCAACGCTGAAGCGATCGACACAACAAACTATCTCGTGTGGCAAATCTTACACTGCAAACCAAAAGCCTTTTATGAGTCTGACAGTCTACAACTATTTTATTTCAGGTTGGTTAACAGTTTAGAGATCTGGAGAAGCTTTAAATGACCGTTGTCTTGTTTATGCTCGTGAGATATTTAGTTACCTAATTAACTCGTAATGATAGCTAATGCTAACGGTGAGTACGTGCTAGGATCTACTTATAACTAACGTTTTAAGCCTTTTTAAATCCAAATTTCTGGTACATTTGTTTGATTTTATTAAGGTATTAATGCCACGCTACAACACTGAGCTAACTGCTAAAAACATTAGCACTCTAAAAGCTGTTTGCGGTGAGGACATGTGAAAACAGTATCAAACTGTTTACCTGCTGTTTATGTAGCTGCGTTTCTAAATAACTGTTCAATAAAACGCCATAAAAACCTTTAGTAAACCCTTATCTGTGATGAAGTGATCACTGCAAACTAGCATTTTCCATTCTGTTCCTGCTCATCTTGCAACCGGAGATTATGATCCACTATTCTGTCTTCATTCAATAAGTTTCAGTAAGTCCTTTGTGGCGCTCTACTTTTGGGACACGAAAAGAAAAACAAAAAAACATTTCTAATAGTAGCCCGGGCCACTATTAAAGACCGGCCGGTGTTTACCCCCGCTGACAGCGAGACCGGCTAATGTAGGAGACCCGGCCGGTAATGGAATACAGGCCAATATTAGAGGATTTACGATAAGCTAGCTGATACAAATCTGAACTCTTATGACTGTGTGCAGCTAAGCAAACGTCATGATGGGAAAGGTGCAGATGACATTGGTGATGAATATGTTATTTCAGGCAAACCAAACTTTAACACTAATATTTTATCAAATTGTCATCAATAGTTTAGACTTGCAGGTCTCAATTAACAGCAGCTTATTAAAAATAGATGTCAAGCCAAGGGCAGAAATCCCATTTCATTTTTTGGGGGGACAGTAAACAGTAAAATTTCAGAGAAGGGCATGAAAAAAATGTCTGTCTCCTGCTGTTTTGCAGCTACAAGAGTGGGTCTCCTGTGTGAGCAAGTTCACTGAGAAACCAGCCAATCAGAGGTGAGATTTCTAAATATCAGGAAATAATACAGAGTAAGACTCCAATTCCTGCCATTTTCTGCTCCCCTGTCCTCCAACTAACTTCTGGTTCCTGAAACAGGAGCACCAGAGCGTTTTTTTCCCCACAGAGATCCACTCACAAGGCATTCTAGATAGAAACGGCATACTAGAGACAACTGCAGATGTGTTGAAAAAAAACTAGTGAACTTTCAATAAATAATGTTGGAATGTGAAGCCTAAAGGTAAAGTACCACAACACCTCTGTAATATTTTCACAATAAAGCGAGAACACCATCTAAAAATAAAATGTCAAAATAAAATTTGACTAAGTTACATGGTGTGGAAGATACTGAAAATAACCCACACATTTTGATTAAAAAGTACTATTAAATGTAGAAACTCTCTGTATAATCTAGTAGAACAATCCTGGGGTGACTAAAGTGAAAGCTGCTGATTTCAGCAGCAACACAAACAGATGATCAGACCTGCTGCATCAGTGTCACAACTTGGTGAAACATTAAAAACTCTCAGCTGAACCAGGATGAATATCTGTCATATTTACTACCTAAAACTAACTTCAGTGTCCATTGGTTGTTTTTCTTGTTTAATACACAGCGTAGCAATGTCTTTTACCTTGAACTGCTGACAGTTTTGGCGTCACAGTCGACATCTTCAGAGCCTCGCCCAAGGCTCTGAAGGTGGCGACACTCAGCCATGAACACATTAGCATCTGCATTTTTGACCTTAGTGAAAAGTTTTGTAAGGTTAATGTGTTCTAATTTCAAATCTTATTTTACACTACATGTAGAACTCCCAGAATTCTAACTTCCCTAGAATTCCCACAGTTAGTTTGACGGCTGTCATTTTGGCCATTAAATGCAGGATGATGATGACGTTGTGGAGCAAAACGGTTCAAGGGCGCTAATAATGAACTATTTATGGATGTGTGAACCTAAAATAAGGTAAGAAAATATAATTTTAATCCAAACCTTGAAATAAAGTCTCTCTATTGTTTGCTGGGTGACCGACGGAGAGGGGGGGGGGTCGGAGATTGTTGCTGTCAGAGTCTCTGCCGCTTCCTACTGACCAGTTTTCATCAGGTTTCCCCTCTCCGCCTGAAGCACCATCATTTCTAATGCTTGTTTCACCGAGAACGTTTGTCTAAAAGCCGTTTTAGCAGCTATTTTACACGGAGTATGAATGGAGAGTGAGCTGGAAAGTTGGTGGCTTAGCAACGCGGGAAAACTTTACCATGTAAACAATAGAGCCATCAGGCAGACGGCTTCTGGGAGACAAAGTAAGACACAACCATATTTCTTTTTTGATACTTTTTTTAATGAAAATTATAACGCAAAAATAAAGGGCACACAAAAATAGGAAAGGTCAGAAAACCAGGACAACGTGAGATCCATCTAACTAAAGTTATTGAATATCAAAATATGAAAACAGTCAAAATGACTGCCTTGGGAGTTCTAGTGTTAACAGAATAATAATTTGTGGGTGGAGTCTTAAATGAGCTCCACCCACATTTGACCTCACCCAGAACTGCAAGCTTCTTGATAAATCTTCTGTTACTGCAATTGCTTTTTTACAAAATGGTCAGTGAAAATGTAACTAGCCTATATAGTGCAAAACACAACCAAGGGGTTGGTGCAAAAATTAAACAAAATGAATGAATGAACTTTATTAAAGCAGCATTCCGCATCTTTGCAGTTATATGGTCTCTGTCGCCCTCTAGATGCTTGCTGCGTAACGTCACTGTCGTAACAATAAATCTCTCTCTCGGGCATAAGAGGCATGTTTACATTCCTAATGTCAGGCAAAACAACGAAAACAAACTTTTCCACCTCCACACATTGAGTTAATAGTTTTATCAGGACTGTATAACAACTTTATGTCCGACCAAACACAATAACCATAGCCTGGCAAGCCATCCTACATATGTGTATATATAGTCTGGCCACGAACCATTGACGGCCCTCAGTCGTGAGGCGGGATCTACGGTTGTCTTTCAAAATGTCAGCACGCAATTGGATAGCGCTAGGACCAATCAGAGTAACGAACAACGTGATGTAATCACAGCGATGGAAAAGCGGGAGGCATTAATGGCGTCTAACATCAATGATTTCTGTCATTTTTGTATGAAAAACACGTGAATATCAGGTGTACTGGGACATTGCACTACTTAGTTTGATAAAAATAAGAAGCCGCTAAGTATAGCAGACAGACTTACGCACGTTGGAGTCTAAATAATCCAATGTTGATGACAAAGCCATTTCAAACGAACGTGGTTGCCGCCATGTTGCTTGGGTGACGTCATCGGCTACTCCCGCTCTGTGATTGGCCCAAAATATAGAGCGCTGTGATTGGCCCAACCAAAACTATAGCGAGCTGTGATTGGACAGCCACAGGCTGCGAGGGTTCCCATGAAGCGTGCCTAGACCAAACTCTGCAAAGCAAGAATTTAGTCTAGTTCACTAGGCTACTATAACCCTGGTAAAATCATTTATTACTTACCTATCCATTAGCAGCACGGCTAGGTCAGAGTCCGTAGTTCATGCTGTTCTTTCTAAAAGAGCTCTCCAGCGAGGAAAAGACGGCCCAATAATAACTCTGGTCTTTGCTCTTGCTCTATCACGTTCTCCTTTTCTTTTCCTAGATTCCTCTGATAAGGGATTTCTAGCTTTCTTTGGTGAATCTGCCGCTGCTACAGCGAGTCTACGTTATACAATTATGGCAAGCCAAAGAGATAAAAAAATTGCACGTTCTAAACTCGCAATATGTCCGCCAAAACGCTCGTTCAAGACACGCGTTTTGGCAGACATAATGCTCGCTTTTAGAACACGTGAGTTTTTGCCCACTTTGGCGTCAAAACGCGCGTTCAGGAGGACATAACGCGTGTTTAGAATGCGCACTTTTTTATCCCTCTGGCTTGCCATACTCTGCCGTAAAACGACACCCAGTCAGTACTTCCGGCGCTACCCGAAGCTCAAAAACTGTATAGTGCAGTAAACAGACGTGGGACCCCCCAACACTATCACAGGTACGAAAATGAACATGCAAAAAGCATAATTTTAAGGTGTAAAAGTTGCGGAATGTTGCTTTAAAGCCACTGCTGCAGCTCACTGATGCAGCTCACTGCTGCAGCTCACCGCTCCCCACGGGGATGTGTCAAATGCGGAGATGTAATTTCACCAGTGTGTGATGATGACTAATGGGACTTTAACTTTATTGTCACTGCATGGTGAGACATTATAGTGAAATCGTGAAACTTAGCATCATCAAAGCTGATCATTTTGTTATCTCATTTCAAATTGTTAGCATTTGAAACTCTCCTATTGGATGTATCCCTTCATTTTTATTGTGCAGGGCCTTACAAACAAAAGGGTAACGCCGTAACGGTTACTTCCAGATGATGCTGCCTTCTTCACACTGGTTCAACGCATGATGCTTTAAACAGGACCAAACCAGTATTGTGTGTGTGTGTGTGTGTGTGCGTGCGTGTGAGAGCTTTGAACAGACCTACACACACAAGTGTGTGATTAAACTGGATCTGGAGGACACAGCATGTTGACCCATGGGATTCAGCTTCACACCAACACATACGGCGCGACACACAAACCCACGCTGTGGCTATGTGGTTTCCTCTGCGGCTGCTCAGCTCATCCAGGCTCTGACCAACCCAACTCTCCCACCTCCCTACCGGTCCTACTGAACCCCCCACCATCCCCAGGGAATGCACAGCGTCACTGGGCACTCACATCCCCAGCTGTCGGCAGAGAGCCAGAAGCTGGGGTCTGAGGCTGGGGGGGGGACAGGGGGAGAAATTTGAGAGGATTTATTAGGAAGGAAAGAAAAAAAAGTGGATGTAAAATGTAAAGGAGAGAGGAAAAGATGGAGGTTAGGTCAGTGGGGGGTTACCTATCACATAGTTTATCATATACAAAAAAATCCCAAGTGAGCCTGTCATCCTGCAGACTGAGGCAAGGCTGAAAAGTAAACGTCTGTGCGCTGATGGAGATGAAGCGATGGTGACATAGACTACACTACGGTCTTTGTACAGGGGCCTCAGAGGAATTTTCTGCTCTTTTGGGTGACCTCTCAATGTAAATTCAATATAGTCACAGGCTGTTATTAGAATTGTGATGCAGGCATAAAAAAGATAGGAAACAAACTTGTGTGGCATGTTTATTTACGCTTATTAAACTGGCTCAACAACTGTGAAATGGGCTTGTTTTAATCAATGTCATCTGAAAAGTATCACAGCAGCAGAGAAGGCCCTTGATTCAGATTTGTCTACTATTGTTCTGGGTTCACATCAAGGAAAAGAACGACACCATGGAAGAGGTAGGGAAGGGCTGGGAGGTTAATATAGTATGGAATCTGTCTAGTTGGACCTTCATGGCCCATTGATGCCTTCGTTTCCTGGACACACACCACCACATCTCAATGAGCTGTACGAAAAAAGAAGGCAAAGAAGAGACAGAAAGAGGGAGATGGGGTAAAACTGTAGACAGACACCCAAAAGGCAGCTAGTGAGACGATCAGAGAAAGACGGTGTTCATTAGTGATCTGTCAAACCTTCTCAGCATCATTTTCTCCTTAAAAAGCCCTGCCAGTCCCACATAAATACAGTGTGGAAAGTTTCACTCCTCTCTGGAGGGTCCCCTTCTCTCCTCACTCATTATATTGCTGCCCTAAACTTTTCTTGCCTTGTTTTAGGAAAATTCCGTTGGTGGTGATTGTGCGCGCCCCTGCAGCCCTGAAGCCTTCCAGTGAGACTGGTACTGACACAAATTTCCAGTTTGTGTTGGTTTTAAGCAAACACACCAGCTTCCACTCCATCCATCTACATAGTTGACCTTTCTGTCCCGGGAAGTTGATGTTCTACCAAATGCTTGTGTGAGCATATTGTTAATCCAAGTCGTCCACATCTCAGCAAAAAAATCTCCACCCCCCTTCGTCACCTCCTCCTCCTCCACGAGTTCTTTTCACTTGTCTTTGATATTGGGCGTGAGGCCAACAGGGAACAGGAGACAGGGAAAGACATTTACTTATGCTTGTTAAATGTTAATTAGGGAAAAGGCCTCACACATAGAGACTTGAGGTTTGCCAGAGCATACGGTAATCTCAAATTAAGACAACATTGCCCTCTGCAGGAGAGCAGCAATTTAAACCAGCAAAGAAGAAATCTGCTACGTCTGTCTGCAACCAAAACAGTAAAATTACAACAAAAAGGGAGGTTAGATTACATTTTTGGAGGTTTAGATTCCTAATTACCTGTAACCACAACCAAAGCAGTAGCTAAACCTATCTTGCTTGGTTTTCTTTGCTGAAGGTGGCACTCAGACTCCGTTTTCCATTCACAGCCACGGTCAGAACTGGTGTTGTTTGTTTATGCTGGTGAAGGTTCTCATTCATCCAGGTCATGGTAATCCAAGGGGTTCAAATGAAGGCAACTGGACTTCTTTGGTTTCTTGAAGACGTTTCGCTTCTCATCCGAGGAGCTTTGTCAATTCTGACTGGAATATGGGAGGGTCGATCTTATAAACTGTAGCTGTCTATTGTTGCTCAACGAGCAGCATCTGCCTGTGAATGCCCCTCCTCCCTACCTCTTGATGAGTCGTTAGCCTCGTTAGCCTCTATTGTTTGTGAGTCGTTGTTTTGATTAGATGCAGGAGGGTGTGAACTGGACTGAAACTGTTTTGGAACTTGGTTCAAAGCTGCATTGTAGGTGCTGGAAAGGTGAAACCTGAGTCCTCCTCCTCTATTTAATGATGGTTTCTCCATTTTGACATGTTGTTTGTTTAGTCAGTGGGGTTGGCGCCCACCCACAGGTGCCAAAGGTACACCGAATACTCTGCCAGCTGTTTGCAAGCCACAGAAGCCCCAGCTTCACCCTGCTTAACAGCCTGATCTCACAGGAAGGGAGGAAGTGGTTAGGTTGCCTAATAGCAAATTTGAGGTTTATAAAAGGAGAAAGCTGTAAAATAATAATAAAAATAAAAATCTGAGTGGAGTTTCATTTTCAGGGCTGCTTGCAGATTTGGATGTCTTCATCTGTCATTAGTTTAAGTGTCATAGATAGTTTTGTTAAGTTGGATTCATCATGCTATTTTTGTGTTTTTATCTGTTTCACACCAGAAACCAACCTGAAGTGACCACCTGCGTCTCAGCACTCCCTGTCTTGGTGCTTTTGGGGAAATGCCACATTCCATTCTCTTCTTAAGATGTGAGATTGGTTAGGCATGTCTAGCATTTGGATTTCATGAAGGACCTACCTTAGTATTTGATCCTGTCTTTGCCAAGAAGTAAATGAAAGAGTGGGTTGAGTAACAGAGAACTGGCCGCATGGCCCAGCTTGTTATAACCAGCACAACGCAGCTCAGTTCGCACTCAGCTGTGGAATATTTGGAAAACGTCAAGCAAAGCAGCGTGAAGGAACAGAAAAATGCTTCAAATCAGTTCCACTCTTCAGTAAATTGCAACATTGCATATTTTTTATTTCCTCCCACCACTCAGTGTTATTCACTAGCATCCAAGTCAAACACGAGCCCCTGCAGCCTGCATAGCTATGTGGGACCTAACTGGCCGCTCGTGCACTTGCAACCTGTCGAAAACAACGAAGGCATGACGAAGGGAAAATAGAAAGCATTCCTTGATATAAAGCTGAGAGGTGAGTGAGATGGGAAGAAAAAAAGGACAAATAACTGGTAACCAAACCGCTGCACGCAAATGTGATTTGCATCTTACATGGTCTTATGACAGAGATAGAAACTGCTGACATGTGAAATTCTTTTAATATTTTACGTTAATTATGACTGCAGATCCCAATGTGCTTAGTCCACACCCCAGAAAACCACCTAATCCTTTCTAACTGGTACATAAAGACAAACCTGGCAGCAGAAATACCCGTAAGAGGCTGAAATATAACAGAAATGCCTCATTCGTCAGCATAAGGTATCTAAATACCATCTGACAACAAAGGTTCATTTAAATCAAGTCGGATCCTGAGGCAGTGTGACATTTCATCAGTGATGCCAAATTGGGCAGGTTTTGAGTCAAATTAGCCGGTTAGCCTATAGCAACACACAAACAGTAAACAAACGCTGGTGGTAGTGAAGCAGACAGAGTAAGAGCAGGATATGCACAATGAAGAAATTGACAACAAGAGCACTGCAGAGCTGTACATTTGGTACGTGCTCTACTGTTTTATTGTTACATGTCAGATTCACTCAGTCAGGGCATTTAGTGACAATCAGTGCGTTTACATGCGCATCAAAAAACCGAAGTATTGCCCTAAAAAGACTCATGTCGGTTTTTTTAAATGCATGTAAACGCGTTAGTCTGGCTGAACTTCTTCTAATCGGGCTGAAGCACCTAGATAATGCAGTAGTTATCTGACTTCATTCTGCATGTAAACGGGTCAGCCGAACTGAACTGATTAGACGCTCGCCTTCCGGAAGTGACGCGACCGCAGTAGCGCTCGTCTGATAATATCACCGCCACAAAGTAACACGCATAGCACCATCAAACAGTCCAGTACGTACCAATAAGCTGTGCTGCAGCATTGTTGTTGTCCATTCCTTCAGCCATTGTGCATTTCCTGTTTCAATTCTGTCTGCTTCATTCCCGTCAGCGTTTGTTTACTATTTGTGTTGCTACAAGCTAACCGGAACAATGCCCAACGTGAAAGGGTGCATGTCGCCCCCTACTGTACCAGAGTGGAACGAACTTCATTTGAGAGGTCGGTTTTCTAAAGCGCATGTAAACGAGGATAAAGACTTCCTGCTTTTTACCATAAGATCGACCTGGATCGACTTAGATGTTGATACTGCACATGTAAACGCACTGAATAATATCAGAAGAACTCTTCTGCCGTCTCATCACTTCCTGAAGGGGGAGTGCCCAGGTCGGTCATAGCTTGGCTTCTCTGCGTTTACATGAGCATCAGAAAGCCAAAGTATTGCACTCAAAAGACTCATTGTTTTTTTCAAATGCATGTAAACGCGTTGGTCTGGCTGAAGGCAAACTGGTTCTAATCGTGCTGAAGCACCAAGATAACGCTGTAGGAATCCAACTTCATTCTGCATGTAAACGGGTTAGCCATACTAAACCAGTTGGACGCTTGCGTTCCGGAAGTGACGAGACCACGGAAGCGGTCTTCTGATATCATCGCCAATGTCATTGACAATTAATTCGGCCATTGTTCTTATCTTGTTTCAATTCCTGTCTGCTTTACTCCCGCCAGCGTTTGTTTACCATTTGTGTTGCTACAGGCTAACCGGAAAAATGCCGAAATCAAAAGGTGCATGTTGCCACCTACTGTACCGGAGTGGAACGGACTTCATTTGAGAGGTCGGTTTTCTAATGCTTAGGTTAACTAGGATAAAGACTCCCAGCTTATTACCATAGGATTGACCTGGACCAACTCAGATGTTGATTCTGCACATGTAACCGCACTGACTGCATTCCAAACAGCTTGAATGTCCATCACTGTAAACAGGCCTAATTGCTTTAAAATTTGGACCCAAAACATTTGGCATTACTGTGTCATGTTGAAATTTACAAGTCTAAATTAGATCTTTGTTCTATTCCTTTGAGTTTTATTAAGTTTCAGGTACAATAATCTGTTGGAGTCTTTCTCATCTGCTTTGAAGACTATGACACTGTTAGACAGGTACAGTTATGGTTTCCAGCATCAACAAGAGATCCCATGTAATGCACAGCACTAACATGAGCCAAGATTCGGATCATTTGATTGACAAGGCACCTGGCTTTAGGTTGGACAAGCTTGCATGTATGCTTAATCCAAAAAGACATCACACACAAAACTCAAATTTCTCATTAGATTTAGCCCAAAACACAACAACATAATTCAGTTGTTCCCCATGGGGAAGCATGCCACACTGTTATTGTGGGTGGGAGTCGCTGGATTTGATTTCAGCAGACTTAGCTGACCCCAGCCTCACAGCCCACCAGAACTTCTACAGTGGCTCTTGGCCTAGACAAACATTTTAACTCTTTTAGACAAAAACACACCACCCCCCATCACCCGTGACTTCCAGGGCTAAAATATGTTCTTTTGAGCAGTGAGGAGACATGTTTCTACTGACTTCTCAGTCTTGCAATTTTATGCTGCTGTTGCAAAATTGGAGCAGAATTTCTCTATAGAACCACATGTTCTTTCTGCACCAGCGTTGATTATTTTGCTTTTTGTCTTTTCTTTCCTCCCAAATGTGTTATTCGTCCTGTTCCCGGTGTCTCCAGGCACACTTCAGAAAGGGATATAAAATAAACAGCCATGTTTTCGCCCTGTCGCTGGGCTTTGGCTCCGTATACCTGTAACAATAAACAGCTGGGCTGGTTTACACTCATCTCCTTTACTCATCTCTTCTGTCTTCATTCAAGGACAGGAGCACAACAGGAACTAGTTTGCTTATACAGATTTGCCAAGCAGACTCCCACTCTGAGGAGCAGGGTTGGTGGACACTACTGGACCATGATGGAGCGGGGGCTGCAGTCAGGTAGTGTGCATTCTGTCTGGCTGAGGTAATGTTTACTTTGGAGTGACACCAACCATCTGAATGTCATAAAGACCAAATTGCCAGCTTGATGTGGAGGAAGTAAAACAAAACCGCTTCATTTACACGAACATGGTTTCTGTTTGTACGGGTTTGTATAAAGAAACCAGACAGGAACAATAATACAAAGAGAGAGAAAAAATAACCAGTTTAATATAATAAGACAAAACGCTCTCACTGCAAAATTCTCTGATAAAGGCTGCAAATTCACATTTATTACCAAAAGCTTACTTACAGTCTGCAACAGTCTGGCGACCCAAATACAATGTTTTTATGAGGGGTCTGTGAAACTGTGGGAGAAATTAGTTTCCATTTGATCTTTACACATGTAAGTTATTTATAGTGATGTGGTAACTATTTACAACAAAGCTAAGGAGGCTGTGTCACTATTCCTACATCATAGCAACAGTCACCATAGCTTTGGTGAACTTTCTCCAAACCTATAACTGAGAGTCCAAATGCAACTACAGACCAGCAGGATGGAACTGAAAAAAAATTTTTCACTAAAACATAAAACTTATTTTCCTGTAACAAGGATGAGAAAAAGACAAAGGTCATAACATGTTTGGTACTGAGTGAAAGAAGGATTTAAAATTTAAAGAGAAAACTTATCTTTGTTTTTATCTTAATTTTTTGGAGAAAAAGTTGCAAATTTGGCATGAAAATTAGCATCAGTTCATAGCTGGATAGGATGGGAGAGAATTTAATAAGATGGGACGGCACTGGTAGGGTAGGAGTGGGGAGGGGAGGGGCGAGTAGGTAGGTTAGGATGAGGGAGAGATGGAATGGGATGGAATTGGAAAAAAGTGAAGGATTGGAAGATTTGGGAGAGATGCAATGAGTTGGGATAAGATGGATTGAGTGGCATAGTGTACTAATGAATTGGAAGATATACAGTGGGGAAAATAAGTGTTTGACACATGAGCATTTTTATCATTAAGGGTTTTTCTAAGTGAGATATTGGCCCAAAACTTCCACCAGATGTTGCCATCAAGCCAAATATTGAATTCATACAAAGAAATCAGAACATTAAGTAAACACGTTGAGTCATAATAAAGTGAAATGACACAGGGAATAAGTATTGAACACACTTTATTTATTACTTTGTAGAAAAGCCTTTGTTGGTGATTCCAGCGTCTAGACGCCTCATATGGAGAGACCAGTCGTCTGCATTACTCAGGAGTGATTCTCCATTCTTCCACACAAACACTCTTTAGATCTTGAAGGTTCCTCTTTTATGAACTTTGGTCTTCAGTTCTCTCCATAGATGTTGTATGAGATTTAGGTCAGGTGATTGACTTGATTTTCTGACTTGATTTTCTTTCTTTGAAACCAGTTCCTTGTTTCCTTGGTCTTGTGTTTAGGATCATAGTCTTGCTGAAATGTCCACCCTCTTTTCATTTTCAGCTTTCTGGTAGATGGCAGCAGATGTTTATCCAGAATGTTCCGGTACATGTCTCCATTCATCCTGCCTTCAGTAATATAAAGTCTGCCAGGACCCCACACCATGATGCTTCCACCCCCAAACTTAACTGTTGCTGTTGTCAGTGGCGGCTGGTGAATTTTTTTTTGGGTGGGGCGCATTTTTTTATTTTATTTTTTTTATGTTAGTTCTTGTGAATGGTTTTTATCTTGAGAGGCGCTAAATAAACGATCGTTATTTTCTTCATTTGCATGTCAGTTTTTCAGATGCGCTAACCACATATCACCACTAGGGAACGCCAAATTACCATTCTTATGCGTCACACAATTTGAAATCTACGGACCAGTCCAGGAGCACTTAGCTACAAAGTTGTTCCAAAAACATGCTTCATATTCAGCAATATATGGAAACTGCACACACACTAAACAGGAATATGCTCTTTTAAACGATAGAATCCACGTTTTCTACCTCAACACCACCCAATGACTGCTAAATGAAAAGCAAAACAAAGCTATTTTCATGAAGTCGAAAGCTAAATTCTGTCTTACTTTGCTGGTCAAAATAATCCATCTTATAGTAAAAAATCCACTTGGTTCGTAGAATCCAATGATAAAAAGATGAAACTACTTCCGCACCATAAGGCGCATTTAAAAACCTTTGATCTTCCCCTTAACCGGCAGTGCGCCTTTTAATACGATGCGCCTTTTATACGGACGTAAGTGAGGCCAGGCACACCTGCGTCCGCAGGTAAACAAAGAGCCGGCCCGTAGCACCGCCCACCCTCATCAAATAAAAGGTGTGGCACTACTCCACGCAGGTATACCGGTAACCAGTCATGGCACCAACAAAGAGACACGCGTACGAGGCAGAATTCAAGCTAAAAAGCCATCGCTCACGCCATTGAGCAAGGAAACAGAGCAGCAGCAAGAGAATTCAACATTAACGAGTCGATGGTCCGCAAGTGGAGAAAGATAGAAGACCAGCTGCTGCAGGTGAAGAAAACGCAGCGTAGCTTCAGAGGCAACAAGGCAAGGTGGCCGCTCCTTGAAAACCGAGTTGATCAGTAGGTCGCAGAGCAGCGAGCGGCGAGCAGAAGCGTCTCCACCGTCTCCATTCGTCTCAAAGCTGCAGCATTTGCACGAGAGATGGACATTGCAGACTTCATAGGAGGCCCTTCCTGGTGTTTTCGCTTCATGCGGAGGCGAGCACTTTCTATCCGCACCAGAACTACCGTCTTGCAGCAGCTACCCGCCGACTACGCTGAAAAGCTAGAGTTGTTCCGCTCCTATTGCTCTAAGAAGATGGCAGACAAAAACATCCAGCCCCAGCACATCACCAACATGGACGAGGTCCCGCTTACCTTCGACATCCCGGTGAACCGGACCGTTGAGAAAATCGGGACCAGAACGGTGTCTGTGCGGACGACCGGCCATGAGAAGTCCTACTTCACTGTCGTGCTGGCCTGCCAGGCTGATGGCCAGAAGTTGTCGCCGATGGTCATCTTCAAGCGGAAAATTTTACCCAAAGAAAAGTTTCCCGCCGGCGTGATCATCAAGGCGAACCCGAAGGGCTGGATGGATGAGGGCATGATGGCGGCGTGGCTGCGGGAGGTGTACACCAAAAGACGGGACGGCTTCTTCCACACTTCTCCAGCCATGCTGATCTGCGACTCCATGCGGGCCCATCTCACCGACGCCGTTAAAGTCCAGGTGAAGAGGATGAACACGGAGCTCGCCATCATACCGGGTGGATTAACCAAAGAACTCCAGCTGCTGGACATCGGGGTGAACTGGTCGTTCAAAGCGAAAGTCCGAGCAGCGTGGGAGCGCTGGATAACTGATGGCGAACACACGTTCACCAAGACGGGCAGGCAGCGCCGATCGACTTATGCCACCATCTGTGAGTGGATCGCTGATGCCTGGGCCAACGTTTCCATCCAGACTGTTGTTCACCAAGGCCGGGATCACAACGGGAGAGCCGAGCAACGACAGTGACATTGACTCTGACGGCGATGAGCCGGGCGCGTCGGAGCCGAGCACGCTGGGTTCAGTGCTGGGTCAACTCTTCATGTCAGACACGGAGGACGAGGATTTTGAGGGATTTATGGGTGACGAATGAAAAAAAAATATGAGTAAAAATAAAGTTTGATTTTTGATCTAACTCCTTTGTTTGGCTTATTGTACCAATTGCTGGGTGCGCCCTATAATCAGGTGAGCCTTATGTGTGGACCAAACCTTTAACTAGGACGCTGATTGGCTGTGCGCCTTATAATCAGGTGAGCCTTATGGTGCGGAAAATACGGTAGTTTTCTCCATAGTCAACGTTAGCAGCGGCCCCACAACAACAAAGGACGTGAACTAGCCTGTGGAGAATTTTTCGGTTCTGTCTGGGCTGGGTGAGCTGACCAATCAGCATCCTCCTCCTGATCTGAGCAGACTCCCCCCGTTTGCTTGCGATCGCAACCATATGCGCCCAACAGCTCTCCTATTCCTTGTCGTTGGGGATCCAGCGCGCATGCGCCAGTTAGCCCGTATTAAGTCAATGGTAAAGATTGCTGCGCCCGCGAGAGGACACGTGACAGGAAGTACGTCGATGTTTCGGCCGTGTTAAAAGTATTAACTTTATTAAACTACAATTAAATGCAGATTACACACAGCACTTACAGCCCATAAGGTGTATAGATCGTTTAGTTTAAATTTTATGTTTTTTTAAATACATTTTGTGATTCCTCTCTTCTTCTTCCTCTTCCTGTGAGACTGGTGGGGCGGCGCCCTAGCGCCCCCTATGGACGAGCCGCCACTGGCTGTTGTGTTCTTGGGGTGGTGGGCAGTGCCATTTCTTCTCCAAACATGGTGTGAAGGATGACAGCCAATAAGTTCAATTCAGCTTTCATCTGACCATACTATAGTCTCCCACAGGCTCCTCCAAATGCTGTTTCACAAACTTTAAACAGGCCTCAACATGCTTTTTGTTCAGCAGTGGTATCTTGCGTGGTGAGTGTGATCAAACAATATTTACCTGTTACAGTCTTTGAACATGTTATCCATCTGTTTGTCTCCTGTCGGTTGGACTACTGTAATTCCCTGCATTATGGCCTGGCACAATCCTCTTTAAATCGCTTACAGCTGGTTCAAAATGCAGCAGCCCGACTTTTAACAGGTACTAGGAAGCATGATCACATCACTCCGGTGCTCGCTTCCCTTCACTGGCTTCCTGTATATTACAGGATCCAGTTTAAATTACTGCTTTTTGTTTTTAAATCCCTCCATGGCCTAGCCCCACTCTACATAGACGATCTGCTGACAACCTACACTCCTGGCAGGAATCTGAGGTCCAGTTCCCAGTCCCTGTTAGTTATCCCAAAGGCTCGTCTGAGGACCCGAGGAGATAGAGCTTTTTCAGTGGCTGGCCCTCGGCTCTGGAACAGTCTTCCCTTACAGCTTAGGACCTCTCAGAGTTTGGAGCAGTTTAAGTCGTTGCTTAAGACTTATTTCTTTGACCTGGCTTTTAATGTTGGCTGATCTGTCTAGCTATTCTTTTACTTTTTATCTGGTTTTATTGTGTTTTTATTATTGGAGCGTGTAGTTATTGTTTTATTCAACCTCTCATTTTATTCATGGTTTTATTATTTTTATTGTCTACTTTTTATTTTTTTAACATGTTAATTTTCTTGGGTGTGTGTTATGTGGTTTTGCTATGTACAGCACTTTGGGTTGCGTGAGCAACAGTAAGTGTGCTATAGAAATAAAGCTGACCTTGACCTTGGATGCCATGGTGGTTTAGTGCATTGCTTATAGTTTTCTTTGAAACAACAGAACCTGCTGATGCAAGGTCTTCCTGAAGTTCTGCCTGAGTTCTTGGCTCATGGAGAACTTTCCTGGTTATTCTTTGGACTCCTCGGACAGGAATCTTACGTGGAGCACCTGATCGTGGACAATTTATGATGAACTGATGCTCTTTCCATTTCTGGTTCAATCAGGACTAAAGCAGCTGATATCAATTAGTACTGATAGGGGGCGGGGTTTCTCTCTCAATACCAGGGTATTAGCCAAAAACTGGGAAAGTGAGTGTCCTACAAGAAAGAATGGCCGTCCCCTTAAGCAGGGGTGGGGGGTGGGGGATTTTTCATAGTGTTTAGCAATTGTGTTATAATATTTCTAAAAAGTATAGAAACCATTTAAGGAACATTTCACGTTCAAAATTTATTTAGGAATACAAAACCTTTCAAGTAATTATGTTGTGTTATGATTATTTTTCCAAACAATGCAACACAAAAATGTTCATAAAATGAATAAAGCTGAAGATATTTTAAATAAAATACAAGCTAAATATGATGAAAACACAAAATTCTAAATAGTTTGAACAGAAGTGAAAAAAATGTAAAAACAGAAAAAACATTTCTTCCTGCTTTCCTGATTCATTGAATCATTTATGGGTTTTTTTGCTCATAGAAGTTACGTTTTCTTCACTAGTGAACAACTGCAGGTGAAATGATGCTTAGCTGTGTTTTTTGTTGACAAATATTAAAATAAGGTTGGAGGTTTGTCTTTTTTCTCTTCCTCTTTATGAGCTGATGACGTGATGGCTGCGCGGAGCGAGCGAGTGGTGAAGCGCGTCTCCATCCACCGCTCCAGCTGCAGCTGCTGAGATCAAAGACAAAAACAGGGATTCCGTGCTGGGGTAACCCCCGCAATGAATCTGCACATTTCCAGTAGTACAGACTTGAACACATTTGTCAAATTATTTGTGCAATAATCAGATTTTATTTTATTTCCACAAAATCCAAGTTTTAGATTAGATATTACAGAAAACGGGGACGGCTTGCCATCAAATTTTAAAGCCGTCTCTCATTTTTCAGGCCATCATTTTTGACGTCAGGCCTTCCTAATGACGGCGGGACGGCTCGCTGGCTAAGACTATGGTCAATACTGACAGATTTCAGGTGATCTCCTGGCTTTCTGTGCCATTTTGCACCATGTTATCTTCATGTGTTTAACACTTGTCCCTGTCTTTGGGAAGAATTGGGATGAAATGGGAAGGAGTAGTAAAGGCTTGGGATTGGATGTAAAAAGATGGGATGGGATGAGATCAGATATTGCCATTGCTATTGTCACTCGTAGAATGAACAATGACATTAAATCAGATGGGATGGGATAGTTTAGGGTAGGACGGCATAGCTGAGTTTGACATCAGACACATGGCAAAGAAGCACTATTGAGTCTCTCATAACCCTGACAAAAAGCTGTTAACTTGACTTTTCTCAGATAAGCACGAGAAAAGGCAGCCTGTGCTGTAGTTTTCAATACTGCATGGCACCTCATGGCAAAGAATTCTCTGAGGATCTGAAAAACAGAATTTTTGCTCTACATAAAGATGGCCTAGGCTGTAAGAAGGTTGCCTACACCCTGAAACTAAGCTGCAACACAGTGGCTAAGACCATATAGCAGTTTAAAAGGACAGGTTCCACTCAGAATAGGCCTCATCATGGTCGACCAAAAATGTTGTGTGCACATGCTCAGCATCATGTCCAGAGGTTGGCTTTTGAAAATAGATGTGAGTACTGCCAGCATTGATGCAGAGGTTGAAGAGATGGGGAGCCAGCCTGCCAGTGCTCAAACCATACGCCGCACACGGCACCAAACCGTTCTGCATGGCTGTCGTCCCAGAAGCAAGCCACGTCTAAAGATGGTACACAAGAAAGCTCGCAAACAGTTTGCTGAAGACAAACAGACTAAAGACATGAAATCCTGGAACCACATCCTGTGGTCTGATGAGACCAAGATAAACATATTTGGTTCTTTGGTGCCTACAGTCAAGCACAGTGGTGGGAGTGTCATAGTTTGGATCTGCATGAGTGCTGCTGGCACTAGGGAACTACAGTTTATTGAGGGAACCATGAATGCCAACATGTACTGTGACATACTGAAGCAGAGCATGATCCCCTCCCCTCGGAAACTGGGCCACAGAGCAATATTCCAACATGATAACGACCCCAAACACACTTCCAAGACAACCACTGCCTTTCTAAAGAAGCTGAGGGTGAAGGTGCTGGACTGGCCAAGCATGTCTCCAGACCTAGGGCAGCAGTAGCTCAGGAGGTAGTGCGGGTTGTCCAGTAATCAGAAGGTTGTAGGTTCAATCCCGGCTCCTGGCAGAGAATGCTGCTGTTGTGTCCTTGGGCAAGACGCTTAACTAACCTTGCCTGTTGGTGGTAGTCAGAGGGACTTGTGGCACCTGTGCTCAGAAAGCCTCGCCTCTGTCAGTGCACCCCAGGGCAGCTGTGGCTACAATGTAGCTCATCACCACCAGCGTGTGAATGTGTGTGTGAATGGATGAATGATGCACTGTAGTGTAAAGAGCTTTGGAGTCCTCTGACTCAGAAAGGCGCTATACAAGTGCGGATCATTTACCTAAACCCTACTGAGCATCTGTGGGGCATCCTCAAGCAGAACGTGGAGAAGCGCAAGGAGTCTAACATCCACCAGCTTTGTCAAGTCATCATGGAGTGGAAGAGGATTCCCGTGACAATCTGTGAAGCCCTAGTGAACTCCATGCTCAGGAGAGTTACGGAAGTGCTGGAAAATAATGGTGGCCACACAAAATATTGACACTTTGGGCACAGTTTGGACATTTTCCCTTAGAGGTATACTCGCTTTTATTGCTAGCAGTTCAGACATTAATGACCGTGTGTTGAGTTATTTTGAAGGGACATCAAATTTACACCATTATACAAGAAGGTACGCTCATATCTTTAGTGTTGTTCTTGAAAATCTTGAAAATATATAATAAAATAATGTCAACAATGTGACGGGTACTCACTTTTGTGAGACACTGTATGTTGTTGGATTTTAATAAATAAAAAACCAAGATGCAAGATCCTGGAAATTAAAAGTCATTACTCTAAAGTCATTCAGGAGGACTACCTTGAACCTCTCAGTCACGAGGGTATGAATATTATTGGCAATATGGCCAACTCTGGACCTCTGATTCATTTTCCAGGAGGATGTGGGACTCATGAGTGTGGCAGCTGTTTAAAATAAAGTGACAATTTTTAATGGGGTTTCAAACCTCAACGAGTCGTTGCATCCTGCCAAGCCCCCAGTAATGGCACAAGTCCAAACCTCGGTTTTACCAGACAGGACATGGTGGAGGCAGCTTGTTCTCTCAGCTCAGTTCTATTAGGAGGCCTACATGCACTCAACCATTTACTAGAGTTGTGCTGCCCTTTAGTGGGAGTTTTTTCTTTTTTTATTTTATAGGTGCCATATGCACACGTGTGCTAACAGACAGAAAGCAGGTCTTTGAGGTGCTCTCAACAGACAACAGCATTAGAAAATCCTGTAAGGTTGAGTTAAACTTTTGGTGCGAGCTGAAGTCTGAGCAAAGCCATTTCCATAAACCTCTGATGAAAACCATATTCTGACGGTTTTCTTATGTGATGCATACAGTCTGGCTCAATCATTTCTGAGTGTCAGCTCAGTCTGCACTCAGCTCGCTGAAAGAGATCCTCACACACTGAGAGGAGGAGCTAGAAGCTAACCGGAAATGCAATTACTGTCTGTCTGGGTGAAGCATTCCTCAGCAGGATGGGCAATTTCACAGCAATTTTAGTATGTCAACAGGTTGTAAGTAATCATAATGAGCACCTTAATGTTTTCACACGAACCAGAGCAGCCCTTTGTGGTTTTATCCCTTGGCCATTTGATCCATCTAATCATCTACACGCTATTTAAACCCAGGAGCCAGGGGCTTGTACAAATCCCAGGAGGAGGCCCACCTTTGCTGTGTTTATGGAATACTGTCATTTAAACACTGTGTCAACAGAGATCAGGTTTCTGGTTTCATTTCTGTTTAAAGGCTGGTAGTATACCGTAAAAGTGGGCACCGCGCTGTCAGTGTGTAGCAGGGCCTCGAGCTCTGAGTGCATACAATGATTTTGTGCTGGTTTTTATGTTAAAGTCTGTATTTGTGCCTGACAAGTAAAAGTTAGCTGCTTCTCTGAGACACAATTGCAAAAACACATGAACAAGTGCTTCCATATGACTGACTGGAGGTAGGATCCTGAGTCTGACTGAGGCTTGTAGCATCACAATCAATGATCCCAAGCAAATAAACAGAGATTAGAGGGAGGCTGCTTGAGGAAAATCACCCGACTTTGCAAGTGGATCGATTAAAGGCCTTGCATTCAAAGAATGCCAGAGTGCATGCTAGATTGTTAAAATAATTTCAGAAGTGATTCAGTTTTAGTCATTTTGGTCAAATCTTAAAGACAATTGGCAGTGACACCCCAAAAAAATTATCATGGGGTGTGGCACACCAAATTTGCCCCTATGATAACTCCTTGAGAATTTAGCCTGTAGATGTGCATTGCTTCTTAATTATTTTTCATTTGAAAACAATAGGTCTATGCATCCAACTCATTTACCTCAAATTTGAGAAACACAAACATTTCAGAAAAAATAATTCAAACAGCTATTTAAAGCTACACTGGAAAATTTGGAAAACAAATTAGCTCAAAACAGTTTTTTCATGCCTCTTAACAACGTTCTAACATAGTATAGCTATAAATATATTTTGGAGATAAAAAACATGGAAAAAATTAATGAAGTGGTTCTCTCGCATTTGTTTAAAAACCTCCACCAACAGTGTCGGATCGAAAGTGCACAAGCATCTGAACAAGTGACTGAATCAAACGTGAATGTGTGCGCGCTGGCCAACAAGCACATGGCAGTGACAAACATACTTGCAGCACCATTGCGTGCTTGGTTGCGGAGTCCTCGCTCGCTTAATTACTAGACTTTTGGCACTCTGGAGGCGGGGCCTGTGGCTGATCTGCTCTGTCCTCTGATTGGCTCTGTCCTCTACCCTCTCCCTCAAGAGCCCATTGACTTGCTCTTGGACCACCATGGCAGTAGCCAGACAACAAATCTGCATATTACTGCCACCAACAGGTATGGAGAAGAACATTTTCTTTCTTTCATGTTTTTAAAAAGGTGCACTAAAGCTTGGTAGCTACAACTTTATTGTATTTCTTTTTTTTCCTATTCATTATATTCAAAAGAAACCCTGGAAAAAAACAAATTTAAGCTGGTTTTCAAGGACTTCTAGATGTGAAAGTTTTAAAAAGAAGCTCATGTATATCAGAAGATGACTTTTTAACAGCAGTTTTAAAACAGTTAATTGAATATATGTATGAACAAAACAAAGTAGTAACCACATCTATGTGTGTGAATATATGGGGATGAATATTAATGTAAAAATTTCAAACTGAAAAAAATGACATGTTGACTCTTTTTTTAACAGTTTCAAAGACTTTGCAAATGAACTTAAATTATTTTTCCAGTATTTAAAATTTAGTTTAGTTTTAAAAAATCTGCCTTTGTGGATACAAATGTACCCATGTTTCATGTTTTGTTGAAGTTGAGCAGGAAGACGAAATGGATAGGATTCGGGGGAACTTTCTTCGTCAGAGTTTGAAACGTTAGTTTCTTTTATACTTTTATACTCATTTGAGTGCTCCAGCCCTTCTACTCGTCATTCTGGATGTCCTCCAGCTGTAGAGCACCAACCTGAGTGGATGAACCGAAGAGAGCTTTATCTTCTGATTTAGAAAGAGTCAGCCATCGAGTTGCTCTTCGTTCCAATGAGGACAGCACACATATTAGACCCAATCCCAGTGAATAATACGGCTCAGACCGAAAGCAAATATTAGACCGGTTGTTGGTCCCGCCAAACCACCACACTTACCTGGGTCCTCCATTCATTATGCACAAGCATAATTAGCAACAGAACACCACTGGTGTGAGAGGTTCTCCGCTCAATAATATCAGAGAAGGAGAAGTTTCTTCTGGCAATGCGGGTTTCTGGTTCCGGCAGAAGTGTTCCAGGGAAGATACCAGAGGGAGTGTTCCATGATAGTGTTTTCTGTCAAAACCTAGGCTGTTCTGTAGATTCGCTATAGCAGCTTTAAACCTCTAATTGAAAATCTTCTCTGTAGTGACACGCAAGTCAGAGTATGACTCCCCGACACACTGACCCAACTCTGTGCCCTAGTTGCTGAAATGCTCTCCATGTTCAGCAGCACATACCTATGTAAGCAGCTGTTCTCTTTGATGAAGATGAACAAAACAACACAGGAGTCTCACTGATGAACACCTTCCTCAGCTCAGAGCCTAACCCCACAGATGCAGGCATCTGGTTTGAACCAGTGAGCATCAGAGTACATCAGAGTGGAGCAAACTGAGCTTGAATTATTGTGGTTTTATGCACTTTTTCTGTTCCAAAGCATGAATATTAATAGCTGAAATATTGTATTTTCATTTGAGGATATTATTATTATTTGGCTTTTGTTGTTGTCCTGTGAAAAATGATTTAACCTAGAGTAAAACAGGAACTTGAAATGCTACAGAAAAAAGAATAGAATAGAAATACAATAGAAAATCCCTTTATTGTCCCTCAGTGGGGAAAGTTAGGCATCACAGCAGCAATTACATTCATTATAGGAGCAAAAAAAAAAGAGAGAGTAAAAAATAAGAATGAAGCATAAACAAGAAAACATAAAGCAGAAATACTTAAACAATTCAAAATACTCAAGGATTAAAAGTTTAAAAAATAATATATACACATTTTAAGGAATAAAAAGATAAAAAAAATTGAGACATAATAAGTAAAGAATACCACTGATGTGTGTTTTTTATGTACTTGCTTGTGTGTAATTTGGTTATTCCAGATTTTCCAGATTCAGTGATTATTCAAAAATAAGTTTGTTTCCAAATGAAAAGGTTCAACAACACATATCTGTAGATGTGCACATTTGCTGTCAATTTTTTAATAAATATTGAGTTTGGCCCGTGACTTCGTCCCAGTTTTCCATTTCGGCCCAGTGTGAATTTGAGTTTGACACCCGTTTTAGAGCATATCATAGCACTGAAACCACATTAGTGAATGTTACAAATGATATTCTCATGGCCTCAGAAAAGGATGTTGTGGGAGTTTCTAAAATGGCGGCTAATGCTTAGCTTGCGTGGTAGAGCTCCTCACAAACAAATATACGTAGACGCCTCGTGGACTGGCGCTGCCTATTGGAGCTGCCGTAGTGGCCGGACGCCATCTTAGATGGGTCTCCAATCGCCCCCAGTGCATTCATTTCTACTGAGGAAGGTGCTTACCCAGCTAAAAAACAGATTTTATCAAGCTTTTTCACAAAATTAGACACATGTAAGGCATGATAATTCAAATATGAATATAATTAAACAAAATCAATTAAAATATAAAATCCCATCAGGTAGGCTAGAAAAGTCAACAATAATCCCATGTGATCTGTTTTCAATAGTACGCCTGTTGTTGCAACTGTAGGCTGCACAAAAACAAGCATGTGTTGACTTTGGAGTGAGCAGACCCATCCAATATGGCGGCAACACTGTTACAGTCTCCAGCACTCAATGTATTCATGTCTATGGAGCTCCTTACCAGAAGTCCTTTTAAAAGTGGTTTTCAGTCAGAAATATGTACATTTGACACCTGATGATTCATTTTTGCTTTGACGTTCGTTGTGGTTCCTGAGTTGAAGTTGTAGATTAAGCTAATGTTTTTGATAGCTCAGAAAGCTCAACTGAATCAAAAGGATTCAAACACAGAGAAGGCTGCCTCATTTACTGAGGAGGAATAAATCATGTTCGGGGGATGCTGATGATTATTTTTATGTAATCAACTTTATCTGTCGATTGTCATAACTGCTGAGAGCTTGTGGGATAGATGGCTCAACAGAGCTATGATTTGGTGCATGTTTGGCTAAATAAATCGAGGATTATCCTTAATCTCCTCTTTTAGTGGAGCTCTATAAACTGAACTACTAGTGTGCCTAACAAGTATCACTAACCTAAAAACTAAAAAGATGCTAAAGATGCTAAGAATGACAAGAAAAAAAAATAAACTAAACATAGAAAACAAGTAAACAACACTGAAGAATAAACTAACAAAAGAATGGATAATGATAAAATAACTAACAATGGAAAACCAACAGCTAAAGGCAACACAAGCAGTAACGTCTCTGCATCAGGGGCCGCGCCCCACCAGATGGTGCCGTGGAGCTCTGTGCTTGCCTAAAATAATCAGTGAAGCGCAATGGTTCATTTTAGAGAAATATGGTATAAAAACTCTGTCACCAAGATGATTATGTTATAAATATTTGTGTATGTATAACTACGTTCTTGCCAGGATACTGACCAGTGTTTCCACCTGTGTGCCCTTATTATCACGATCTAGATGGAGAGAAACAGAGAAGTTTCTCTGGTAAATGCTGGTAAATGCACAAACTTGACAGAGCATCTGTGAGAATGAGGAGAGCAGGAGGTCTGAGCTATGTCTACAGAACGTGATGGTGGGAACATGTGCTGATCCAAACAGAACTGTTGGATTTTCCTCTCTTTTAATCCTAACTAACTAACTAACTAACTAACTAACTAACTAACTAACTAACTAACTAACTAACTAACTAACTAACTAACTAACTAACTAACTAACTAACTAACATGTTTTAAAAATCTTCAGTGAAACATTTTGAAGATGAGAAACCAAAATTTCTGAGAAACAAAATACTTCAGACCCTAAAAAAGATAAAGTCCTGTGGGTTAAAAAAAACTTGTGCAAATGAGTTAATTAAAGTCAAACTTGTGTTTACAGCCATATATACATATATATTAGGGGTGGGAATTGAGCGCGTTAATTCTGATTAATTAGAAAAAAATAACGCGTTAAAAATATTTAACGCATTTAACCCTTTAAGCCCGAGGGTGCCCCAATTGGGGGATGTTGAAGTTCAGCAGCAAAATACATGCCCTTAATATCAATATAGTCATCAGAAAGTGATCAGAAATCCCTCTTCATGTGGTTTTGCCTTCATTTCTGTCTCTAATGATGTTAAATCAAATCAAATTGCACACACATTCTATCAACCCATTATTATTATTATTATTATTATTATTATTATTATTATTATTATTATTATTATTATTATTATTATTATTATTTTAAAGACAATACCATGATCAAAATGTACTTAAAATAGTATTGTACTTTTAGGTGTGTCCTATTTTTGCCAGTGATATACATATATTTTTTTTTTCTGTTTTGAATTGAAATACAATTCAAAAGCATTTTTATAGAAATTAAAAGAGCTTGTGTTCACAATAATAATGTCAATGACTATTGTTTGATTCTCTGTCTCAGTATTTTTAATTTTAAAAAATTGCTTTCGGGGCAAATTTTCTTGAACGATTATTAATCAAGATTAATAATTACAAAGCCTCTAATTAATTAGATTAATTTTTTTAATCGAGTCCCACCCCTAGTATATATATATATAATTATTATTATTATTTTTCATTTTAGATGTTGAGGGGGAAATGAACGCCAATGTGGCGTGATGACATCATCAGTATGCAAATTAGCGTGTGACGACATCTGGGTGACTTTCTGGGTGAACTTCAGCTACCTTCTATCAGAGTCAGTTGGCAACACTCGGAACAAAGTCACATTCTTCAAATAGGTCTGGATTGGATGGCTGCCTGGCCTCTCCTGGATTCTTTCTCATCCAGGGATTGCTTGCTCTGTTCCCCATGCGTTGTGATTGCAGTGATGGGGAATGATAAAGTCACAGTTCTATTGTTCTTGAAGATAATTGCTGCTATAGACAGACACAGCCTGTGATTACTCACTGTTTTACTCACCTGAGCAGTTTGCTCAATTTGACCACTAGAGGGACACATTTCCCAAGTCAAGCTGAGCAATTAGAGCCTCTGATACACCAGAAAAGTTTTAAAGTCATTTAAAAATAGATTCTGTAATTAGATTTGAATTTTAAAGAAATAAAACTTTTGTAAAAAGAATATGAATAATATCTATAATAATAATAATAATAATAATAATAATAATAACTTTATTTCTATAGCGCCTTTAAACAAAGCACTGCACAACATAAAAAATAAAAAACAAATAAAAAATAAAAAACAGTACCCCAGTATAAAAACAACAGCATCAGCTGTAAACAAATGAAGTACACATAAGCAATAAAATCAAAATTAAGAACAAGCTAAAACAGGACATAGAAACGGCTAAAAAAAAAAATTAAAAATAATCGAGTAATCAATCAGTAAAAGCTTTAGTAAAAAGGTAGGTTTTCAGTTTAGCTTTAAAAACTTCCACTGAGCATGCTTGTCTGATGTCCTGTGGCAGAGCATTCCAGAGCGATGGAGCACAAAACGCAAATGCACGCCCACCCAGAGTCATTCGCTTTATTTTTGGGATGCATAGGAGCCCCGTTCCATATGACCGCAGTGCCCTGGATGGAACATATGGATCCAGGAGATCAGTGATGTAGTGTGGAGCCAGATTGTGGATAGCTTTGTAGGTCAACAACAGGACCTTAAAATCAGCTCTAACATGGCACGGCAACCAGTGTAGGGATTCCAGTACAGGTGTGATATGGTCATACTTCTTTTTTCCTGCTAAGATACGTGCAGCTGCATTTTGCACAAGTTGTAAGCAGCGGAAGCTCTTTAGGGGCAAACCAGAAAGAATGGCATTACAGTAGTCAATTCTGGATGAAACAAAGGCATGCACCAGGACTCCCGCATCATTATCTGATAAAATCGACCGAATTTTAGCAATTCTTCTCAGATGAAAGAAAGATGTTTTAACAGTTTCTTTCAAATGAAATTCAAATGTCAAGGTTGGGTCAAACCAAACTCCCAGATTTTTGAGCCTGTCAACGTTATATATATTAACTATATTTTCAATGGGATGTTGATATTTGCAGAAAATGGTAAAAAAAAATGTAACTGGTATTTTTTATGTAATTTTGTTGTGGAAATTTATCACAGTTATAATATGTGCTATACAAATAAAAAGCTGCTTTATTACAAAAAAACCTGAAATTACTTTTTTATTTTATCTATATTTTTTAAAAACAGTTATTTCTATCACATTTAGCCAAAATCATTAAAAGCCATTGAGAAAGGTTCAAAAAGCTACTTGGCAGACCCCTGGCTTGGATTAAGCCATGTATTTCACTTATTTGTCTGTGGTCATTAACGTCTTGGGAAGAAGAAAAATGGAAAGCATAATGTAGTTCTTAAAGCAAAACATTAATAAGTTAAAAAAAAATTCTTCAATGGTGTTTAGCTATCAGCACTAACTAATTAAACACACCTTCTGAATGAAGCAGGTCACTGCTGGTAAACACTTCTCAGGCAGAAATACATAACATTAAAGGCTGCATCAACGTGGGTATTTTTTAAGTAACCAGATTCTTTTATTCAGATACTGGTCGTGTCCCTTTGGGGCTTCATTCAGACCTGTCCAATTTTTCCCTCATTCTCCTCCACCTCTTCATGTGTTCACCACCTCTAAACCCAAGTTTCCCGTCATTTCTGTCCATGAATAAAACGCTTGCTGTGTATCTTTATACTCCTCCAGTCACGAGTGAATAAAACATTAATATTTTCTGAGTTGTTCCACGAGGTATTCTTTAAGCTGCTCCGTGTCTACCGCTAGATATCTTCGGCTTTCTTTTTACTTTTTTTGAGTGGGTAATGGCGGTGCTGTTGACAAATTTAAAGAAAGCAGTGAGAGACCAATCACAAGCTTGCGCTCTCCATCTTGTTCGACGGATGTTTAGAAAAATGGACTCAACTCCATCCGTCCTTGCGAGCCTGTTGGAGAGCCCTGACAACGACGGATAATGGCGTTGTTTGTCTCCGTACCAACGCAAACGGAGAAGCATAAATTAGGCTTAAAGGTGAAGCATACAATCTTTTTCTTCCGGGTGGATCACCTAAACCATTGGTCCGCATAACTGTCAATTTCTGGTGAAGGCAATCCTGGGTTAGTTTTCACTTCCTGCACATGCGCACTCCGTGCACCCCTGCACTCTCTTAAAAACTAGGAAGAGGCAAACGCAGTCCGGTTCAGCTCCCCACAGACAACGCCGTCTGCGTTTTTCTGCTTGAGAGGTAAGCTAACGTTTGGCATGCTATTTTTACGGCCTCACAATTACACATTACAGCCGGCAGATACTTGTAAACAGGCGCTGGTAGAGTGTTGCGCAACGCACAGGGTTCTTACACTTTTTCCACTGAGAAATTCAAGCACTTTTCAAGCATTTTCAAGGTAAATTTTCAAACTTTTCAAGCACTACACGGCAAAGACGAAACGATACATTAGGACTCAAGAGGACAGTTTCACCTCACTATCATATGAATTTATTACTGTTAGATAATAGGGATGATCTTATCCGATCACAGGATCGAAAATCAGGCCTGATCACGTGATTTTAAATTACTGGAATCAGATGAAAAAGATTAGCTATAACCTTATAAAGCAACTAGCGTGACCTTAATTCATCCTCAGATGAAATGATCCCGAACGAAATGACAATGACTTAGTTTTAATTTTAACCTGCCTGCTTTTAGTTCTAGTCTGTTACCTTAAAACCAAACACCCTGCTCTCCCAGTTCACAGCAGCAACTCAGACAAAAACACAGCAATCTGACACTCAAGATACACTAAAAGACAAAGAGAAACTGTCTACTGACAGCAAAAACACAGCCAAGATAGCCATATATTAATCACACTGTATGACTCTCTGGTTGCAAACGTTGGTTTTTGCAGTCTCCTAGAGCCACGGTATGAGCCGTGTTGTGCAGGGAAGAGCGAGCCTCAACATGGGTGCAGTCATAGTAATGCTCATCGCAAAACACAGCCACATACTATTTAAACAATTTGAATTATGAGCAATGAGGCTAATATCAAACATATTCCTAATATTAACACATTTCTTATCAATGTTCTTCCTGACAGAGTGATGTTTTTGGCAGCTAATCTGAGGAAATGACATGAAAACAGGAAGTTGAGCCCTGTTAAAAGACAAATTTCTGTTACCGTTTGGGTTCAGACAAATAACGTATTCTATTATATTCCAAGTTACAAATAAATAAATCTGAAAGGACAACTTGGATGTTTTCTACTTTCTTGTTATTAACTGAATGCATTGCTGAGGTATTGGATTGGGACTTGGTATCGAAATCCTATGACACGGATCAGGGGCAAAAAAATGTGATCAGAACATAATTATAAATATTNAAAGGTGAAATGACCGCTTACCTGCGCAAAGGTGAAATGACCGCTTACCCGCGCCAAGGTGAAATGACTGCTTACCCGCGCAAAGGTGAAATGACCGCTTTCCGGCGCAAAGGTGAAATGAGCGCTTACTGGCGCAAGGGTGAAATGAGCGATTAAAAGTGAAATGACCGCTTACACGTGAAAAGGTGAAATGACCGCTCACCGGCGCAAAGGTGAAATGACCGCTTACCCGCGCAAAGGTGAAATGACCGCTTAAACGCGCAAATGTGAAATGTCCGCTTACCCGCGCAAATGTGAAATGACCGCTTACCCGCGCAAAGGTGAAATGACCACTTACCCGCGCAAAGGTGAAATGACAGCTTACCCGCGCAAAGGTGAAATGACCGCTTACCGGTGCAATGGTGAAATGACCGCTTTCCGGCGCAAAGGTGAGATGAGCGCTTACTGGCGCAAGGGTGAAATGAGCGAATAAAGGTGAAATGAGCGAATAAAGGTGAAATGACCGCTTACCCGCGCAAAGGTGAAATGACCGCTTACCNCAGGGTTCTTACACTTTTTCCACTGAGAAATTCAAGCACTTTTCAAGCATTTTCAAGGTAAATTTTCAAACTTTTCAAGCACTACACGGCAAAGACGAAACGATACATTAGGACTCAAGAGGACAGTTTCACCTCACTATCGTATGAATTTATTACTGTTAGATAATAGGGATGATCTTATCCGATCACAGGATCGAAAATCAGGCCTGATCACGTGATTTTAAATTACTGGAATCAGATGAAAAAGATTAGCTATAACCTTATAAAGCAACTAGCGTGACCTTAATTCATCCTCAGATGAAATGATCCCGAACGAAATGACAATGACTTAGTTTTAATTTTAACCTGCCTGCTTTTAGTTCTAGTCTGTTACCTTAAAACCAAACACCCTGCTCTCCCAGTTCACAGCAGCAACTCAGACAAAAACACAGCAATCTGACACTCAAGATACACTAAAAGACAAAGAGAAACTGTCTACTGACAGCAAAAACACAGCCAAGATAGCCATATATTAATCACACTGTATGACTCTCTGGTTGCAAACGTTGGTTTTTGCAGTCTCCTAGAGCCACGGTATGAGCCGTGTTGTGCAGGGAAGAGCGAGCCTCAACATGGGTGCAGTCATAGTAATGCTCATCGCAAAACACAGCCACATACTATTTAAACAATTTGAATTATGAGCAATGAGGCTAATATCAAACATATTCCTAATATTAACACATTTCTTATCAATGTTCTTCCTGACAGAGTGATGTTTTTGGCAGCTAATCTGAGGAAATGACATGAAAACAGGAAGTTGAGCCCTGTTAAAAGACAAATTTCTGTTACCGTTTGGGTTCAGACAAATAACGTATTCTATTATATTCCAAGTTACAAATAAATAAATCTGAAAGGACAACTTGGATGTTTTCTACTTTCTTGTTATTAACTGAATGCATTGCTGAGGTATTGGATTGGGACTTGGTATCGAAATCCTATGACACGGATCGGGGGCAAAAAAATGTGATCAGAACATAATTATAAATATTATCTTGTAATCTTCCACAAAGCAGGGACAAAGTAAATAAAAACATTACATTTTACATTTTGAAATGTGTCTAAGGTCAAGTTCTGCTCCTACTTTTGCAGCTCTTATAGTTTTAAATCCTGCTCCTGCTAAATTTCTGACTATTACCACCCATTACTGAAATATCTGATCACAACCCTCCCTCCATCTGCAGAACCATTAATTGATTAAAATAAATAATTATACTTGATGAACAAATAGGTTTTAGGCATTGTATTTCTGCTAGTAAAAATACCTGTTGATATATTTAGTTTCAATTGTGACAAGTAAGAATATGACCTGGACTAGGATTAATTATATTGTCGCTATGTAAAATGGGAATTACTAGCTGTTGATTCAATGATAAAATGGCTTGCCACGCGAACTCGGGTCTGCTTTCGCAGCCAAACACGGTCCATGCTTCTGCTCACAAATAGATGCCATGAACGACGAGGTGCTTCATTAAATTACTGGTATTTATATGTTTAGTGACAAACCTGAACACACGTGTTACAGTTAGCTCTGCTGCTGTTTACTTTCCCCAGATGCAGTCAAAGCTTTGATTTTTTTTCGCTATGTAAAATGGGAATTACTAGCTGTTGATTCAATGATAAAATGGCTTGCCACGCGAACTCGGGTCTGCTTTCGCAGCCAAACACGGTCCATGCTTCTGCTCACAAATAGATGCCATGAACGACGAGGTGCTTCATTAAATTACTGGTATTTATATGTTTAGTGACAAACCTGAACACACGTGTTACAGTTAGCTCTGCTGCTGTTTACTTTCCCCAGATGCAGTCAAAGCTTTGATTTTTTTTCGCTATGTAAAATGGGAATTACTAGCTGTTGATTCAATGATAAAATGGCTTGCCACGCGAACTCGGGTCTGCTTTCGCAGCCAAACACGGTCCATGCTTCTGCTCACAAATAGATGCCATGAACGACGAGGTGCTTCATTAAATTACTGGTATTTATATGTTTAGTGACAAACCTGAACACACGTGTTACAGTTAGCTCTGCTGCTGTTTACTTTCCCCAGATGCAGTCAAAGCTTTGATTTTTTTTCGGTATTTTATTAGTTGGCGAACTCGGAGGTGTTTTGTAAACAAAGTTTGTGAATGAGAGTAGCTGACGTCTGACGTGGGCTAGCTGCAGCGGGAGGAGCGGGGCTTTGCGGCTCATAACAGACTTTTTAGCACCGAAAAAGATGTTTCTTACCGTTTTTTCGGTACCCTGCTCTACTCCAGTCTTGGTTTCATAACTAATTATCACAGAAGGACCCGCTGGATCCCAGACCCAAAGCAGCTCTCACACACGCGACTAGCATAAAAGTCTCATCCGTAAAGTAGGTCTGCTTCATAGCGAAGCCAGCGTACACCGCCGGTCGAGCGGCTAGGCTTTATAGTAGGAGGAGCCTGCTGCTAACAGACCGGTGTGACAGAAAGGATCGGACCCTCTGAGAGCAGCCGCAGCCGTGTTTACTAAAGGCGAAATAATCGCTCTCTAGTTTTTAACGTTAACAAAAATAACAAATTGAGTTTTTTCATCAAACTAACTTGGGTTATCTTATAAACAAAACCGTGCAGTTTGTTTTTCAAGCATTTTCCAGGACTCAATACAGAAATCAAGCACTTTCCATAACTTGAAAACACGTTATTGAAATTCAAGCATTTTCAAGGATTTCAAGCACCCGTACGAACCCTGAACGCAGAGAGGGCGGTTCTTCCCTGGAATTCAGAAACATCGACCGCTTCACCTTTAAGGGTTCCTTTATATTATTTATTCAGATTATATGATATATAACTATATTGATTTTCAAGAGCAGCAAAACAAGAAGCAGAAAGTACAATAAAAAATCAGCCATAAGAGACCACTGCATAAGGGAAAATCATATAATGGACTGTTACAGAACAAGGATCATAAACACCGAACAACAAAAATACAAAAGATGGATCAAGGAAGCCATAGAAAAAAGGAGACGTGGACACTGAGGTTGTGAAAGATAAACCAATGCGACCGGATATTCAGTTCAACAAGTGAGAGATACGGCTGCATCTATAGCAGCCTCATCAATGGCTAAGCGTTTGGCCATGAATTCCTAGATGAATTGGTTGCAGAGTCATGGATCGGGTATCGCGAAACTTGGACTCGGTTGGTGGCATCACTCGTGCGCCAGCATCTCTTAAACAATGCAAGAGCTTAAAGTTGCCCGCGAAATCCCCGTAGCTGCCTTGCTGGTGTTAGCATGAGTGATAAGCAAATGAAAAATGGAGGAGGTGAAGAACGACAGCGTCAGTGATGGAGGTGTTAATACACAGAGACAGATTTTCAATGCATTAGGGAAACAAATATCCAAAGTGTGGACCATTTTTGGGTTTTATAAGAAGGAAGGGAAGCTCGACAGAAGCCATGCTATTTGTAAACTGTGTAGAGCATCTTTGACTTATACTGGCAGCACTACAAATCTGGACCAGCATGCAAGGAGGAAACACGGTCAAGAGTATGGTGAGTTCAGCGAGCAGGAGCGTGCAGCAAGCAGTAGCACACAGGCAAGAACAGGGAACACCATTTCTAACTTTATCCAGCAACTTGGTCACAATTCAGCACGCGCGAAGGAAATCACGGCATCAATAACGCATTTCATAGCCAAGGGATTATGTCCTTAAAATATAGTTGAGTGGGATGGATTTAAAGATTTGATTCATACATTAGAGCCCAGATATAAGATACCGTCCCGAAATCATATGACCAATACATGTATGCCAGCGTTGTATGCCCAAGTTAAGAGCCAAGTTGAAAAAGAACTGGCAAATGCAGAATGAGTGGCAATAACAAGCGATGCTTGGACATCATGTGCAATGGAGTCTTATGTGACGATCATGACCCACCACATCGCTCCGGATTGGAAGCTAAATGTTCATGTCTTACAGACCCGGGCAGTCAAAGGATCCCACACTGGGAAGAATGTAGGTGCTCTACTGAAACAGGCAAGTGCTGACTGGAACCTCCTTGAGAAAGAGCCAGCCCTGGTAACTGACAATGCCACAAACATGGTTTTAGCTGGCAGGGTTAGGGTTAGGAGGATCTCTTCTACACTGCAGCAGCTCTGGACCCTCGCTTCAAGTCTCTGCCCTTCCTGACAGACCATGATGCTGAGCAGACGTTCACAAGCATAACAGCAGAACCTACATCCCTGCATAACAAGGTACACCGCCTAACACAACATCATTTACTCAACACAAAATACACATTACAGTTAGAGCTGGGTGATATGCTGCTATCAATGATTGATTTTATACACTACACACTAACTGCCTTTTATATTTCATTTCTAGGCATTGGCAACAGGGGATCCAATCCAGAGAAGCCTACTGCAGACCAATCCATGTCAGACTGAACCTGCCCTTGGAGATCTGGACATCAGCATTGATGCACCCCAGACCCAACATGAGCCAGAAGGTGTGTATATTTAATAACATGATCAAGAAAGAGTTGACACTGGCTTCCGATAAACTCCGATAAACTTTTTAGCTAATATAGTTCTCAGTGGTCTTTAAACTATGATGCCGTTTTTAGCCAAAATCAAAAAAACCTGTGCCGTTTTCTAGTACTTAGTTTCTACACAGTGGCAGTAGCTCTTTAAAAATTTGCCTCTGTGTTGTGGGCGGAGCTGATGGTGGGGAGTCCCCCTGCCCCTTTTTTCACGGCTGCTTAGATCTTTCTGTTTATGCTAGCTCTCCGTGCTAGCATGCAGCACTGGCTGCTAGCATTTCATCAGCTCCATAAAAACAGGCCGATGGTTGAATTTAAAGTTTGTGCTCCGCCCAGTGGGTTTGTGACATCACAAACCCAGTCAGTTTTAGGCTGCATTTTTTGTCTGCTACTGATGCACAGCAATTTGAATGCAGAAATACTCAGAAATGCATTTTTGAGTTTAAATTTCTTTAGATATGTCCTGTAGCTTAAGAAAAATGCCTCAAGAACGTGTTAAAAACAGAAAAAACACAATTTTCATTGGAGTGGGTCTTTAACCTCATGCTGCAGCTATAAAATATTACCCTACAACAACACATAAGTACATTGTTAGATGTTTGTCGTATTGGTATGCAAAACAGACCATGCAGGTCAAGTGGGCCAACTGTGTGTCTGCACCTTTTCAGGTCTGTAACGGAGTCAGACAAGGGAGCATTTTAGCACCAGTATTGTTCAATTTTTATATGAATGACCTCTCTAAGCAGTTTATCCAGTGTAGAACTGGCTGTGTGGCTGGAAGTACAGTAGTAAATCATCTGATGTATGCTGATGACATAGTGGTGTTTAGCCAAAGTTCAGCTGGTCTTCAGGAGCTTCTTAGTGTGTGTTCTGTGTTTGGTGAGCAGCATGATGTAAAATTTAATCCTGCTAAAAGTGTAATCATGATCTGTCGAACAAAAGAGGACAAATGTACCAGATTTCCAGACTTCAAGTTGTCTGGCTCTATATTAGGTGTTTCACATGAAGTGAAATATCTAGGTCACGTGTTGACAGACAGTCTGTCAGATGATGATGACATTTATCGTCAATGCCGAATGTTATATGCACAAGCAAACATACTGTGTCGGAATTTTGGATATTGCTCTGCTGAAGTCAAACTAAGCTTGTTTAGAGCATACTGTACCTCACTGTACACAGCGCACTTATGGTGGAACTATAAAACAGCCAGCATTCAGAGACTACAGGTGGCTTACAACGATGCACTAAGACTCTTGTTAAAAAAGCCCAGATGGACCAGTGCCAGTGAATTGTTTGTTTCTGCTGGGGTCAGCACATTGAAAACTGTTTTAAGAAATTTTATGTATACATTTATATGCCGTCTGAATGTGTCAGAGAACAGTGTCATCCTAACACTGACTAACATGAGACATAGTGCTGTACGCTACACCTCTAAAATATGGAAGCACTGGTATGACTGTCTTCTGTAGGATAAGGGTCTTTTAACGTGTCTTTATTTTTAAGGTCATTTTTTTGTATTTTTATTTTGTATTTTATTTTTATGTATTCCTTGGACCACGAGTATGCAATAAAAGTCTACTACTACTACATAAAATATAATGAGAATTGATCTACAAATAAATAGTTTAATAATAATAATGATGATGATGATGATAATAATACATCTTTTATGTGCAAGTGTGTAATTCATTCTGAACATCAGATGAAGATACATGATTAAGTCAGGTACAAAGAAAAGCACCACTGAGGCATGGCAAACAAAGTCAGTAATGTATGGTAATTGCTTTTCATTTCAGATGATGAACCTCCTGTCAAAAAGAAGAAAATGTCAGCGTTGGACCAACTGTTGGGAAAAGACTTTGAAGTGAGGATGGCAGCTACATCTGTAAGAGACAAGGCCAGTGAAGAAGTCAAGAGGTATAGAGAGCGTGATCCTTTGCCTCTGCAAAAAACCACTACAGTGGTGGAAAGAGCAGCAGGACTTGCCACTGCTGTCATCTCTCACTAAAAGATATCTCTGCATCCCTGCCACCAGTGTGGCATCTGAACGGGTGTTCAGTACTGCGGGAAATATTGTTTCCACAAAACGCAGCCTTCTCAAACATGAGCATGTGGATCAGCTGATTTTCCTGAAGAAAAATCTGCCCTCCAAAAAAACGGAGAACAGTGACGATGAATAAAATAACAGGGAAAATGCACAGGCATACTGTAAGTGAACTACTTTAATGTGTGGAGATAAAAGCAATGATGATTTTTGCCTTGTCAGTCAGACTTAAATGCATATAAGGATATCAATGGATAGTAGTGCCTTTCACAGGTCAAATGCAGCAGTTTGATTTATTCTATACATATTTATTTATTCAATTCAGTTTATTTATATAGTGACAAGAATCGTCTCAAGGCACTTTATTAACATTCCAATACAGTTCAGTTCATTAAGCCAGTCAGTTAAAAGTTTTCCTCTCATGCATTGAGTCACTGACTAGCGTCAGTGTCTTTACAACAATCCTCATACTAAGCAAGCACAATTCTTTGAGCTGTGGTCTTTTGCATATTTGAAAAGAGAATGTTGTACTGTCACTTTTTTATTTTATAAAACATCTACAAAAAATATTAACTGTAGAATCAAATAGTTTTGTTCTTACAGTGTATTCGAATCAAATCAATTTGAATCGAATTGTATTGAATCGGTCTGTAATAAAAGGAAATCATTTTAAAATCGAATCGTAACCTGTGTATCTAGATTCATATCGAATCGTTTATCAAAGAGAGATGTGCAACCCTAGTGGACACACAACCGTGAACAGAGACAGTGGGGTCTACATATTGGATCACGCATGGGACTGTGTCAGCGAGGAGAGCGCGGGTAGCAGAGGGCGACACCATCCCCTGCTGCCCACCGATAAACGGAAAAGGAAGTGACGCCGCCAACAGCGGCTAGCTCAGAGGAAGATTGCAGTTGCGGTCGAAATGTCGAAATAGCTCTTTTCTGTGTTAAAAAAAGAACCAAGTGATGCAGTTAGAAGAAACACACAGAATGAATGCGCAAAAGAAGATCAGTTTATTTCCAGACTTTCACAAACAGTTTCCCCTTCCAGCTGATATGTGATCAGAGGTGGCAGGTACAAGACGATGAAGGAGCAACAAGGGTAACAAGACGTTTAACGGACTCAGACAGCTTAGCCTGGGAGCGGTCACTTTGAAGCAAAGTAAATTAAATATGATGCCCTGAACAGCTTTTCTTCATCTTGTTGTTCCCTGTTTATGACAAGTTGTTTACTTTTTTGTTCAGTTTTTAGTGTGGGGGAATATGACAAGAATGTATAGATCTAAATTTATTTATATAGTTTACACACAAGATTTTGTTTCCCACAGCGACAACAGATGCCTCTCAGCTTGGAAACACTGATTCAGAACAGCTTTTATCACTAACTATGTGTAATAAAATGATTTCTGGTGGCATAAACTCAAATATTTTAATTTCTGTTACAGTGTTTGATCACCTATAAACTGTTTTAAAGGTTTTATGATGTAGCTGACTGAGATTGACAGATGTGTTGAAGTCTTTCAACACAAACGATGTGTAAAAGAGGTGTGAAACTTTATGTCACCTTGTACGTTGTATTAAAAGTAAATGATGTGATGAAACTGCTTTTTATCATCTGACAGCTGTAGGCATTGGGCTTATGCAGCTGTGCCTCATATGACGTTTCATTGACTATTATTTAAAATGAGAGACATCCAATGCAGAATGAAGAATGCCTCATATAGCATTTGATCAAAATGTTTTGTAGCTCTTTATTAGCCTTTTGTTAATTAAATTCCTCGATTTGGTTTTTCTACATCTCTTCATTGAGAAATGGGGTAACATTTTTTTTCCACAAAAAGGCCACAAAATGAGTTCAGACTAAACAACGAGAAAATATTACCAGAAATACAAGTACTTTTTTCCCCACCTCCAGGACTGGCTCTAGAGGGGGGCCCTGGTGACCCGTATCTGAGCGAGGGAAAACTGTTTCCATTTATGTTTGTCATCATAATTGGTTTTTGGGCTGTGCTTTATTTGATCATTCACCTTTGACCTATGACCCTACCAGAGGCATAAAGCCTCAGACAACGTAGCTCCTAGGATCACGGACCGTGTCCGGCGACCCGAACGGCGGAACTAAAGGAGCGCTTGTCCCGTGACTTTAGCCTTGGATCAAGGCCCTTTATATGACCTCTGCACGGCAGTCCTCGTTTTTAAGGCACGAGCACCTTGTGCTTGCGGTACGACCGATAGTTGGTCGTGAGCTTGATTCGAGGCATTGGTCTCGTTGGTGACCAATTCCCTACCCGTTCCGTGATTTTACCGTACTTGGGCCTGAGCTGAAATCGAGCACTGGAGTCATCAGTCTGTAAGCTCGAACCACGGACCTCCTGCAGAGCGTGTGGCCTCACTTGGGATACGGGCTAGACTCACGGAACTGAAGGAGCGCATGTACCGTGACTTGAGCCTTGGATCAAGGCCCGTTGTATGACCTCCGCACGGTAGTCCTCGTGTGTAAGGCACGAGCGCCTTGTGCTTGCGGTATGACCGATAGTTGGTCGTGAGCTAGATTCGAGTCACTGGTCTCTGTGACAAAATTTTACCAGATAAATGAGTACTGTTTTCCACACCTCCAGGCCTGGCTTCAGAGGGGGGCCCCGGTGACCTGCGTCCAGGCGAGGGAACACTTTTTCCATTTATTTTTGTCAACGTAAGGGTCTTTAGGCTGCACTTTGTCTGATCCCTCACCTAAGACCTGTTTGCCATGGGTGACCCTAACAGAGGCATGAAGCCTCAGACAACGTAGCTCCTAGGATCATTGGGACACTTAAACCCCTCCACCACAGTAAGGTGGCAGCCCAGGGAAGGGATGTACTTGAGTCGGAAAAGGGGAGAATGCCTAATCCAGGTCAGGGATGAGGTCCTGCCTTAAGTCAGTGGTTCTCAATTACTTTTGGTGAAGCCCCCCCTAGGGTACATAGATATTTTCGCGACCCCCCCCCCCCCCCCGCGGGGTAATGTGCGAGCGGGGCGGGGGCGGGGGGGCTACTTTGAATTGGCCCCCAAAATGCCTAGAAACGGCCCTGGGTGTGGGACTAAGTTTTGAAGGTGACTGGAATTGTATCAAATAAATAAATATTACATGCTTATAAGTGATTGCTTTATAAAGTTTCAAACGTGTAGTGGGATAAATCTACCTGCATTTTCCTTTTCAAGCACTTTGTTTTATTTTTTTATGCAACCATTTTCCTGTCCTGTCTGTATTTTAGCTGCATCTCCTCTCAATCCTCCAGAAAAACTGCTGCCTGGCTTCATTTTTCACGATTTAAGCAGATCAAAGAGATCTGTGAAACATAGTAGAGTGCGCTGCGCTCGCTGCTGCGCCAGTAAGGTAAAGTCGCAGAAGCACGGGTGATGGAGCGCAGCAGCGGAGCGCGTCAGACACAAATAAAAGACAGAAAGTTGTTGTATTTTTAATTCCAGAACTTGACAGGATGTCCAGACAGACCTCTGAATCCCTCTGTCAGCGCTTCTCTTCAGCGCTCCTCACATGACATTTGAGCACAGGCAGGTGACCAGTTCACGCGGAGCACAATGTGCGCTCGGGCGGCAGCAGGTGGAATGTTAATTCAAGTGAAATCGTTGAATTGTGTTGTTTATTTGTTACTGGGAACTCTGGTCAGCTTGAGTGGGATAAATATTAATGAAAAAAGAATGGATATTTAACGGTTTTATTGAATATTTATTATTATTTTAAAAATAAGCGAAAATAGATCATGCTGCCTCTGGCTGCGAACAAATGATTCTTTCCATTTCTCATATAAGACAGAAAGGAAGTTATGTTCAGAAAAAAAATATTTTATTTAAATAAAATCAAACAGTAGTGCAGGGAAACAAAGATGAAGCATCTTTTTAACATGACCATGTTCAATAGGGCTGTTTATACGTCACTCTACCAAACAAAAAATATAAATGAAACAAAAAGTAAAAAAAATCTAAATTTCTCTTCGATGGAACATTTGCACTGCTCCATGAAATAAAATCCATGTTTGGACTTTTTCTGTGTTCACAAATCAGTCCGTGCATGTATTGTGGAATCTGTTTTACTCTCCGTTGGGGAAGCTCCGAGCGGGGTGGGGGGAGGGGTTGGGGGGGTCAGGTGCGGTGCGCCGCGCCCCCCCTGCTCCTCCTCCGCGCCCCCCAAGGGGGGCGCGCCCCACTAATTGAGAACCACTGCCTTAAGTGGAGGAGTTAAAATATCTCGGAGTCTTGTTCACGAGTGAGGGAAAGATGGTGCACAAGATTGATAGGCGGATTGATGCTACGTCTGCAGTGACGCGGGCATTATACCAGTCTGTCATGAAGAGAGAACTGAGCCGGAAGGAAAAGGTCTCAATTTACTGGTCGATGAACGTTCCTACTTTCATCTATGGTCACAATCTTTGGGTAGTGACCGAAAGACTGACATCGCGGATACAAGCAGCCAAAATTGCATTTCTACACAGGCTGTCTGGGATCTCCCTTAGAGATATGGTGAGAAGCTTGGGCATCTGGAAAGGGGCTTGGATTAGATCCCTCACATCGTAGTTTCACCCGCAAACAGAGAAAAATTTAACAGATAAATGAGTCCTCACCTGCAAACAGAGAAAAAGTAAACAGATAAATGAGTTATTACCTGCAAAATAGAGAAGATGATGTAAAACATGCGACATACCTGCAAAAAAATACAACATTTTATCAGATAGATGAGTACTTTTTTTGAGTCACGGGCCTCGGTGACCAATTCCCTACCCGTTCGGTGATTTTGCCATACTTCGGCGTGAGCTGAAATCGAGCACTGGAGTCACCAGTATGTAAGCTCGAACCACGGACCTCCTGCAGAGCATGTGGCCCCACTTGGGATACGGGCTATGCTCGCGGAACTGCAGGAGCGCATGTCCGGTGACTTGAGCCTTGGATCAAGGCCCTTTGTAAGACCTCCGCACGGCAATCCTCATGTATAAGGCACGAGCGCCTTGTGCTTGCGGTACGACCATAGTGTTAGCCAGCGAGCCGTCCCGCCGTCATTAGGATGGCCTGGCGTCAAAAATGACGGCCTAGAAAATGAGAGGCGGCTTTAATATTTGATGGCAAGCCTATGATATATATATAATATTATTTAGTAGCAGACAAATGAGGACTTACCTGCAGAACGTTCGAAATCGAACGAAATCGCAGTCCGATACCAGATAACCTGAAAAACAGACTAAAATATTAGCAAACAAATCAGTACTTATCTGCAGAACGTTGAAATCGCTGTCCGATACCAGATTACCTGCAAATCAGACTAAAATATTAGCAAACAAATCAGTATTTACCCGCAGATCGGTGAAATTGACGTCCGATACCAGATTACCTGCAAAACAGACTAAAATATTAGAAACAAATCAGTACTTATCTGCAGAACAGTGAAATTGACTCCAGATACCAGATTACCTGCAAAACAGACTAAAATATTAGCAAACAAATAAGTACTTACCTGCAGATCGGTGAAATTGACGTCCGATACCAGATTATCTGCAAAACAGACTAAAATATTAGCAAAAAAATCAGTACTTACCTGCAGAACGGTAAAATCGCCGTCCGATACCAGATCATTTACATAACATAATAAAATATTAGCAGATAAATGACCACTTACCCACGCAAAGGTGAAATCCGGGTCCAACACAAGGCTGCCTGCGAGAAAGTACAAAACATTTCCAGACAAATTACTGCTTACCCGCGCCAAGGTGAAATGACCGCTTACCCGCGCAAAGGTGAAATGACCGGTTTCCGGCGCAAAGGTGAAATGACCGCTTACCTGCGCAAAGGTGAAATGACCGCTTACCCGCGCAAATGTGAAATGACCGCTTACCCGAGCCAAGGTGAAATGACAGCTTACCGGTGCAACGGTGAAATGACCGCTTTCCGGCGCAAAGGTGAAATGAGCGCTTACTGGCGCAAGGGTGAAATGAGCGATTAAAGGTGAAATGACCGCTTACCCGCGCAAAGGTAAAATGACCGCTTACCCGAGCCAAGGTGAAATGACAGCTTACCGGCGCAAAGGTGAAATGACCACTTACCCGCGTAAAGGTGAAATGACCGCTTACCGGCGCAAAGGTGAAATGACCGCTTACCCGCGCAAATGTGAAATGACCGCTTACCCGCGCAAATGTGAAATGACCGCTTACCCGCGCCAAGGTGAAATGACCGCTTACCCGCGCAAAGGTGAAATGACCGGTTTCCGGCGCAAAGGTGAAATGACCGCTTACCTGCGCAAAGGTGAAATGACCGCTTACCCGCGCAAATGTGAAATGACCGCTTACCCGCGCAAAGGTGAAATGTCCGCTTTCCGGCGCAAAGGTGAAATGAGCGCTTACTGGCGCAAGGGTGAAATGAGCGATTAAAGGTGAAATGACCGCTTACCCGCGCAAAGGTGAAATGACCGCTTACCCGCGCAAATGTGAAATGACCGCTTACCCGCGCAAAGGTGAAATGACCGCTGCTTACCTGCGCAAAGGTGAAATGACCGCTTACCCGCGCCAAGGTGAAATGACCGCTTACCCGCGCAAATGTGAAATGACCGCTTACCCGCGCCAAGGTAAAATGACCGCTTACCGGCGCAAAGGTGAAATGACCGCTTACCGGCGCAAAGGTGAAATGACCGCTTACCTGCGCAAAGGTGAAATGACCACTTACCCGCGCAAAGGTGAAATGAGCGCTTACTGGCGCAAGGGTGAAATGAGCGATTAAAGGTGAAATGACCGCTTACGGGCGCAAAGTTGAAATGACCGCTTACCCGTGCAAAGGTGAAATGACCGCTTACCCGCGCAAATGTGAAATGACCGCTTACCCGCGCAAAGGTGAAATGACCGCTTACCCGCGCAAAGGTGAAATGACCGCTTACCGGCGCAAAGGTGAAATGACCGCTTACCGGCGCAAAGGTGAAATGACCGCTTAAATGCGCAAATGTGAAATGACCGCTTACCCGCGCAAAGGTGAAATGACCACTTACCCGCGCAAAGGTGAAATGACCGCTTACCTGCGCAAAGGTGAAATGACCGCTTACCGGTGCAATGGTGAAATGACCGCTTACCCGCGCAAAGGTGAAATGACCGCTTACCCGCGCCAAGGTGAAATTACCACTTACCCGCGTCAAGGTGAAATGACAGCTTACCCGCGCAAAGGTTAAATGACCGCTTACCCGTGCAACGGTGAAATGACCGCTTTCCGGCGCAAAGGTGAAAAAGGCACTTACTGGCGCAAGGGTGAAATGAGCGAATAAAGGTGAAATGACCGCTTACCCGCGCAAAGGTGAAATGACCGCTTACCCGCGCCAAGGTGAAATGACAGCTTACCCGCGCAAAGGTGAAATGACCGCTTACCGGTGCAACGGTGAAATGACCGCTTTCCGGCGCAAAGGTGAAATGAGCGCTTACTGGCGCAAGGGTGAAAATGAGCGCTTACTGGCGCAAGGGTGAAATGAGCGATTAAAAGTGAAATGACCGCTTAAACGCGCAAAGGTGAAATGAGCGCTTACTGGCGCAAGGGTGAAATGAGCGATTAAAGGTGAAATGACCGCTTACCTGCGCAAAGGTGAAATGACCACTTACCTGCGCAAAGGTGAAATGACCGCTTAAACGCGCAAAGGTGAAATGAGCGCTTACTGGCGCAAGGGTGAAATGAGCGAGTAAAGGAGAAATGACCGCTTACCCGCGCAAAGGTGAAATGACCGCTTACCCGCGCAAAGGTGAAATGACTGCTTACCCCCGCAGAGGTGAAATGACCGCTTACCGGTGCAAAGGTGAAATGACCGCTTACCCGCGCAAAGGTGAAATGACCGCTTACCCGCGCAAAGGTGAAATGACCGCTTACCGGCGCAAAGGTGAAATGACCGCTTACCCGCGCAAAGGTGAAATGACCGCTTAAATGCGCAAAGGTGAAATGACAGCTTACCCGCGCAAAGGTGAAATGACCGCTTACCGGTGCAATGGTGAAATGACCGCTTTCCGGCGCAAAGGTGAAATGAGCGCTTACTGGCGCAAGGGTGAAATGAGCGATTAAAGGTGAAATGACCGCTTACCCGCGCAAAGGTGAAATGACCGCTTACCCGCGCCAAGGTGAAATGACCGCTTACCGGCGCAAAGGTGAAATGACCGCTTACCCGCGCAAATGTGAAATGACCGCTTACCCGCGCAAAGGTGAAATGACCGCTTACCCGCGCAAAGGTGAAATGACCGCTTACCGGCACAAAGGTGAAATGACCGCTTTCCGGCGCAAAGGTGAAATTACCGCTTACCGGTGCAACGGTGAAATGACCGCTTTCCGGCGCAAAGGTGAAATGACCGGTTTCCGGTGCAATGGTGAAATGACCGCTTTCCGGCGCAAAGGTGAAATGAGCGCTTACTGGCGCAAGGTTGAAATGAGCGATTAAAGGTGAAATGACCGCTTACCCTCGCAAATGTGAAATGACCGCTTACCTGCGCAAAGGTGAAATGACCGCTTACCCACGCCAAGGTGAAATGACCGCTTACCCGCGCAAAGGTGAAATGACCGGTTTCCGGCGCAAAGGTGAAATGACCACTTACCCTCGCAAAGGTGAAATGACCGCTTACCGGCGCAAAGTGAAATGACCGCTTACCCGCGCAAAGGTGAAATGACCACTTACCCGCGCAAAGGTGAAATGAGCGCTTACTGGCGCAAGGGTGAAATGAGCGATTAAAGGTGAAATGACCGCTTACCTGCGCAAAGGTGAAATGACCGCTGCTTACCTGCGCAAAGGTGAAATTACCGCTTACCCGCGCCAAGGTGAAATGACCGCTTACCCGCGCAAAGGTTAAATGACCGCTTACCCGTGCAACGGTGAAATGACCGCTTTCCGGCGCAAAGGTGAAATGAGCGCTTACTGGCGCAAGGGTGAAATGAGCGATTAAACGTGAAATGACCGCTTACCCGCGCAAAGGTGAAATGAACGCTTTCCGGCGCAAAGGTGAAATGAGCGCTTACTGGCGCAAGGTTGAAATGAGCGATTAAAGGTGAAATGACCGCTTACCTGCGCAAAGGTGAAATGACCGCTTACCTGCGCAAAGGTGAAATGACCGCTTACGTGCGCAAAGGTGAAATGACCGCTTTCCGGCGCAAAGGTGAAATGAGCGCTTACTGGCGCAAGGGTGAAATGAGCGATTAAAAGTGAAATGACCGCTTACACGTGCAACGGTGAAATGACCGCTTTCCAGCGCAAAGGTGAAATGAGCGCTTAAACGCGCAAATGTGAAATGACCGCTTACCCGCGCAAAGGTGAAATGACCGCTTACCCGCGCAAAGGTGAAATGACCACTTACCCGCGCAAAGGTGAAATGACCACTTACCCGCGCAAAGGTGAAATGAGCGCTTACTGGCGCAAGGGTGAAATGAGCGATTAAAGGTGAAATGACCGCTTACCTGCGCAAAGGTGAAATGACCGCTGCTTACCTGCGCAAAGGTGAAATGACCGCTTACCCGCGCCAAGGTGAAATGACCGCTTACCCGCGCAAATGTGAAATGACCGCTTACCCGCGCCAAGGTAAAATGACCGCTTACCGGCGCAAAGGTGAAATGACCGATTACCGGCGCAAAGGTGAAATGACCGCTTACCCACGCAAATGTGAAATGACCGCTTACCCGCGCAAATGTGAAATGACCGCTTACCCGCGCAAAGGTGAAATGACCGCTTACCCGCGCAAAGGTGAAATGACCGCTTACCCGCGCAAAGGTGAAATGACCGCTTACCGGCGCAAAGGTGAAATGAGCGCTTACTGGCGCAAGGGTGAAATGAGCGATTAAAGGTGAAATGACCGCTTACCGGCGCAAAGGTGAAATGACCGCTTACCCGCGCAAAGGTGAAATGACCGCTTACCCGCGCAAAGGTGAAATGACCGCTTACCCGCGCAAAGGTGAAATGACCGCTTACCGGCGCAAAGGTGAAATGACCGCTTACCCGCGCAAAGGTGAAATTACCGCTTACCGGTGCAACGGTGAAATGACCGCTTTCCGGCGCAAAGGTGAAATGACCGGTTTCCGGCGCAAAGGTGAAATGACCGCTTACCCGCGCAAAGGTGAAATGACCGCTTAAACGCGCAAAGGTGAAATGAGCGCTTACTGGCGCAAGGGTGAAATGAGCGATTAAAGGTGAAATGACCGCTTACCCGCGCAAAGGTGAAATGACCGCTTTCCGGCGCAAAGGTGAAATGAGCGCTTACTGGCGCAAGGGTGAAATGAGCGATTAAAGGTGAAATGACCGCTTACCCGCGCAAAGGTGAAATGACCGCTTACCCGCGCAAAGGTGAAATGACCGGTTTCCGGCGCAAAGGTGAAATGACCGCTTTCCGGCGCAAAGGTGAAATGAGCGCTTACTGGCGCAAGGGTGAAATGAGCGATTAAACGTGAAATGACCGCTTACCCGCGCAAAGGTGAAATGACCGCTTTCCGGCGCAAAGGTGAAATGAGCGCTTACTGGCGCAAGGTTGAAATGAGCGATTAAAGGTGAAATGACCGCTTACCCGCGCAAATGTGAAATGACCGCTTACCCGCGCAAAGGTGAAATGACCACTTACCCTCGCAAAGGTGAAATGACCGCTTACCGGCGCAAAGTTGAAATGACCGCTTACCTGCGCAAGGGTGAAATGACCGCTTACCCGCGCAAAGGTGAAATGACCGCTTACCCTCGCAAAGGTGAAATGACCGCTTACCGGCGCAAAGGTGAAATGACCGCTTACCGGCGCAAAGGTGAAATGACCGCTTACCCGCGCAAATGTGAAATGACCGCTTACCCGCGCAAAGGTGAAATGACCGCTTTCCGGCGCAAAGGTGAAATGAGCGCTTACTGGCGCAAGGGTGAAATGAGCGATTAAAGGTGAAATGACCGCTTACCCTGCAAAGGTGAAATGACCGCTTACCCGCGCAAAGGTGAAATGACCACTTACCCTCGCAAAGGTGAAATGACCACTTACCCGCGCAAAGGTGAAATGACCGGTTTCCGGCGCAAAGGTGAAATGACCGCTTACCTGCGCAAAGGTGAAATGACCGCTTACCTGCGCAAAGGTGAAATGACCGCTTTCCGGCGCAAAGGTGAAATGAGCGCTTACTGGCGCAAGGGTGAAATGAGCGATTAAAAGTGAAATGACCGCTTACACGTGCAAAGGTGAAATGACCGCTTACCCGCGCAAAGGTGAAATGACCGCTTACCGGCGCAAAGGTGAAATGACCGCTTACCCGCGCAAAGGTGAAATGACCGCTGAAACGCGCAAAGGTGAAATGACAGCTTACCCGCGCAAAGGTGAAATGACCGCTTACCGGTGCAATGGTGAAATGACAGCTTTCTGGCGCAAAGGTGAAATGAGCGCTTACTGGCGCAAGGGTGAAATGAGCGATTAAAGGTGAAATGACCGCTTACCCGTGCAAAGGTGAAATGACCACTTACCCGCGCAAAGGTGAAATGACCGATTACCCGCGCCAAGGTGAAATGACCGCTTACCCGCGCCAAGGTGAAATGACCGCTTACCCACGCAAAGGTGAAATGACCGCTTACCTTCGCAAAGGTGAAATGACCGCTTACCCGTGCAAAGGTGAAATGACCGCTTTCCGGCGCAAAGGTGAAATGAGCGCTTACTGGCGCAAGGGTGAAATGAGCGATTAAAGGTGAAATGACCGCTTACCTGCGCAAAGGTGAAATGACCGCTTACC
>SSNS01000448.1:391929-446193 GCA_006937985.1 Aphyosemion australe | reverse complement strand
ACCCTTGGCAGGGCAGCGCGGTCCCTGCCCTTGTCAGTTTTGATCGTCAGCCAATCAGAGGGTCTCCCCCCTTTGAGGCTGCCGTGTTTAAGGGGTTCAGGCCACCTCCCAGATTGGCCGAGCACCTGCTGCTCTCCAATATGCCCACCCGCTCCCCACAGCGTCACAACAGGCCTCTCATTCACACCCCTTCAAGCCTCCCCCTCCCCTTTCCAGCTTCCCCCTGCCAGGTGGGACCAAACACATGCCCGCTGTCTAATAAACACAAAGAGTTGCCAGCGTTGCCCAGTTAGCAGCAAGGATTCCTGAGAGATGTCCAACTATCACACAGAGATGTGGTGCAGCCAAGCCGTCCAGGGAGGAGCCAGACACAAAATAAGCTGAGCAAATCCCACAAAACATTAAACTCAGCAGCACAAAAGCAGCTGACAGACAAGACACACAAACACACATTTAAAATTAATCAAACACTGGAGAGAACAAAGGCAACAAAAGCATGAAAAAATGGAAAATTTGAAACAGCCAGAACAGAAGGCTGACAATAAAAGGTTTTTAGCCCGCAGGAGATCTCCGCACGTTTGGGAGAGGAAGAAAAGTTGAAAAGAAACATTTCTGAGGAACTTTTGAAGGTGCCAATGCTGCAAGTACCTGAAAACTCCAACGCCAATGTAATAATAATCAAACACAAGATGCTTAAGTTGTATGAGAAGTGTGAAGAGAAAGAAGATCAAAAGAAATGTTAAAGCTTCTGCCAGTGGCTCATTAATGCTACCATGGCAACCCAGCACCTGAGTATCTCACTCCTTGCCTGTGAACGTAATGACATTCAAACAGAAACACCTTAAATATGCAGCTGCTGTGACTAAACTAGCAGTCATGTTGAAAAGGTTTTAAAACTGCGAGCTGCAGAAGTCTCTGCTGGTCACACAGACACACTTATGTTTCTACAGTGTGTTATGTGTGAAGTAAGACAAGTTAAATACATAATGTATTTGAAATTTAGAAGAGAATATAGAATAAGAGGACAAAAATGCTGATGTTTCCATATAAAATGTGTATTTGTAACAAAATGCTGTGGGAGTAATAAGAGTTAAAGACTTCAGAGGTTCAGGAGTTAGAGACTGTTACATCATTATTTCTCACTCCAACATTTAGAGGAAAATCTTGTGTGAAAACCATAAAATAACCAAAACACCAGTTCAGTGAGGTAAAGTCCGACTCTGTGGAACTTGTTTGATGTTGTGTGCCGGCACGTTGGAGAGGTTTTCTCACCAGTTCACCAGAAATATTGTCTATGGGGACTTCCTAGCAGCACCACAATTCATAGCACACAGATCCTGATACATGTTGATGTATAATTTGTACATTTTAAATTATTTAAGCTGTGAGGTGTGCATATAGGCACAAACATGACAGAATCCCAAACAGAACAGCTCTAAAAATGAGATAAAAATTCTGGATCAAATCACAAAGTACCAGATAAAAAACTGAACTCTTAGCCGTTCATTCATTTTCTCCAAAATGGCAAAAGGGACAAATACATCTGACCATCAGACCACAGCGCCCTCCTGTACACCAGATAGGGTGTCATTAAAGAGCTCGAGGCCGGCTGATGGAAGCAGACTGGGATTCGTCGCTGACAGACACACAGGTGATCTCAAGGCCATAATTTCCTCCCCTCTCCCACCTCCCACACGTTACCTCTGAATAACCAGCTCCTGCTCTTTTCTTTTCTATCTGCATGTATTGCTCCCTCTGCCTCTTCTATTAACCCGTCGCTCTCAGCTCAGCAGCCTCAGCCAAGCAAAACCAATTCGGCAGACAGTGTAAAGCTCTCCACACCAGCTAAGCTCCAACAGCAGCTCTTGAACTGAAAATGATGTTTTCACAGCTTTCTAACACTGAATTAATGCCAATTATAATGAGCGTCTGAGATGAAGATGCAGCAAAGCAGCTGTTATATTTTAAGTCAAAGGAGCATATTGTCAGAGCCAAATGTTAATATGACTTGATTTCCAGCTTTGGCAGCTGCAATTTGCATTCAGAGCATTGGACGACACTTGCAGCGGTTTTTCATTCCCACTTCTACCTCAACCCCCCCTCCTCTCTACGCCTTCTCATCCCAGTGAAGTGGTGTCAAAACAGACTAACAAAGACAGCCTGTAAAAACGGAGATCATAGTAACAGACTTGTTATCTGCATCTTTTACAAATCTGTGCATGATTAATCAGACAGCCAAGACCAAGGCAGAAAAGGACCAGAAAAAGCTGCTTTAAATTGTGAACAGATCAACTGAAAGTCTTTTGTGTGGAAAAGAACAGAAAACCAAGGTCATTGCAACAATCTGGTCAAAAATATTCCTTCTAGCATTTGTAGCTCATCTCTAGTTGCAGGTAAACTAGGGACTGTGTTGGAAACATGAATGAAATCCTTCACGCACTCTCAAAGCATAAATTAAATGTTTTGTACCCACCAGAGAGTCACTTTGTCTTGGTGAAACAGCGACTGGAGTAATTAAAAGCACAAACTGCACTGAAGCAATCAGAGAAAGTAAACTGTAACTGAAGCCCTGCCTCTATGAACACTGTAAACATTATTAGCAGTTTTTGGAAACCAACTGCTGGATCAGTGTTTAAGGAATCAGAGGACTGTTGAACAGAATGAGTTTGTATTAGGGATGCAGCAATACCACTTTTTTTCCAAACCGATACGATACCGATACTTGGATCTGAGTACTCGCCGGTACCGATTACCGATACCGATTACCGAAACCGATACTTGTACCACACACAAAAATGCAATGAATTGGAATACAGGTTTTATTTTCTTCTCTTCTTTCAACAGGAAAAGACGTTGAGTTAGATAAAAACTAAAATATATTAATAGAGATCACAAAACTAAAATATTAGGTGAAAAATAACCATTTTCTGTGAAATTATTGAACAGTTTTCTACAAACAAAATGAACTAATTGGCACTGTCTCCAGCTTTCATGAACATAACATTTATGAACCTATCGCAGTGTCCACATTTAAATTAAAAAAAAAACTATAGTCAGCATGCAATGGTGTGGATTCTGAACTAAGCTTTTTTGGGAAACATGAGCAGCAGGTTCTTTTTGATGAAAATAGTCATCTCTGCATTTTCAGGTGTGAGCCTGTTTCTGCTTTCATTCACACGGTTTGAAACAGCTCCCCCTATTGGTCAATATAGAAAACTACAACAGAAATGACAAGTCACAGTGAAGCCACTTTCAGGCAACTGGTATCGGAACCTGGTATCGGTTAACTTTTTCTGGTATCGGAATCGGCCCTAGTTTGTATCTCCAATAATGAAGCACAAGCTTAAAGTGGGCCTACACTTGTTTTTTCAACACATTTGCAGTGGTCTCTAGTATGAATGAATTACTTCTGAGTCATATTCTGTGGGAAAAAAGCTCTGGTGCTCCTGTTTCAGGAAGCAGAAGTTAAAGTATGGAACACAGCTACTATAGCGACATCTAGTGTGTAGAGGTTGTAGTTGCTACAATAGATCAAAATTTCCAGCCGTCGGCGTGTTGGTTCACTGCTGACACTTGAAGTGACCAGCCAGCACCATGTCCAGTGATGAATCATACAGGGTCAGGACTCATTTCTACTAATAAGTTTNCTTTGGCAAGGTCATTGTCTTTGTACCACAGAAAGCGGAGGTAATCTCTGTGATCTTCTTGGACTACAAAGCAGTAAAACATTTGTTCAATGTCAGCTGTGATGGCCACTGGTTCTTTCCTGAAGCGAAGCAACACGCCTAAAAGCGTGTTGTTCAAGTCTGGGCCAGATAGTAGTACATCATTGAGGGACACTCCATCAAACTGTGCGCTTGAATCGAACACCACGCGTATCTTCCCAGGCTTTTGTGGATGATACACCCCAAATATTGGGAGATACCAGTTCTCTTGGTCTTTGTTGTGAGGTGGTGCGAGCTCTGCGTGTTGGTTGTCAAGCATTTTCTGCATGAACTCCACAAAGTGTGTTTTCATTTCTGGTTTCTTGTCAAGTGTGCGTCGTAAAGACATGAGCCGCTTGTAGGCACAGGATCGGTTATCCGGTAGCTTGCGTCTGGGGGTTCGGAACGGGAGTGGAGCAACCCAGCTGTTGGTATCGTCTTTGAAAAATCCTGACATCTTTTTCAGAAAGATCATGTCCTCAACTGAATGAGCAAGGTGGTTGTCGTTACTGGTTTCATGAAACACAGTCTCTCCTAGATTCTCAGCTGTAGGCCTTTGGTGTGGGTAATCCAGTGGCAGTTGAGTGGAAATGGTTTTAGTCTTGCTCAGACTGAAGTCCTCCTTTACACTGAGGTGACTGTCGCAGGGAATGAGATAACTTGGGCGGCCATTGTCCAATATATGGGTTTTCAGAACATTCACTTTACTTGGTTTGTGAGCGTTGCCAAGACAAACATCGCCGACAATAACCCAGCCCAGGTCTAGCTTCTGTGCAAATGGTTCATTGTCTCTGCCATTAATTTGCTCCCTCACTTTGTGAACTCTCAGCAGGTTTCGTCCTATTAGCAACAGAATATCTGCATTGGCGTCAAGAGGTGGTATCTCAGCAGCTATCGCTTTCAGATGAGGGTGGTGTAAAGCCGCTTCTGCAGTGGGCACCTCTTCCCTATTGTTGGGGATGGCATTGCACTCAATGAGCGTGGGGAGAGAAAAACTCATTTTTCCATCTAATGACTCGACCATGTAGTCACATGCTCTTCTACCAGTCACTTGTGTGACACCACTACACGTTTTCAGCGTGTATGGTTCAGTTGTGGTTTGTATGTCAAATGTGTCAAAAAACTCTGTTTTTGCAAGTGACTGATTGCTTTGATCGTCGATTATTGCATACATCCTTCTGATGTTTTCACGCTGACCTTTGGGATAGACATGTACCAAGCAGATTTTAGAACAGGATTTCCCTGTGATTTTGTTGCCACAAACCTCTGTGCATGTAGCGGTGACATCCTGGTCCTGTGGGTTTGTTTGCTCCCCGCCATGCCCTGTAAGAGATGGGAGAGGTTTGGGCATTTGTGGCGCGGGCCCAGGATGTAGAGCTGCCAGGTGTCTTTCACTGTTGCACTCTTCACACTTAATCTTGACTGCACAGTCTTTGGCCAGGTGGCTGGTGGAAGCAAGGCAGTGATAACAGATGTTGTTCTCTCTGAGCAACCTTTTTCTATCTTCAAGCAGCATAGTTCTGAAAACCCTGCATCTTTTGAGTGGGTGGGGTTTGTGATGTATGGGGCATTGATTTTTAATGTCTTCATCTGCTTCTTTTGCCTTGGATCCCTCTGATGATATGTCCATCTTGTGCACGGTTACTGATGGCCTTTGGTTGTAGTTGCCTGCCGGTTTTTCTTTTCTGTGGCTGGATATGTGGTTGGCATAGGAGAGAGCTGTGTTGAAAGTTGTGGTGAAACTTGGGTCATTCCTTGCTTTGGCTTGACGCTTCACAAATTCAACAAAAACTGAGAATGGTGGGAAGCTAACATTGTAGTCTTCCTTAAACTTTGACCCTACCATTGTCCAGTTTTCTTGAAGATGGAAGGGCAGCTTCTCCACAATTGGATGCACACCCCTGGCTGTGTCAAGATAACTTAATCCAGGTAAATACCCATCTAGCTTTGCAGCCTGAAGTTCACAAAGTAGATCTGACAGGTCACGTAGCTTGTGTGGTTCTTTGCTGGAAAGCTTTGGAAAGTTCTGAAGTCTGGTAAACAGGGAGTTCTCTATTGCTTCTGGTGAGCCATAACATTCCTCTAGTCTCAACCATATCATGTTCAGACCAACAGGTGGATGCTTTATGTTGACTGCTTTTAGTCTCTTGGCGTGTTCAGAAGACTCAGGACCTAGCCACTTAATGAGTAGGTTGATCTCTTCACTGGCTGTAAGACCTAGGTCCATGATGGTGTTCTGGAATGTAGTTTTCCAACTCAAGTAACTTTCTGGCTTATCATCAAATTTTGACAGTCCTCCAGTTACTAGTTGGCTTTTGGCTAAGAATCTGGCAAGATCACTTGTGCTGTCAGCATTATTATTTGGGATTAATCCCTGCTGTGGTTGTAACACATTGTGAGGAGTTTGTGAAATTACATCTCTTTGTAGTGGTCTCTCAGCACCATCTTGTGGTACAAATGAGTATTGCACTGGTTCTTGTTTGGGACAAAGAGGTGTGTAGATTACTGTTTGATTGGATTGTTCATTCTGATATTTGCAGTCATGTTGCAACGTATTGTCTTGAGCCAGGTCGGTGTAGTTGTGTTTATTTATGTACTCACTCACTTTTTGTTCTGTTGTTGATTGTAGGGGTAAAAATGACAGCGCTTCCTTTGATTCAGCTTTGTCAAATTGAGCGACTGCTGACTCCATTACCTCTGCTTTAGCCATGGCTGCATCAGCTTCTTTTTGGAGGTTTATCATGTCGAGAGTAGCTTCTAGACGAGCTTTTTCTAATTTAATGCTCATCTCCTTCTCAGCGTAGGCTAACCTGGCTTTTGCTGCTTGTGCTTCCGCATGTGCCCGTGCTGCTGCCATACTGGCTCGGCTTGATGCGGACGACCTGCTTGAACATGCTGCGGATGATCTAACAGTCAGTCTTCCTGAAGATTTTGAGGACCTTTTAGAGTGAGTTGACCTTGTTTCCTCATTTTGACCTTCAGCCTCTGCTTTCTTCATGATTGAATAGCTCGCCACTCGAATCCCTCGCCGAATGGTATGATTTCACTGTACTGTTGCACCCAATGTGACCCCGTGTCCTATATTGAGATTCACAGCCAGCTAAACTCTCTCTTGCATCACTTCCTCCAAGGAACAGGCACGTGTTGTATTTGAACAGGATTTAATGCAAAAAAGTGTGAAACTGAAATGATACAAAATGCAGAAAAATATATTCAGCGTGTAAAGTATAAAATCCACTTAAATCAAACACTTCCATTTCCTGTACCATACAGAGTTAACCTTTCCTTAGCAGTCACATCAACATAATATTGTATTGCTTTTCTATTTGCATATAAAGCACACCAAACATCTAAAAATGGTTTCAATAATATCAAATAATCTGTCTAACAGTTAACACAAGAGAGAAACTTACTCATATTGCCACTCAAAGGGATATAACGGAGTGGATGGCTTTAGATTGGGAGACACACACCATGCCTCACTTCTTTCATGGAAAAAACAAACTTCCTGTCACTCTTATTCTAAATTCTAACTGGCTCAACATAGTAACCTGTGCGAACATGCGCCCCCTACTGGCCTGGAGAAAACAACATAAACCAGTTCCAGTACACGAGCATTTCCCTGTCTATTTTCTTTCATCAGCTAAAAGAAATAGGGGTAGAAGATTATTTTCATATTCAGCCTGCATGTGAAACTCAGTGACTGATCTTATTTAAAAAAGAACAAATATTATATGTTTCCCAGTGAGTCTCACCTTTAAAACACAGTAAACAGAAACATAAAATAAATAACCCATCAAGCCAAACGCAAAAAAGTAAAATATAAACATTAAACAGAAATGGAGATTTGAAGCTGTCAATCATTACTTAGACATGGATGTTTGACAATATGTTGGGTTCATAGACAATCTTGAGTTTTCCGAAAAAGAAAACAAATTAAAATAAGGTACATGTATTGAATGATTTTCTACTGTATCATGTTACATTTTATATCATCATTTGCACATTTACTCTGCTGTGGATGAACTAAAGAAGCATTCATGTTGCTTTATAAAATGCATGTTTGGGGGGTTGTGGTGAGTATCAGGAATAGAGCAGAAATATCACACTCTGTGCAGACAGAGCCTCTCAAGTGCAAGTCCCAGCAATATTCACATGTGTTCTGACACCATCTGGAGCTCCATCATTGTTGTTGCATATTCAGTGCTCCTGAAGTTGCATCTCTTCATAGTCCTCACCCAGTCTGGTGATGTGTGCTTTTCTACAAATCATTTATCAGATGAGTCAAGCAGGTCATGCATCAAAGCATTTTCAGATGTTGAGATGATGCATATTTTCCTCCGGAAAACATCCATCCTGTGTGCACTGATTGGATGGCAATGGAGCAGAAACAGAGCTGATGCGGGTCAAAGGTTACTGGTATTGATATTTGGGGTTTTAAAAAGTTTGTGCACATTGAGTGACGTATTTTCTCATGCCTGAAAGAAAACAGATTTCCCATACAAAAGTTGTTTTAATTAGCTGGATTATCTGAGAATGCAGGAAGGAATTGGGTATTTTTCCTGTGATGGCTCATCTCTGGAGGCCGCGCTGCAGTTGTACAAACCTCATTAAAATGAGCAGCGATAATGGGAACAGCTTGATTATCCTGTTAATGGCATGTTGTCTCATAAAGAAACTGGAGAGCTCCGGCGCAGGCATTAAGTACTGCGCAGTATTGCAAACGGGGTACAAATAGATCATTATTGTGACACTGCAGGCAGATGACCAGTGCTGCGTATGTAAACACAAGCCAGGGTCAGAGCTGGATTTATTATCATTATTGCATCACCTTTATCTGATGATGAGGGAGTTCTACATGAGGTCCCAATGCCAACAACACATCTGTAGCGTAGCAACACAAATGATCTGATGTCCTCGAAGAAATCACAAACCACACCACTGTGTTCACACTGTGGAAACGTCTTGATTCTCAGTGTGTTTTTCATGCTTTTTGTGCCTTTTTGATGCTGATTGAGTATTTGTAGCACATGGTTGTATTTTGCACTGGCCTGCACACAGCAATGTTTCTGCAGCAGGTTCCTGTTGCAGGAAGCACAACAAACGACTATTGACCAAGAGACTGCAGTGGATCTGTGGCCGGCTGCCCAGGAGCAAAGGAATGTTTGAATGTGTTTGCTCTTTTCCTCACATAGAACCCTTATTCTGATGTCTGCAGCACTTTGCAGAAACATTTTACAGAAGGACTGATATTTTCCAGCCTGTTGAGGAGAAAGATGAGGAAACTGCATCCAGAATTATATTTCAGAACAGTGTCAGGAAAGGGCAAAATGTCAAATAGTAAGAAAAGATCCTCTGTTAGAACAATAAATCAAATTTGTTTCTGCCATTTGCACAATTTATAAGTGCTCTGCATTTAAGGCCCATTAATAACTGGTCACTTGATGTAATTATAGACCAGAAACCCCTAAATGTCCTTTAAATGTCACATTATTCAGTTTGCTTTTAAATGGTAGCCTCTGAAATCAAAGTAAAATGCCTCATTTCCACACAACCGCTGTGATATGATGGTGACATTTGGGACGTTTTGCCCGTCAGACGGTTGTTTGGAGATCACCAAGCGGTGGGATCAAAAGCCAGCCCAGGTGATGTGTCGCCCCCCCCCCCACACACACACACACACACTCCAGTTACTGAGGAATGCCCTGCCCATGTTGAATCCCTCCTCCCTGTCAGTCATCCTCCTTCCAGCAGAGGGGAGGCTGAGCGAGTCCAGTCACATCTGTTATTTTACAGGCAGTCTGCGTTCAGCCCCAGGGATCTCATTATTTCCCGACCTGCCAAGGGAATCATTCATGAAGCACTCAGCCACACAGTGACACACACACACACACACACACACACACACACACACACACACACACACACACATGCGTGTGCACACACACACATACACGCAAAAATTAAATGCTTTTAGACCAAACTTGCTAACCTAAACATACACAAAGAAACAACTGAACCACAAAATGATGCAAAGTAAAACTGCAACATCACAGCAAATTTTAGACCGTCAGTATTCAGCGGTGGTGCTCAGCCTCGTGGCTGTTGATCTGGGATTAAACTTTGCCTGCAAACAGATGCACAAGGTGAGAAAATGCAGTCTTCAAAGTCAAAAGGCAGCAGTTAGGAGGCAGGGAGGTGCTGCTTTAGACTTCCCACAGGCTCTGCGCTGCTTCTTGATGAGACAAAGTAGACTGATTTGCGACACACTACTGATTTTCTCTGGCATGATGGGCATGCTGCTAAATGCAAATTTCCTGTGTGTATTTGTGTGTGTTTTTGTGTGTGTGTGTGTGTGTGTGTGTGTGTGTGTGTGTGTGTGTGTGTGTGTGTGTGTGTGTGTGTGTGTGCGTGTGTGTGTGTGTGAGTGAGTGAGAGACAGCAAGAGAGAGGAAGGAGAGGGGTATGGGGGGACGTATGACAACAGAATGCATGCTGGGAGATGTATCTTGAAGCAAGGCTCTGTGTGACTGAGGGCAGGTTGCCCATTTACTCCCTGCTGTTAATTACATCTGCACAAACCCAGATAGATGTGCACAAACACGAGCCGCATGACTTGTGCTTCATCTATAGGTAAATGGCATCCTATTTAGTCTGACACACACTTCTGAGTACAAGATGAGACAAAAAACAGACGTTTTCACCAACCACTTTACATCAAGAGGGTAAAAAAATCAGAGAGATAATTATAATAAAGAGAAAAGCTTAGTTTTATAAGAATGATAATAGGAAACTTTAGCAGGGTCTGTGAGGGAGGAACACGGAAGCTGAACTGATATAAAAGTGATGAGAGAAAAGATGAGCTCTGACAAATAAGACTGAACACGTTTGTGACTGGAAATTAGACATCAGCAACTCCAGAGTCAGAAAAATGTTATAAAATCACAGAAAATGACAAAAATATGCTTTTTAAAATAGATGTTTCAGTACTAGAACAGGGGTTCTCAAAATTTTTTCTTTGACGACGCCCTTTCCCTTGTCCAAGACAAGCCAGGACCCCCAACCCCAACTCCAACACGCATACACACATTAAATGTGATCATTTACAAACTTTATACAGACATACAGAGTTAGAGCTTTTATATGGAGGTCTGATTATACTGTAGGGTGTGTTATTGGGATTTTATAAATGTAATTTTTACAAATAAAACCTTGCTAACCTCACATCCTCAGCAAAGACAAAATTGTGGGGACCCCCTGCAATCTTGTGGGTCCCGATCCCCAATTTGGGAACCCCTGTACTAGATCATGGAGTGCTAGAGTTGGTTCATAACTTAACATCTTAGTCAACTTGGTTTCATGTCATTATGTTGTTTTAAACTGCTCCTACATCAAATATTGGATCCTCCATCGGTTACAATCTGAATGAATGCAGAGCAGTGGTGTTACAACAATGGGGGTTAGATCCCCCTGGAGGCAGCAAGGCAGTGAGTTTATGAGCCTATGATGATCTCCAGAAATCATGTAAAACTGAAAATTAAATCCTAAAAGAAAAATTTAACGGTAATTGATGAACAAGCTAAAAATAATTCCTCTAAATGGTTTTAAACTTGTCTTTTTTTAACAGATTTGTTTTCCTTTTCAGCCTTGTTGGTTCACTTCAGCCAATGATTTAAAATCTAAATGTAGATTATTTAAGAATTCTAGACAAGCAACTTTTGCTAACCCAATTGGCAGATTTATTTTTTTACTCAAAAAAAGAACATTTGGAGCATATTTAAGAACATTTACCTTATTTTAAGTAATGATGTTTTTCTAGAGAAGAATTTATTTTCTTTTTAAGACAAAATGTCTAAAAATGAGGCTTTTTTACTTTCTTAGAAATCAGTTTTTGCAGTGCACACACACACACACACACACACACACACACACACACACACACACACACACACACACACACAGTTCAATCTATGCTCAAAACAGAACTCTGTTGTCAAATCGTGCCCTGAGTCAATCAAAATGACAATCACTACTGAACAGTCACTAAACACTACGTAGAAAAATAGAAAACACAATGCTCAGGACATGAAGCTGGAGAAATAAATGTTTATTGTTCACTGTAGGTGAAATGCATGTTGCAAAACAAAAATAACTGTGCATTTAGCACTTGTACAGTAAGCCCATATACTAAAAATAAAGTACAAAAATATACAAATACTACTGTAAGTGCAAAGAGCAAAGACTCCAGTACGTACAGGTTGGCATATTATCCAGACACATTCAATGTTGATTACGTAGTGATAGACTGTAGTGGCCTAAATCACTTTTTCTGTATCACTTACAAAATCTCTATTTCTACAGAGGGGTTTTCAACTGGATGCAGTGGAAAGACCCCATGAATACATCTATAAGGATGAAGCACTGTGTATGACCCCTCACATCATTAGACACAAGTGTGATCAATTTTTAGTTGTTGTGTTCAAGTGGTGATACCAGTGCTTTACTTGTGATTGACGTTTGTCACCTGTGCTCACCATTATGCAGCACAGGTGCCTCACAATGAAAATGTGTTGGCAAGTGGTGTCTAAACAGGTGAAACATGCTCATGGTTTTGCCAAAAGAGTGATTGATTCAATCAGTGAGTTCAAGCAACTGAGCATTTGGTTCAGACAACAGGGTTTAGTGTTTTAGCAATTGAGAAAAACTGTAAACATGGTGCTCACAACTTTTCCATTTGTGGATCCAGCTTCCAGGTCCTGACCAAAGCTGCTCTTTCCTCCGGCCCAGCAAAGGTCTGGCGCTGGGACAGCACCCTTTTGTTAGTGCTGGAGCCAGAGGTGGAAAAGTAAAATGTTAAGGAAGCTCTAGCTCCAGTTTGGACCCTGGGCCAGCTGTAACTCAGCATCAGACAAGAAACTTTAAAGGTTTTAGTAAAGGACATTAATCTGAACCCAAAAGGGAGTGTGGCTCCATCTTTCAGTTAGTGCATCCATTTTAGTCCCAGATTATATAACAACATCTGCTCCAGGTTACCGCTTTTGTTCTTTGAAGACTCCGATTGAAAATAAAGATGTAAGAAAACCCTCTTTAAAAATGACACGTGACATGATTACAGTAAATTTACTATAGCTCATCACTGTTTCACTTCTTACTTTGACACAAACACATGGAAATGATCACAAACCTCCACTAAGAACCGGCTAGCGTATCTAGAAGGATTAACTACCTGTCTCATGAAGCAGGAGACTCTCAGCACACATGATCTCAATTTTCTTCTTCTAACTCCCTGATTTCTCTCCACTCTCTATGTCCGTTCAGTAATTCAGGGCACTCTTTGTTTTTAGTGAACGCTTCCAACACATGCGCTCATTTCTTTGTGTTGATGGAGCACCATTCAGTTCCCTGGAAAGTGTGTCAGCATCTACATTTTTATCTGTCTGTCTGTTTTAAACTAAACTTCCAGTCTAGCCGGTGAGTCAGGAGAGAACATTAAAATTCATAAAGGAATGCTTTAAATCTGAAGGGATGTCAGGAGCACAGAGAGAGAGGAGATGAAATATAAACACATGAGCCTCGGGTCAACTTGCCCAGACAACACGCCTCAGGCCAAAGCAAGGCCAGCGTGTTTCAGTTTACTCACCTGGGGACACCACACACACAGAAGCTGGACTATAGTTTCACTTCACACAATCCAGCTTTCCAAACAAGTTTTGGTGCTCGAGTTTCAGCCTATTAACCTGCTCGTTGGAGTGGAGACGACGCAAAACCTTGAATTGACTCAAATCCTGCTTTATAGGAATTTAAATCCACAGCCGAGCTTAATGGCGTACACGCTGCAAACACCCTTGATCTGATGCATGACTGCGAGGCAACTCCACCACAGTTTCCTATTTATAATATAATCTTTTGCCGAAGGCTACACACCAGCTTAGGCAATCCCTTCCAACCACTGGCCTCTTGTCCATGCTGTGACAGTCATCTAAGCTCTCTGTCCAAACTCTTCTCAACACATTTAAGGGATTTGTTCTTTATTTTTTATTCTTTGTTGCTTCAGGAGCAAATTTTTGTCCTTTTTTGGGAAAATGAAGCAAATGTGCCTTGAGAATCCAACGCTTCCATTTGCTACACAGAGAAATGAGTTAAGTAGCAGCTTGATTGATGCCTGTCATAAAAAAGGGCCGTAGAGGAGCTTAAAAATCTAATAATAGCACAGGTAGGTGTGAGGAGACACACGTAGCCTGAGATAGTTAGGACTTTTCTATTTAAGCAGCTTTAGCTGCACATTTTAAACCTTAAAACTTTGGCTAACAACCTTTTTGCTGTGAGAAAATAGCATTCTCATCAGATTGTGCTGCTGAATCACCATAGAAACGGTTTATAAACAATAAGGTAGCAAACATTGAGAAAGCCAACACTTGTTTTATGCTTTAAGCTTTCGGTCACAGGTGTGTAAATGCAGGGTTGTGCAGGTGCAGATAGTCTCCTCCGAGGTTTAATATTTTATGTAGATCTATGAAGAAGACTGCAGGATCTGTTTGATTCATAGCCACCTTCATATTCTAAGACTTTATTTTAGGAAACAAGCTTCATTTCTGTTTCATTCCAATGGTTTAAAACCCTCCCTCCTCTGGTATCAGACCTTTAATTTACCCTGAATCTTTAAACCAAGGGAAAAGTGAAGAGATAAAAAGTTAAGATGTAATCTTGCTTCTCTGGTGTCGCATGAAGCAGCATTGCAGATAAATTGCCTTTATTAAGTCTACAACTATTCTATTGATTTTGTGCTGTGTGTCTGCCATTAGAATGAAGACAGCAGTTGTCAAAGCAGCCACAGATTAATCAGGGAATGTTCTGACTGCTGCTACGGAGTGATGAAGGGCAGAACAATGTTACTGGTTCAAATCTTTGGGCTTTTGTGTATTTACTGTGAAATTAACTGTAACTGGATTACTTTTTTAAAATGAGGTAATTAAAGCTGACTTTCAATTTTTACCTTTTGTTTGACAATGACCTGTTAGTGTGTCTTTTGCACAATTCAGGTATAAATGTTTCTATTTGCAAATGGAATATTGGTTCATATTCACCTTCATTTTAACACAAATTCCATGCAGTATGAACTTTAATTGCCTTCTGTAATTCTGTACATAACATGTCTGTGTAACTGAAAAAAAATTGTAACTGTAACTTTTGCTGCCTCTTGGCCAGGACTCCCTTGAAAATGAGGTTTTTAATCTCAATGGGATCTTCCTGGTCAAATAAAGAATAAATATAAAAATAAAAAATGGTCCAGTTTTTTATTAAATGGACCAGCACATCCAGAAGCACATTACCTACCTCCCAATTTCCATGTCATTCAACCTTGACTGTTCTGTCTGTAGGTGAGGGACCCACATGGAAGTGACATCTTGTAGCTAGGCCTGAATCCCATAAGATGTCCCCTTTATGGGTGAAGTGACCTGATTTATGAGGGCCTCTTTCATGAAGCTCTCGATTTACGTAGATGTTCCAAGAGTAAGAAGTAACTCAAACTCAAAAGTAGCCAGTTGAAGTGGTTTGAGGAATCGAACTAGGATGCATCCTGGTCACCTGCCTGTGGAGGTTTTTAAAAAATTTCCCATGGATGATCGTTTGGCCTGTTTTCCATGTTTCATACAAGCAGAATACACATAAAGGATGTGGTTCCTGCCTTCATAAAAAAAATAATAGAGGCACCACAAAGTCTGGCCTTGGAAATGGGATGGATGGATGGATGGATGGATGGATGGATGGATGGATGGATGGATGGATGGATGGATGGATGGATGGATGGATGGATGGATGGATGGTATTAAAGGTGCTGAACACTGGTTTAAACAGTGGTCTCTAGTATGAATGGATAACTTGTAAGTCGTACTCGGTGGGGCCAGGTCAGGAAGTACAAGTCAGCTGGAGTCTTATTTCCTGATATTTGGATATCTCTCCTCTGATTGGCTAACAGCAACGTGACTCTACCAATGACTCTGTTTTACTCTGAAATGTTGATGTTTTATCTCCACTAATAACACAAGCCTGAAGGAGTTCTGCTGTGTGGTGGAGTTGCTAATGCTAACAGTTAGACGTTCTCTGCTGTTTCCTGGACACTAAACCAACAACATCCTACCCCGTCACAAGTCAATATGGGTGAGTCCATGAATGTTAATTGACAGTGTGACGTAGATCTGTCAGGATTTTCTAATCCTAGAGTTTCACCGTCTATTTTCTATCAGAAGCTAATGCAGGAGATAGGTGTAGGAGACTAGTTTCATGTTCAGCCTGCATGAAAAACTCAGAGTGACTGATTATAATCAGAAACAATTCAATTCAATTCAGTTTATTTATATAGCGCCAAATCACGACAAGAGTCGTCTCAAGGCACTTCACAAAGTAAACATTCCAATACAGTTCAGTTCATGAAGCCAATCAGTAAAAATGTTTCCTATATAAGGAACCCAGCACTAGTCATTGTCTTAATACAATCCTCATACTAAGCAAGCATGTAGCAACAGTAGAGAGGAAAACTCCCTTTTAACAGGAAGAAACCTCCAGAGGATCCTGGCTCAGTTTGAGCAGCCATCTGCCATGACTCACTGGGGGTTTCGTTTCGTTTCGTTTTATTGAGATCCTCATTAGCTTCTGCCTAAATGCAGATGCTAGTCTTCCTGGGGTCTCATACATCCTCATACAATGATTTACTTTACATAAGATAAACCACGCGCACACACACACACACACACATTATGTTAAAGAAAAAGGAAGTGGATCATATTTATCTCACGATTAATTTTATATTTAAAAAAATATATTTCAAGTTAACTAAATTCTAAAATGTAAACAAAAAGAGGTGCATCTTTATAATAAGACGTTTTATACTACAAAACTACAAGAATTGGATGTTCAAAAGAGCTGTAGCTATTACTCCTCCTCCTCGCCCTGTACTACGAGCAATATGATGATTTAAATAATTAGAAGGAGTCGATTCATTTAAACTAACAGTCCTCTTGCTGCAGCCAGGATTCTGAGACAAAACAGAGAAATCTGATTATCACAAATCAAATCATTAACTAATAAAGTCTTTGAAAAGATAGATCTAATGTTCAATAAACCACATTTTAATTGTTCTAGTTTTCTGTTCAGTAGAGTTTGTTTTTATTTTTATGAGATTTTCATGATTTGCTCTATTAAGCCTGATCTTTAATCTGTTTGATTCTGGCCGTGGGCAGGACACTGTCTGGATGGGGTAGTGGGTGGGTAACAGTACAGAAGCTGCAGAGGGGAGGGTTAAACTACCACTCTGCTTCCTGGTCTGGACCCTGGGTTGTCAAAGAGGACTAATAAAATTGACCATATTCATAGAAAGAAGAGCTGCACCATCCAAAGTGGGATGGATGCCGTCAATAACAATAATTAAAAATGTTTTTTGTGTTCCATACCTTTAAATATATATTTGAGAACAGTGTAAAATGTGAACTCAACCATTGTTTTTAATGAAATTCAACAGTATTTTTATGAGAAATACAAAACCAGATGCTGACATTTTTGCAAAAGCCCCAAAAGGCATTCTCCTAATGGTCCAAATACAATGAATAATGAATACATGAGTCTATTTGAGATGTTCACTTCTCTCTTCCTGAAAGAAAATAATTTTATTGAATCTTAGTTTGACACAGTTCAGCATCCTCTGTTATTGAGGGAGGAATTATTTCAGAAGTAGCCTCAGATAATGCCTATTGAGCGACTCTATTGATTCAGTTTTCTACTTTCTAAATGTTAAAGAGTTCTGAAGCTCCAAAGTTTCCAAAGTAATATAGTTAGATGAGGCTTCTTAAAGAAGGTGGGTGTCTTTAAGCCCCATACAGAGCTAAAGATAAAGCCTTGGCTGCATGGATCAGCTGACACTAAGAAAACCTGCCGTAGCTTCAGGTTCCACCTCCTCAGGTTGGCCTCTGAGATTTAATCATGTTATCTTCTACAGGCAAAACATTATGACAAAAATAATAACGTGGCAAAGGCAAAAGGGACTAAAGGGTTTACAGAAAAGGAAATATTGTGAACAGAAAATAAATCTGTTTTCAACAATTCTCGTCTCAGACATCTGCACCTCAAACACATTCAACGACACTCTCAGAGGCGGGTGGACATGAGGAAGTCACAGAAACATGCCCACACAATCCCAAATTGCTTTGATTCTTCACACATTCATATCAAGGGCCATTTCTATGTAAATCTGCTGCTCCTCTGCCTCCCTTGACATTGTCATTTGCTGCTTCTGCTGGCCAAATTTGAAATCAGAGTTGGATGTTGCTGAATACAAATGATGATATGCCAAGAGGCTTTTTGTTTGAATTCTTTGGAGATGATGTTATGTTCAGCTCCTGGCTGCTCGTTATAATGTTGTGGGTGATTTTGCTTCATAATTAAACAAGGGATTCAAGAATTGATAGCTGGGAGATTTAAGTAAACAATCCTAGTATCGGTTTTACATACATGGTTCCAGGTGGTGGTCCCTGTCTGTTCCAGCCATGGGGGTGGGGGGTCACTCTGGGAAGGTCCATGCCAGGGTGCTGGAGAGTCCAACTGAAACCCCAGAATCTGAAGAAGCAATGTGTTTTTTGTCCCAATCATAGAACACTGGAGGTTTTATTCTCGCAGAATATTCAAGGGTGCATTTCTACGTGTCTTTTGGTAACTTGAAGAAGGCTTTTGAAGAAGTGTGGGGTATTTTGGAAATAAAGGGTTTTCAGGTGCCCTATTGCGAGGTATTTAAACACTGTACAGCAGTGAGAGTTTGGTTTACATTGCCAGTAAGTCAAACTTGTTTATAGTGATTGTTGAACTTTGTCACGAATTTCATTTATAACTTTAAAGAACAAAATCTCTAGGTGCACTCAATGGTTGTAGGTTCTTCAGATTAGAAGGATTTTAGATTCCAGCTCTGCTTTTGTGGATGATAGTACCCTGTTGGTCCAATTGAGCAAAGACCTCCTGCAGAATGGTGCAGATGAGTGTAAAAAAGCTGAGATGAGGATCAAAGTGTGAAACCATGGTACACAGCTAGGAAAACAAAGTCTGGCCTTGGAAATGGGATGGATGGATGGATGGATGGATGGATGGATGGATGGATGGATGGATGGATGGATGGATGGATGGATGGATGGATGGATGGATGGATGGATGGATGGATGGATGGATGATGGACGGATGGACGGATGATGGACGGATGGACGGATGGATGGATGGTGGTTTGTGGGCATTCAGGATCTCACTGAATGAGAAACACATCTTTGTATGTTTTAGTTATTTTATGGCAGCAAAGTGAAACAGTAACACAACATGCTTGACTTAAACAAGCCTGCTTTCATAACCTTGGCCCTCATGACTCCAGGCCAAGTTTTTTTTCTTGATTTGACTGATATTGACCAACTTGAACATTAGTAAATATGACATTTTAGTCTAAATTTGTCTTCCTCAACTTCAACAATATCAGGCTGTTCCCTCAAAACTGCTGTGAACAACATTCAGACCTGCACCATCAACAAAAGATAATCAACTTAGTAAAATGTTTTTCCTAAGTGAAAGTTGACTAAATGTGTAGCTGGATAATTTACACAAATGCACAAACATATTTGATCACAAATAGCTGACATATCATTGCTTTTTCAGACTTTTTTAAGGAAATAATCAAAAACGCTTTTTGTTGCATCCCTTCTTCTCTGTACTTCCACTGTACTGTTAGAGTTGTAAACATGTAAGATTTACTAGAATAAACATCAGACCCTTAAATCCAGATGAGAGTGCTCTGCCCTGCTTTTCATTATAATTTCCTAAGATTTTGGACAAGGAGGTCTGTTTTAGCTGCTGCATGAGGATTCACAGAGGCACATTCACACTGACACTGACTTTGAGTAAGTTGCTGCTCCTCCAAAGCCTTTCTGTTGTGAGAAACCTCCATGTTTTCTACCTTGATGTGCAGAGTGCTGGTTTTCTTGGAAGTGATGGACAGTCTGTCGGTGAACTACAGGCAGCCCACTCTGTTCTGCCTCAGCCTCTCTGTGCTGTTATTCATCTCTTCTGTTCTCTCTGGAAGAGCAAAGCTGCACCTCCTTTCTATTGTTAACACGCTCTGTAGCTGTTTCCAGACGGGCATCAAGATTCTATGAAGGATGATTGTAAAGTTATGGGTGTGCTTCTTTATTTTAGACATGTTTCAAACCCATCCTTCCATCCATGGATGGAATGGATGGTTGAATGGATCTGTAATTAGGTAAACATATATTTTCTTTTACTGGATTATTGTTGTTTTTCTTTAAATCTAATTAAAAATTGTTAAATGCTGACATGTGCTGATTTGCACATTTTTCTGATCTGCAGGTTGTTAAGTGAGACAATGAAAAAAAGGATAAAATCATTTTTGCACTTCAAATTGACATTCTTGTCTATCATTTATTGAATAACAAGTTAGTCCCCATGTCATAATGAAGCAGAAATGCACTGGAAGAAAAATTTTTAAAAAAGTAAAAAAATTACAGGGAAGTTTGGTTAAATCTAACCAGCTTATACGATTATGACCTGGTTATAATTATGAAGATTTCCAAAGCTTTTATTAAAATCCAATTATGTCACTATTTTTGTCTAATTTCACATCACATAGTTTAGAAAAGAAGCAGTTCTACATCAAAATGTGTAGCTAACTGAGAAGCAGAGTGCTGACTTTTGGTACGATATGATGTAAAAGATGTTCTTTTAATAAAGTCAGAAATTATGTTCTTGAGCCAGTATGTGCTAAAATGACCCTTTACAGGGTTAATGAAATGTCACTTGGACCCCCACCGCCCTCTGTGACCAGAATATCACACTTGCAACTTCAGAGTGCCGGTCCAGTCTCTGTTGGACTTAGAAAGTGGAGCTGACATGCCTGGTGCACTCTAAACCCAGATAAGTAGAGTTTACTTAAAAAAACTCAGGTAACACGTTGCCTTAAATTTTTTAAGTAATGAAGCATTAGTTGAGTGAGTGCAGCAGACTACATTCAATACTCTTGAACCCTTTAATAGAGTGAAATGGAAATTTTGAGTTGAATGTACTATAGTTACAGAGTTACAGTAACTAAAGATACTTAGTTGAAACAACTATTAAACACCCATTTATATAACTCAGCTTGTTTTTAAGTATTACTCTATTTCCAATTAAACCAATATTTACATTTTAACTGACAGATGCCAGCTAACTCATGCACCACATGACTGCAGGCAGTCAGTGAGAGTTGAACTCATGGTTAATGAGACCAGAGCCTTTAGTGAGAACCACCACCTTACTATATACAGTGTAACAACACAGTGGTCTCATTCCTGAGACCTTCCTCCTCACTTATGGTGCCAACATGACAGAACAAATAACCCCACCTCTGCAATGCTGAACAAAGCAATAACCAAGAAAAACACACAAGACAACACAACACAACCTCCCACACACAATAAACATGCATAAACACCCCAAAATAGAACTAAATAGCTAAGAAAATGACTACCCACAATGCACCTCACCCACTGCTGCTTTCACAGTGGGTGGGGTCATGTTTTAAATCTATAAATTGCAGTTTAAAGTTGACTAAACTCTGGTCATTGGCCTAAGGCTTCAAACATGGGGTAGAAAACTTGCTTGTTAGAACTTCAGTGCAGCTGAGTTCTTCCTCTTTGTTCTGTGTGTCTCTGTTCTGTCTCTAAAGTGTCAGAGCTCCTCAGCATCTGGTCAGAACTGGTATGAACCAGGTTTTTGGAGGTTGCAACCAAGCAAACTTGATTATTTGAAGTAGTTTGAACTCAAACATATAAGCTAGGCCATTAAAAAGTACAGTTTGCTCAAATTTATAAGTGGTATTAAAATTACATGTGTTTTAGTAACCTGAACTCAGTTTGTTTAAGTAGAGAGTACTGATTGGACTTCAAAACACAATTACAATAAGAAAGGACATGAAACAGTTCAGCTAACTCAGGATTAACAAGTAATGTTAATAATTTAGAAACATTTAAGTAAAGTGAACAAGATCATTTGAGTTTAATCAAAATCTGGGTTTACAGTGTGCTGCAGTCTGCTTCCAGTATGTTTCCTGCATGTTTTAGATCATGAACACAGCTGATTTGATTGATTTAGTGATGAACTGCTCCTGTAGACACTAATGAAGGCTGAGGAGACATTTCAGCAGTTAGATTAAGGTGTTAAAAAGACGAATGCACAGCGAGGAGATAAGTTTGAATTTTGCTTTTGCTAACGGGCACTAGGGGGTGATAAAAGCAAGCCTAAACTGCACAGTATCCCTTTATCTGTCTTAAAGGTGGGATATAGAACATTTTAATAAAAAGAGATATTTTAAAAAATATTCCTCCACGGGGCGTTTAGAGGTGTGCAGAATGAATGTACAGTTTTTCCTTTAAAAGCTGTATTTAAAAAAAAATAATAATCAAAATTTTATTTTGACAGGCACGACACTGGGTTTATGTTTACATCTACCAGCCACTAGAGGGCACCATTGCACTAAAAAGTTCGCTCTGCAAGGCGAGGCTGGGACTGTGTAAAATTGAGGACTCTACAAGTCAAGCAGCTGATTCTGAGCCCATAAGATGTTCTAACAGTAAATACTGTTGTAAAATAAACTTATTAGTAGAAATTAGTCCTGACCCTGTACGATTCATCACTGGACATGGTGCTGGCTGGTCACTTCACATGTCAGCATTAAACCAACGATACCACCTCTGAACACTAGAGTTCGCAAGAGTGTCCGTGTTCCATATTCAACCTTTAAATACTCAAACTTTTTGCAAACCAATTTTTTTGTGCAACATTTTTAGTACATCAAGTAACTCAACTTGTCATAAAGTTTTTTTCCTTCATCACTGACTGTGTCTGTCAAATGTCTCCAGAAATGTGAGCAGATTTAAGCTCCTATAGAGTTCAATAATAACCTAGCTCTGGCTTTTCTTTGCAAAACTGCAATGAACGATCTTTCTAATGTGTCATGTTTCCTACATAAAACACTGTGTGACCATCAGACCTTTGTGTCTGTCTTAGTTTAATTTTCTAAAGAGCTATGTTCATAAACTGTATCCTTTACTAAATAAAAGCTCAAAGACAAAGACCAAGTTCACGAGTGTTTTTAATAAATTTGCTGTGGTCTCTAGTGAATACCTTGTGAGCTGATCTCTGAAGTAGAAGCCAAAGCAGAGAGGAAGAAGACAGTAGGTTTTACAATGTTGATGTTTTATCTCCACAAATAACTCAAGCCTGATGGAGGTGTGCCGTGTTGTGGAGCTGCTAATGCTAACAGTTAGCTTCTACTAGTCGAGACAGGCTCTGCTCTCTCATGGATGCTAAATCAGCAGCGAGCCAAGATGGGTGAGTCCATGAATGCTAATTTTCAGTGTGACGATCTGTCAGGCTTTTCTAATTTAAGCTTTTCCACACCTATTTTTTATTAGCTCTTTAAGCAGGAAATAGGGGTAGAAGACTATTTTTACATTCAGCCTGCATGACCATAACCATGGATGACTAAGGAAATAAAAAATGCTTGTTCAAAAAAAGAATCATTTGTATAAATGTTTTTTGAAGTTAAAAACAAAAGAAGCAGAAGATAGATATAAAACCTACAAAAATAAATTAACAACAATAATTAGGAAACAAAAAAGGATTACCGGTACTATGGTGATTTATTGAATAAGAATAAAAGTAATAATAAAGCAACGTGGGGAATAATAAACAGTGTTATTAATAGAGATAAATCAAAATCTAACATACCAAATTACTTGATTAAGGATGATAAAGAAATTCATGATGTTAGTGAAATTACTAATGAGTTTAATACATTTTTCGTCAATATTGGGGTGAGTTTGGTGGAAAATAAACCAATAATAGAAGACACATTGAATACTATAATTGATAATGATAGTATTTTTCTTGACAGAGTAGAAAAAGATGAAATAAGAAACATTGTAAAAAACTGTGGAAATAAAAAATCAACTGATTTTGAGGATTTGGACATGAACACTGTTAAGATTATAATGGAATCTGTTATTGACCCATTTACATATTTTTGTAATTTATCGCTGTCTACAGGAATTTTTCCTGATGATATGAAAATTGCAAAAGTTGTTCCACTGTTTAAAAGTGGTGATAAATATAATTTGACTAATTACAGACCAGTGTCATTACTTCCACAGTTTTCAAAAATACTTGAAAAAGTTTTTGTATCGAGGCTGGATAAATTTATTGATAAAAATGCTATTCTAAATCATGTACAATATGGGTTCAGGACCAAACATTCAACTTCAATGGCGATATTGGAATTAACTGATAAAATCTCAACAGCAATTGATAATAAACATTCTTTTATTAGTGTTTTCATTGACTTTAAAAGAGCATTTGATGTTATTGATCATGGAAGATTACTTCAAAAATTACATCGACTTGGCATAAGAGGAGTGGCACATCATTGGATTAAAAGTTATTTAGACAATAGGAAACAATTTGTACAATTAAATAGAATAAAATCTGAATTGAGTGATATTATATGTGGGGTGCCACAAGGGTCGGTCCTTGGTCCGAAACTGTTTATATTGTTTATTAATGATTTTGTAAATGTGTCTACTTTGCTTGGTTCGGTTTTGTTTGCAGATGACACAACATTGTTTTATTCTGGGTCAGATATACATAATGTAATTCAAGTGATAAACAGTGAGATGGTTAAAGTAAAACATTGGTTTGATATAAATAGACTAACATTGAATCTTGATAAAACAAATTTTATAGTGATAAACAAAATAATGAAGTATCTATAAATATTGATGGTGTGGAAATTCAAAGAGTAAAGGAAATCAAATTTCTGGGAGTCATGATTGATGAGGATCTTAGTTGGAAATCACATATAGGATATATAAAAGGTAAAATGGTCAAAGCTATTGTGGTATTACACAGAGTCAAGTATTTACTAAACAGTTCTGGGTTGTTAGCACTATATAATTTATTAATTGAGCCATATTTGGCATATTGTGTAGAAGTCTGGGGGTTTAACATATAAAACCTTCATTCAACCACTGTTTATTTTACAGAAAAGAGCTTTGAAGGTCATCAGTAACACCCGTTATAGAGATCCATCTAATCAGAATCAGAAGGGTTTTATAGCCAGATGTGTGAGAAATCACAACATTAGGAAATTGCTGCGGTACTTGGTGCTAAAAGAAAGATAAAAAAATAAGAGATAAGCAAATACTAAAACAAAAACTAATCCTTTATTATATAAACATAAAGTATTGAAATTTCATGATCTAGTGAGCTTAAGGATATTACTACTTAGGTATAAAGCTAATAGCAATAGTTTACCTGTTAATATTCTGAAACTGTTCAAAAAAATAGTTGGTAGTTATAAATTTAGAAGAACGTGTGTTTTTGATATGCCTAAGTTTAGGACTAAAAGGAAGGAATGCTGTATTTCTGTGGTTGGGGTTAAATTATGGAACAATCTGAATAAGGAATTAAAAGAATCCAAATCACTGACTGTATTTAAAAAATGTATCAAATCAAAGGTATTAACTAAATATGTAAATATAATGTAAGATGGTGTTTGTGAAGTATTGAGTTAAATGAGTAGTAATATTGTAAATATTCTAGAAGTATGGAAGAGCTGAAAGAGCAATAATATTGAAATTTAAGTTTCTCTTATTTTAATTTAGTATTGTAAAAAGGGGCTGAACTTTAAAAGATTTTTTCTTCTCTCTGCTCCTTTTCATTCATTGTTTGGTAATTTATTTAAATGCTGTTTGTTCTTTGTTTTATTTGTTGTTTGTTTTATATTATGAATGAAATAAAGAAAGTAAAAAAAAAACTGATCATATTTTTAAAAATAAAAAGTAAAATTGGATTCTGAGTGACCTTGCTCTTTAAGGTCAAATAATGGTTGAATCTGTCAGTTTTTGTATGAGTTAAAGAACTTACAAAATTCAAAGGAAACAGTTTGTTGTTGTAATAATCAGATTTGTTACACATCACAACAATCAGTTCATAAATAAAACCACCTTAAGAAAGGAAAAAGTTGTGCGATCACAGCATTTTCCAGAGTCAACACTTGAGCTATACCTCCTTGTTGGTAAGTGTGTCTTCCATTACCAACAGCACAACTAGTCCCACTGATTTGTTCTCCTTCCCCTGCTCATTCTCCTCTCCACTTCATAGTCCGGCCCTCTTCTCACACTCAGACAGAGAAACTCATTATGGCTGTGGATTAGATCGANCAAAATGTCTAAAAATGAGGCTTTTTTACTTTCTTAGAAATCAGTTTTTGCAGTGCACACACACACACACACACACACACACACACACACACACACACACACACACACACACACACACACACACACACACATTTGCTTCAATCAGATTTATTCCAAGCAGATTGAGGAATATACTTACAAACAACCTCATAAGAAAATCTCCCGCTGGTGTAATGTCACAACAGAAATAATGATTAGAAATGCTTCCATGATGAAAACCTTTTGTTTTATGTCGCAAACACACACTCGTACTTAGCCACATCCTGAGGAACCTGCTGCACGCTCCCAGACTCCCAGTAATGGACCATTATCCCTCCTAACAAACTCTCAAAGCCAAAAATTTCCCATCTAAGTGGTTTTTCCTTCAGGTGAAGGCAGAGCCTCCTTTCATTCCCCTGGAAACCAGCGAGAGTAAACACAACTGGGATTGAGTTGTTGCTCCACTGCCTGTCTTCACCAAAGCCTCATCTCCCTCCTTCTGCACCCTTGGCCTATCTTTATTTCCCAGAGGGGTAATATTACTTCCCCTACCTTTTTCTCCCTTACTCAGCCTCTTGAAGGTGTGTGTGCTTTAGCGTGGCCGAGTGTGTGTGTGTGTGCTTAATGTTTGGTTAGTAACAGATTAGGCATCAAAGCCATAGACGTCAAAGCAGCTGTAGCTTTCCATAAATTACTCACCTTTTGTCTCTGTTTTGCCTTATTTTTCTGTCATTATTATTATTTCTGGGTGGAAATTCACACAAATGGGTTTGTGTCTAATCCCGCTCCTGGTTAGGAGTGATAATTTTGCAGTTTAAAGCCAGTAATTATCATCAGTCAGGAGTGGGAGTGGGCACCTTGTGAAGTTTATCATCCTGTGGTTTTAAGAAACAAACCTAAAAATAACCATCCTCAACAGGAAATGACAAATATGGTGATGTTTTTTTTTGTTTGTCGATTGAATCTCAGCTCAATTCATCATTTGAATGTGAAACTATGTGAGGACTAATTAGGCCAATTAAGGATGCTAATTACACACCTGAAAAATGCCAAAAACGAAACAATCACTTCTCCCCAAAGGCAGCGACAGAAAACAATGTGTCCATAATCCTTCCCACCACATGGCTGGTGTCCTTGGCCTGAGAAGGAGCAGCGTCCCGCAGGCGAAAACATGTTCTCATCTGGACGGAGGAGATAACTGCACCACCCAGCCTTCAGCCCCCCGGCACCCCCCACTGCCAGCCTGCCTCTGCGCCCCATCCCTCCTCTTGGCCTTCTAAGTTTTCCCTAACTGTCCATCACACAGCACACACACTCCAGCTGAAGCCACAGCAGACTCAGAGGGAGAAGAAAGAGCAAAGTCAAAATGAGTTTGGACAGCAAAGCGAGAACAGAGCTTTTTCCTTCTCTCTCTTTTCTCGCTCGGTTCTGACACTTTTTGTGTATCTCTGCTGATCCAGGCACTTTGAAGTGAGCGGCCTTTGATTTGGACAAAGATTAGGGAATTTGAGCCCTACTCTAAAGGGAAGTGACACGCAAAGTTTTTTTTCTTTTTAGTGGCCATAAAAATCATTTTGACTGAAAATCAATGGACAATTTCAGATAGAGTCATCTCTGCTGGGTATGGAGCGGCTCATCTAGGGTATGTTGGTGCAGCTGTGAAGGCTTTGTCAGGCGACCCACTGACTACAGAGATTATCATATTGACTGAACAGCAGAGACAACAAGTAGGAGAAGGGATGCCATGCTGCAGAATGGCGGCCAAAAGCTCTGAGCATAGCAGATATCAGTGACAGCAACAGCATCTTCTCTTAGTTGTCTTGGTGAGAAATGATGCAGGTGCAACTTAAACGTGACATTAAATATATAACTCTTTTTTCAAATTTCAATAATCCACCCAGAATCCATAGCTGTCAGCAACTCCTGACATCTAAAAGCATCAGAATAAAAGTGTTTCTGCTGCAGCTGTTTTTTCAGTTTGACTCATGTTGAGTCAAGTTTTGTTCTCAGCAAATGAAACTGTCAAAGACAGGATTAAAATCTTTCATCTGGTGACTGATGCTGCAGAATATTACACTTATTTCTACCTTTAGGAAACTCTTTCAGGTAAGCTTGGGTTCATTATGTTTTTTTCCGATCCAAAAGGTGTTCAAAGTTTTGTTGGTTTGACTCTGAATGGATTTTGTAATCAGGACGTATTTAGAATGAAACTTGAGCTGCCAAGAGGGATAAGTAGCCAAAAAGTTGTTTCAACAAGTTTCTTTTCTAACTTTTTACTTTCTGTAACAGTTTTGTGCTGCTTATTTGATGCCACAAATAAAATTTTAATGGCACCGACTGTAGTAACACTTAGTAAAAAAGTATACTAGTACTTCTGATGTAATAAGAACATTTATTGGATATTGGATTTGTGATAGAAGAAGAAGAAGAAGAAGAAGAAGAAGAAGAAGAAGAAGAAGAAGAAGAAGAAGAAGAAGAAGAAGAAGAAGAAGAAGAAGAAGAATTTATTAAATATGGGACCTTTCAGGGTAAAAATTACAAGGCATTTCACAGGAAAAACTCTTAGAAATAAGTAAAAAAAATTGTATTAATAAAAATTTGAAAATAAAGGGAACCCGAAAATGTAAAGAAATAGACCAGTGGAAGATATTCTGTTTAATGGATGTAAAAAATAAGGAATAATAAACCCAAGAAATCAGTTGTAAAAATCTCTATTAAAGTTTCATTATTATTATTATTATTATTATTATTATTATTATTATTATTATTATTATTATTATTATTATTATTAATAACCTCTCATGTAATAATAATGCCTTTCAGTGAAAGTCTGCACCTTAAACAATAATACCTCCATAACTAAATTTAGATGTATTTTTTGTATCATGGTTCCAGGAAGTCACAAGAAAACTTCCCATTTCTTTTTTCTTTTTTTTCTGCCATCTTGTTCTTTTGGTCTCCTTTTCCCTCAGGAGGAGCAGTATCAGCAGTTTTGTGCTGCTGCCAGAGGATGGCGCTCTGATCCCCCTGGGTCTCAGCCAGACACACCTGCTGCTTATTGATGCTCATCAGCAATCATCTCTCATCTGCTACTTAAGCTGGGCTGAAGCCATACTCTGATGCCAGAGTATCATGTTGCCATGGCGATACTTGACCATGCCTTGTGATTACTCGTGTTATATCTGTTCCCTTACTTGTTACAGCTGAATGTACCTGTTGATCTCCCACTCTGTGAGCCTGGACAGACCCTTCTGTTAATAAGACCTGCTGTACGGTGCCAACACCCAACAAATACTACCTTTACCTGCCCACGCTCCACTGTTGCTGGTTCCACTATAACCCACATAACTACACAATACCAGTAAGACACTGAAATCCACTCTGGTCATTCAGCCAATCCTCAAACCCTGGGACTAACTATCCCCTCCTCTTCCTCGAACCCCTAAGTCCTTTAGACCACAACTCCTGTACATTTCCTTTGTCTAGATTTAAAACTGAGAAATGAATCATAAGATATCAGACAAAGAATTGTGATGCTTGAGCACCAAAATTTAAACAATTTGTCCCACAGTCCCAGTGTTTCCAGACCCAATGTTGTATTTGTATTAGTGATGACTGAAAACTAACCAACAGACCTCACTCAGAAAATGTATATGAAGCAGCACAGAGGTAATAAATTAAGGTCATGCAAATAACAATACAGCACATTTTTATTTACCTTATTTTGAGCCATTAGATACAATCACCTACTGATTCACCTTGCAGGTAGTTTCCCTCTCGTTTATCCCATCAGAACATCAACAATCAGAAATAATGCAAAAGAAGAGTTTCCTCATGTGTCATCTCTATTAGCAGCAGAAACTTCTCTGGTTATTATCTGGAAAACCTCAGAACATGCAGATGAAACCCAGAATATCCACTTGACTGGATGCATCTCCAGGAAGGAACGAATGGGTTTTGTAGCTTCCTCATAGATACTTGACTTCATATTTGTTTAGTAATTATGAGCTGTTTGCTGATAACTTTGATTTGAAGAGTAGAGAAAGTTGCCTTTTCCTCCTGCTGGTTTTCATATCCAAAGAGGCATGATCCCATTTATTTCTGACTTTTTAAGATTTCATTTTCTCAGTCTGCGTGTGTCTCTCCTCTACTGCCAGACCAGCAGCTGCTCCTGCTTTGGCTCAGCTCCAAACGGTGAATGACTGAGGATGGTGAATGGGTTTTTAATTTCACTTGTTAATGCTGCTATTTCTCTGGTTCCCCTCACAGAGCCCACGGTGCCAACACTCCCAATTAGAGGGGGGAACTTTGGGAAAGAGGAGGGGAAGTAAACAGTGGTTTGTGAGTGACACGAGAGGAGGATCTGAACATCAAACCTTCACATTAAGAGGATATTGATTAGGCATGAATGAAGAGTTTCACTCTCCTTTCTTTCCTCTTTTGTCGGTTAATTAATCATGAAGTGACTCAGAGGGGCTGAGGAGAAATGAAGCGGTGAAATTGCTCCCAGACCTCCATCACCAGTGCCTGTCTCTAAACTAAAAAAACCCTCCAGAGGTGATTTCAAGACACAACTGGTATTTTTACCCATGACTGCAGTGAAAAAACCAAAACGCTCAAGTGATGCTGAAATCTTTATTATTGCATGCATGTTCTCTCAGTTCTGCCTCTTCATGAAATCAGCACGAAAAGGAGGAAAAGCCAGAAGCAAGTGTGAGTAGAAATGTCAAGAAACTGAGAGGGAGGTTATGTTGTAGCTGCCAAAAACACCACACACACACACACACACACACACGCACGCACGCACACACACACACACACACGCACACACACACGTGTGCATGCACACACACGTACACGCACATACACACACATGCACACAAGCACACACACACACCTATGCACGTGCGCATGCACACACATGCATGCATGCACGCCGTGCACACACACACACACATGTACACACACACACACACACGCACGCACGCACACACACACACACACACGCACACACACACAGTGTCAAATAGTATGAAACAAATTTAAACTTCATTCAGCTGTTGCCAAGGAAACCTTTCACTCAGATGTGTTTCTCAGATGATAATACAGCAACTGGAAAGTCCAGCCCAACAACCAGCAAACACAAGATGTTATAGATGGTTAAAGACGCTTTACATCTTTAGCTGGGTTTTTTCCAAAAACCAAAGAACAAAGCAAAGGTAGCCCAAAGTTTAAACAAACATCTCTCAAACATAATTTTCCTCCCGAGACAGATTAGAAATGACAGGTGTCACGGCTGTGAAATGCAGAAGTACCTGTAAAGTACATAACCCCTGGATGCTTGGAAACGAGTGCCTGTGGTAAGCAGAGGGATGAGTTGTGACATCCATCCTAAGTGAGATGGATTACAGGGAGCCAAGTGGATTTGAATAACAAGCAATTTACTGGCTCTGATGTGATGCTGCAGAGGTGCAAGTCTCTGGTAAGAAGACTCATCAAGCTCCCATTACGCCAGGTGTTTTATTGAAAACATTTTCTTGTTTTCCTCTTGGTTGACCTGTTTGAACATGCTGATGGATGTAAAAGTGCCTCACCTGCAAATGACACCAGCAATGTCAGACCTTCAGCTCCAAACAGGTTTCAGATGCTGCATAAAACAGGTTAAAATACACCTGGCCAAAAAAAAAGTCGCCACCAAAAAACGTCACGCACTCTAATATTTCATTGGACCGCCTTTAACTTCGATTACAGCACACATTCTCTGTGTCATTGTTTCGATCAGCTTCTGCAATGTCACCAGATTAATTTCCATCCAGTGTTGCATTAATGTGTCACTAAGGTCTTGCATGGATGATGGTAGAGTCTGACCGCTGCACAAAGCCTTCTCCAGCACATCCCAAAGATTCTCAATGGGGTTCAGGTCTGGACTCTGTGGTGGCCAATCCATGTGTGAAAATAATGTCTCATGCTCCCTGAACCACTCTTTCACTATTTGAGCCCGATGAATCCTGGCATTGTCATCTTGGAATATGGCCGTGCCATCAGGGAAGAACAAATCCATTGATGGAATAACCTGGTCATTCAGTATATTCAGGTAGTCAGCTGACCTCATTCTTGGAGCACATCCTGTTGCTGAACCTAGACCTGACCAACTGCAGCAACCCCAGATCATAGCCCCGCCCCCACAGGCTTGTACAGTAGGCACTAGGCATGATTGCTTAATTAAATCCAGGTGGTGACTTTTTTCTTGGCCGGGCAGTGTATCTTATAAAATTAAATAATGTGAAATCCTGAAAATTTCAGATTACGTTTTGAAGGGTATCAATGAAAAAAAAAAACTTGCATAAACTTTGTAATAATCTAAGCAGAGACACATATCAAACATTTTGATGTATAAACCATAAAGAGACCCAACATCAACAGCAATGGTATGCTGCTGCCTGTAGCTTATCTGGGTCACCATGGTAACCATAAGATGCTGAACATGGTTTGATGAACTCACCATGGTAAATTTATTATATTTTATGAGGATAGAAACTGCTTGAGATGCGGTCCTCAAATCATACAACAAAAATAACAATTAAGACAGCAGAGTCTTTTTCATATTCACAACACAACCACAATCAAGAAAAAATAAATAATAATAATAAAAAATAATCATAAAATAAAAAATCCCGCTAAGCTATGGCTCACCAATAATATTAGCCAGGATCATTTTGAGAAGTAAGATGATATAAACTGACCCACTGTACACATGCATACGTGTCCAATTAGGCGGTTACAGCAAAACAATCACAAATAGGCATTAAATAGTCATACAGAACATTTCTAAATAAACGAATTGAAGAAATGGACCTCAAGTTAGAAGGTAACTTATTCCAGTCATAAGGAGCTTTAACACAAAAGGCACGTCTCCCCACTTCTTTTCTAGAACGAGGAATAACAAGTGACAGATGATCATTGGATCGAGTTTGATGTTTGGGGATGAAATAAATAAATCCAGTGTTTCTCACTCGCCTGATAGCAGCCTTAAAGCTGGGGTACTTGCTTTAAAAATGTAAAGTTATTTAGAAATGCTTAAATCTGACTATCTGACCCTGTGTTATGATGCAACCTTTCATAGTTTATATTTTCCCCAAGTCCCTCCACCGGCCTCTATAGCAAAACAAATCGTTTACCCGAACCAACCAATAGATTTTTGTCCAAAAAAGGGAGCCGTCAATCAAAGAGAATGCGCTCCGGTCCGCAGCATGCACGAGCTAACAGGGTGTGTAGTTCACTATATTTAGATAAAAAGTAAAGTTTCAAGAAAATCACAAGTTTTAAACAAAATGTACAAATACATTTTTTAAAAACACTCTTTCCTGTCAGAGGTATGTGATACTTCAGCATCCAGTGACATTCTGTATGTGGTGACCAATCAGAGCGGGCGACAGATGGCCCCTCCGAAGGATCCATTCATCTCAAAGGTTACCTAGCGGCAACCTCAGAGAGAGGAAGAAAACTCAGAAACTGCTGCATGACTCCAGTGGAGAAGATGGATGTAACCAAGTAGAGTCAGGGCTCAAGTGTTTAAAAACGAGGCGTTAGTGATGGTCGGTGTAGGGTCTGATGTGTGGAGACACCCCTGTGTCTGCTTCCATTAGGACCTAACCCTTCAATCCAGATCACATAAATTCTGACAATAATAACAAAAGTAACCATGTCAGTAAGGTTTAGGTGTCAGTATGAAATTCTCTTTACCAAAGATGGATTTTAAAAAATCAGAGACTTATTTACTTTTTAAATAATCACAATGCATCATCATTTTTATTCTAGGCCCCTTATCTTTTGTTCGTTGTTGTACGTGTGTATCACATGTGTACAACATGATTATATTGTACACATGTGATAAATAGGTATGTTGTTAGAACAATAAAATTGTCACGTTATAATGGGATATCACTCTGATCTTATTTTTGCATGAGAGGAAGCCCTAAAGGCAAAGGGACAGTAATCAGATGGAATGCTGAATATTTTCACAACCAAATGATTCCTGGTATTGTTGTCTGAGTCTGTTTGTAAAAACTAGAGACTCAGACAGAAAACAGACAATAACCAGTCACACAAAGAAGTCTGAAACAGTCAGTTCAGTCCCATACATAAGGTGAGGTGTGCCCTCTAGTGGACAACAGCTTCAACTACAGCTCATTTTGTGTCAGTAAATGGAAAAATTACCAGTAGAACCCATTTCAGAAACTTAGAGGGAAACCCACAATGCTCACATGGTAAGTCATAATTATGAAATATATCCATGTCATGATTATGGGATTGTCAACAATTTGACTATTTATACATATTTTTGATGTTCCAAGTAACAAAATGAACCTTTAGCTGTTATCTTGTAGTAATAACCTTATTACTCTCTTATTAGTCAAATAATAATGAATAAATATGGGTGTTTACTCTTGTGGGAAAATGTAGTAACAGATTTTAATATAATAATATTCTCATAATTAGAAAAGTCTCAATGTTTGTTTATCTCATAATTATGAATTTAAAGACCTATTTAACTTTGATCTCTTTGGCTTTTATATTCAAAATGACTATGATCTCATAATTATCTCTAAACTGTTTTTTCTGTTTTATGTCAATTTTGAGTTTAAAGTCATAAAGTCAACATTTAACACTTATACATATTTGACCTTTTGAACTCATACTTTAACTTTTTATCTCATAATAATCATGACAATTTCAAAATTAGAACTTAATCGTTTTTACTTTGAAAGTCACATTTACTATTTGTCTTGTTGATTATGTAATTTAAAGTCATAATAACATCAGTTTGCCTCGACTGTGTGTCTGAAAGTCTAATAATAGAATTATAAACTTCCATCACAACTCAAAAGGTTACTAATCAGATATCAGACCTCATTTATGAGTCAGCAATGATCCATGTGAACACAGTCGCTCTGAAAACATAGAATTTATTCTTTTCATATGAAAATGACACCAGAATGTTCCACGATTTAAAACAGCTCTTTCAGGTATCTTCACAGGGAGCGCAGACAGGTAACTCTACCTCGAGATCAGTCCCATTAACAGAAACCTACCAGCAGAGGACACGTTGTCTCCCTAAAACTCCTCTCTCTCTACCTACATCCTTGACTCCTCCCCACGCTTCTTCCCTTTTCCTCGTTTTCTCCTCCTTCTTGCTTTTTCTTCATTCTGACCCTTCGTGTCCCTAAGCTCTCCTCCTCTGATTGGTTCCAGACGTGCCACTGAGCTCTTCTCGCCGACTCAACATTCCACAGCTGGAGACTGCACACACACACACACACACACACGCACACGCGCGCGCACACACACACACCTCCTCCTCCCTTCCCCCTCCATCCTAGTATTTCTTTCTTTTTTCACAGCGGCTCAGAGAAACACCAAAAGCCTCAGACAGAAACTGCTCCAAAGCATTCCTGCAAGCAAGGAGAGAGAAATGTCCTCCGCAGGAGGAGCCGAGGGAGAAAGGTTAATCGTTTCAGGAGGAAAATTAGCTCACAGATAAAAAATAAAGACAAAAATTGAATTTGGCTCTGGATTATATTCATAAGACTGTGTTGAACGTTTTCCTCTACAGGGAAAGAGGAGTTCAAGTGTTGGTAATTATTGCATTAAAGTAGGAAAAACTGATTCATTAACAAAATTAAACCACTTAACAAAACATGCATCTTAAGAAAGAGAAAAAGAGAGAAACAAAACCAACTTCAGGTTATAAAAGCGATGGAGCGGGCAGATATCTAGTTACAAACCCAACTTTTATAGCACATGCAGACTCATACTATGCTCAAAAAACTGCTGAATCAGATCCAGATGGCCACACAGAGAGCCAAGACGAACAAACGTTAGGAATCACAGAGGAGAAATGCCTAAAATATAACAAAAGACACCGTGGAATGAGAATAAAACAAACATAAAAAGTGCAGACGTGTATACCATCAAGTTCTGGTGGCTCAAATTTGGATCAGGCAACAATAACCTCCTCAGTCCTGCTGCACTAAAAAAGACAGTGGAGTCTATTTAAAGGCCAGCTTCAATATAAAGTTCTATTCTTATGTGCATAATTATAGTTTATGCCCTCAGACAGTTTGAGGTCAACGATCCCTTTACTTTTAACACGTTCACATCTTCCTCCTCGCCTGACAAACTTCTGCTGACGTGTCAGATCAGAGAAGAGGAGAGAGGCAGGCTCATAAAACAACACACACGCGCACACACACACGCGCACACACACACACGTGCACATGCACAGTGACTAACAGTCCTCTACAGCTGCACAGATAAAAAAAATCAAAGAAAAAAAATGCAAAAAAAGTTCAAGTTCTGATTAATACTGAAATGGCGACAAAGAGAGAAGTGAAGAAAAACAATGTGGTTCTTAACAGGAACATTTAGCATTTTAAAGAACAAAAGCAAAGCAGATTTAGTTCAAAGTCTTCCATTGGAAATGGTAAAAAGTTTGGAAAATTCAGTGTGCAAAACCGGACTCTGGCAACAGGAGCTGTTGGATGAAGCTGAGCTAAATATTGGTCAGCTGTAATAAAACTCTTCACAGTGGATAGAGGGTCTGCCCACGTTCTTAGGGAAGAAAAGCAGATCTGATTCATCCAGATCTGTTCAAATTTTACAAAACAGGATTTTTTTAAAGCTGTTGACTCAATTTAAAATCTGCTGCGTTCTACGCAGCCTTTCAGCACTTTAAAAATACTTTTATTTTGGTTTAAAAAGAGACAAAAAGAGCATCAGAACCCAGAGATCAGTCTCTCCTGTGAGTTTGGATCTAGTCCCGGGTTTGTTGGGAGGTTTGGGGTGAGTGGAGCTACTCTGGCTGCTCGTTCAGCTCCATGTCAGACACCAGGATGTTCTTCTCCACCTGCTCGGCGGCGCCTGAGCTGGTGCGGCTGTACCGAGCCCCTTCGTAAGAGCCCCGGGAGCCCTCGGTTCGCCGCCGGTACAGGTAGATCGCCGTAGCGATCATCAGGACCAGCACCAGCCCCGTCACAATGACAGCAATCAGAGTGGGCAGGTGGTTAACGTCCACTGGGAAAGATGGAAGGATATTTATTAGCGTGCAAACTCATCTTAAAGGAATGCAACACAAGAACAACCAAACTTACACGTTACAGCTGATGTTTCAGTACCTGCAGATAAAACAGAGAACAGCAGGTTCAAATGTATTCAGTCTGTATTTTGTTAAATGAAACTTGTGCTCATGTGTGTTCTCACTGCGAGGCTGTTTGCAGATCACTCCATGCGTGCGATTTCGGCAGGCGTCCGGCTTCCACAGGCCAGTGTTGCTTTGGATCCAGAAGCAGGAGTTGATAGAAAGTACGGAAAAAGCATCGTTACGTTCTTCCCAGTTGGTAAATGACATCTCTGTGTCTTCGTTCCACACAAAGCCTCTACCTGCGACGGGAACACAAACACAATCAGGGAAGCCAAAAACTCCCAACCCGGAATTTTGCATCAGCTGTGCAGTTTTATTGGATTTAATCTCTCCAATTCCATGAGCACAGCATTTTTCCAGCCAACTGATAAGAGTGCATTTTAAAGAAATTAATTTTACAGGAAAAGTCACCTTGAGTTATCACATTTATTTGATGTATAAAGCATCAGTACTTCTTAATGAACCGTTTAATGATTATAACATTACAATCAGCTAATACCTATTAAATATGGAAATTTACCTGCAAGGGATTTGTCTATAAGTATGGTGTCACGCTCCTCACCTGACCTCCACAGCGGGAGCAGTGAGGAGTGTTGTAGCATGTGATTAGACCCAATCGCAGGGAGTGCTAGCGGTGGGTGACGTCTAACACGCAGTTTAATATAGGAGCGCCGACACGCACCTCGAAGTGAAACGAGGACGTGGCAGTGCTCCAGAAAGGAAAAAACGGGCTTACTGTTTGGATGCAGATGGATGAGGTGAGCGTAGGAGCTCTGGATCGTCTGGCGTGAATCTGGAGCCATGACGACTGGAACGGATGAAAGCTGTTGCCGGCTGGCGTGGATCTGAGCCAAGAGGGCTAGGAAGCTAAGGCGTGAGGTGAGCGCCGGAAGCTCTTGGCGCACGGCGTGACCTATGGAGCCGATGCGCTGGAAAAGTAAAAGTTAATGTAGAACTGAAAAACGCTACTAAGCGAGGTGCCGTTAGATCCGAGACGAAACGGGAACGCCCACGCTATATCAGGAAGTGTCCCAACAACTTCAGTGCTGGTTCAGCGTTTCTGTCCGTGGCCTTGGCGTTCCCGTTTCGTCTCGGATCTAACGGCGCCTGGCTTAGTAGCGTTTTTCAGTCACAACCCTCCTCACTGCTCCCACTGTGGAGCTCCCTTTGAGGAGCGTGACATGATGAACCAGCCTTTTATAGACCCAGCAGAGTGCAAGCTACCACGCGCCTCGGTGCGCCATTGGCGTGCTGTTTTAGCTACTGCTTGCGCAACAGGTCTTAGTTAGAGACAGGCCCCACTTTGGCCTCCTTCAATTCAGTTTCATTTTTTCTTCAGTCCGTCAGTTGCCTAATCCAGCCAGTCAGTGCTACCATCCAGTCAGTTGTTCAGTCCACTCCAACCCCCCCAGCCCTCATCCAAGCTCCGGCTTCCCGCCACCAGAGAGACACCTGCTGGGCTACCTAAGAGAGGAGAGACCCAGTTGAACCGTCTAGGCGCTTACCACCCTATTTTTCCAGGGCCCAGAGTTGTGCCGCCTGATAGAGAGGCCCCTGCTCTGTTGCTCTCATACCGGTTCCGGCCACCCGCCGCCAGAGAGACCCCTGCTGGGTTATCCACAGAAAGATGGATCCCAGTTGAGCCGTCTAAGGCGGGGGCCCCAGCCTCTCTGACCTTCTTCAACACATCCCTCCAACCAATCACGTGTCTGGTCTGTCATCTGTACTGCCGGTAGTGGTCACACCCAGTTTCTTTTTACCAAGTCACGTAGCTGCAATCCACGTCACGTGCTTCCAGTCCAGTCATGTGTGTCCAGTCACATGCTTCCAGTCAAGTTTCTCCAGTCAAGTCAAGTTTCTCCAGTCAAGTTTCTTCAGTCAAGTCAAGTTTCTCCAGTCAAGTTTCTTCAGTCAAGTCAAGTTTCTTCAGTCAAGACAAGTTTCTTCAGTCAAGTCAAGTTTCTTCAGTCAAGTCAAGTTTCTTCAATCCAGTCAAGTAGCTTCAATCCAGTCAAGCAGCGTCCAGTCAGTCAAGTAGCTTCTAGTCAGTCAAGTAGCTTCCAGTCAGTCAAGTAGCTTCCAGTCAGTCAAGTAGCTTCAATCCAGTCCAGTAGCTTCCAGTCAGTCAAGTAGCTTCCAGTCAGTCAAGTAGCTTTCAGTCAGTCAAGTGGCTTCTATCCAGTCAAGTAGCAATCCAATCAAGTAGCTTCAATCCAAGTAGCTTCAATCAAATCAAGTAGCGTCAAGTAGCTTCCAGTCAAGTCAAGTAGCTTCCAGTCAAGTCCAGTAGCTTCCAGTCAAGTCCAGTAGCTTCAATCAAATCAAGTAGCTTCCGGTCAGTCAAGTGGCTTCCATCCAGTCATGTGGCTTCCATCCAGTCAAGTGGCTTCAAATCAAGTCACGTGCTTCAAGTCAAGAAGCTTCCAGTCAAGTCAAGTAGCAATCCAATCAAGTAGCTTCAATCAAATCCAGCGAGTCAAATGGCTTCCATCCATTCAAGTGGCTTCCATCCAGTCAAGTAGCAATCCAATCAAGTAGCTTCAATCAAATCAAGTAGCGTTAAGTAGCTTCCAGTCAAGTCAAGTAGCTTCCAGTCAAGCCAAGTAGCTTCCAGTCAAGTAGCTTCCAGTTAAGTAGCTTTCAGTCAAGTAGCTTCCAGTCAAGTCACTTCGATCAAGTCAAATCACGCCACATCAAGTCAAGTCGCTCCACATCAAGTCAAGTCGCTTCGCTTAAAGTCCAGTCGCTTCACACCAAGTCAAGCTGCTTCACATCCCCTCCAAGTCAAGTCACTCCCACCTTTCAGCTCCATTTTCCCTTCAGTCTTGTTATTTTCCGTCGATACAGGTCAGCTCCCCTTCAGTCAAGTCCCTCCAGCCGGGTTCCTTTCAGTCACGTCAACTTCAATCCCTACTAGTCAAGTCTCCTTCAGTTCTCTTAAGCAATTTCCAGCCCCTTCTGGTCAAGTCCCTTCTAGCCTAGCAAGCCCCTTCGCATCACGTCACGTCCAACCAAGACCGTCGCTGGTCTCTTCAATCCCCTCCAGTTTCCTTCAGCTCAACCAGGTCCAGTTCAGCCCCTCAGAGCCCCTTCCTGTCCCGTCAGATCTAGTCTGCTTCACTCAGCTTGAGTCATGCCGAGTCCATCAGTCAGGTCGCTTCTGCCTGGGTTTAGTCCCATCCAATCAAGTCGGATCAGATCTCTCCTGGCCTCACTGGGTTTTGTGCTTGCCACCCCCGGACCTCCTAGTCTCGCAGTTTTGGGCCGTCCGAAGCCGTCCCTAAGGTGGGGGGTACTGTCATGATTCCTGCCTTCCAGCCATCCTTCCGACACCACACCATACCATACATAGGACTCCACTTCCCAGCATTCCCCACACCGTCTCTCACCTCTCCACGTCATCACGCCCACGCTATATCAGGAAGTGTCCCGACAACTTCAGTGCTGGTTCAGCGTTTCTTTGTCCGTGGCCTTGGCGTTCTCGTTTCGTCTCGGATCTAACAGCGCCTCGCTTAGTAGCGTTTTTCAGTTCTACATTAACTTTTACTTTTCCAGCGCATCGGCTCCATAGGTCACGCCGTGCGCCCAGAGCCTCCGGCGCTCACCTCACGCCTTAGCTTCCTAGGCCTCTTGGCTCAGATCCACGCCAGCCGGCTACAGCTTTCATCCTTTCCAGTCGTCATGGCTCCAGATTCACGCCAGACGATCCAGAGCTCCTACGCTCACCTCATCCATCTGCATCCAAACAGTAAACCAGTTTTTTCCTTTCTGGAGCACCGCCACGTCCTCGTTTCACTTCGAGGTGCGTGTCGGCGCTCCTATATTAAACTGCGTGTTAGACGTCACCCACCGCTAGCACTCCCTGAGATTACGTCTAATCACACGCTCCAACCCTCCTCATTGCTCTCGCTGCGGAGCTCAGGTGAGGAGTGTGACATATGGGGCGCAGATTGTATAAATTAGTTAACAGCTATATTTTAACCCAAATAATAACGCTCAATGTAAAGATTAAGAATCAAATCAAAATACATCATTAAACTTACAACCTACAAATTTATAATGAAATAAACACAAAGTTAAACCTAAAGAATAAGACTGACATCAAAATATATCTGCAGTACCGGTCAAAGGTTTGGGCTATGTATGAAAATTCTGTCTGGTGCCTTATTTAAACCAAAATTTTCAAAATCAGATCTAAACCAATAAAGTTAAATTCAGAATTATAGAATCTGATTCATATATATATATGGAGTTAAACTTGAGTCATTATAATCCATTGTAAATACGAAGTCAACCCTTATTATTAAATACCTATTTTGAATCTATTATGTTGAACAAAAATATTTAGAATCAAGCTTAAATGTGGTCACATTTAAAAAGTGAAATCTAAATGTAAGTGTTGCAGATTTAAACTAAATTTTAAGTTAACATACTCATCTCGACAGCTGAAAAACAGAAGTAACCTACCAAAATAAAAGCAGCTCACCTTACTGAGAGATAATGGGTAGACATAATGGATGGATGGATGCTTACAGCTATCTATATTTAGATCTGACTATGAAAATATTTCAATGTATTACTTTTGCAATCGGCACCCCATATTAAAGTATTGAAATTTAAAACTATGTGCTAAAAAGAAGTGTGCTGTGCGGGAGGGAGCTTCAGGAGACGGTTATTGGACCTTTCACACTGATTCCCAGCCAAGCTCCATGTGCCTGTTCTGAGGAACTCTGGATGTGTTCCCAAATAAAACTGTTCTCTACCTCATCCAAGATGGAAACAAGTTCAGCTCCCACTAAAAACAAAAAGGACAGACAGAGCCGGAGTAAGCAATCATACAGTGAAATTGAACAATTGTGGCACATGATCAATGAAACCATTCTAAATGTAGATGCATGTATGGATGTTTTGTGTTGGTTTTGTGTGCTGTGGAGGTCAGAAGTGATGTGATTTATTGGTTTTAAGAGTCGTAAAGGTTCGGGTCTGCCTCCATACTTTTTTTGCAGGATGTGTGTGCATCCTGCTGCAGCTTGAGAAGTTGCAGGTTGAAGGCGTAGCAGTGGTTTCTGAATGGAACCCAGGCCCACTCTCCCACAGAGTTGGGGCACTGCCCAGGATAGATCCACTGGTGAGTCATGGGCTCATCTGCATGGAGGTAGAAACTGGGATGAAGTGATGTCCATTTTAAATCTTGATCCAACATTAGTTAGATCATTTTCCTGAAGGTATACATACTATTAATCTGACATATGGCAGCTTCCAGTTTAGCATCACAGGGCGTCATGGTCCACTGGCCTGTTGTGGTCATGTGACCACAACCAGCCATCTGATTGGGCTCCCCTTCTTTCCAGTCAGAGTATTTCACGTCTTCATCACCTAACCAGGTGAAGCTCCGTCCCTGAGGGGAATAAAAAGGTGCATCTTTTAGCTGTTTTTCTCAGATTTAAAGATAAATAAATCATGATTCTGTGAGATGGTGCTTAACATTGTACTAAAATGAATATATATGCCAATATAAATATATATATATATATATATATATTGAAAAGCCTGAAAAACAATTCCTGAAGACCACTTCAACACCTAAAGTTATGGCATAAAGGAAGAAAAGCATAAAAAATAAAAGACAACTCTAGACTTTTGCACATTAAGAAGCTTACTCCATAATTATAGAGGGCGATCCAGGCAGGTTGACGCAGGGTGTTGATGAGTAGAGTGAGATCTGCCTGCTGGAAGGGATCCTTCACCACAGCTAGGGTCCCGTTTAAAGATTCACAGAGGTACAGCGCGCCGGTCCAGTTCAGGCGCTTCTTCACAACCCGGTAGGTCACCCCACCCAGCTCCACAGCCTTAGACAGGGAGGGAGGAATGTAGGCAGGTGCTGGAGGAAGACTTTGATCTAAAATAAAAGATGATACTTTACTTCCACTCTTCTTTCTGACACCTGATTTGCACTGTGGTTGTAACTGGATGCCGTACCTTGCTGCTTTTGACAGATGAAGCCGTTTTTCTCCATTTCACAGGCTCTGGAGGCCCACATGGCGGTTTTCTTCGGGGGGTTTCCGTGAATCATCACCACACAGTTTCCCTGAAGCGATGGTGAAATCATCAGAACAGCAACAAAATGACTGGAATGTTTTGTAAAAAATTTCTGAAGGGTGCCAAAAATTCCAACATTAACTCAGTAAAAATCTAAGCTGAGATAAAATCAAACATCACAAAATTGAAGTTCTTATTGTGCAAAAGGAATCAAGGTTATCAAAAACACCAGCTCAGACATGTAAGTTCAACTTTCTGTGAAGCATTTAAATTCTAAAGTCTACCTGAGTTATAGAGCTCCAAAGGGGGCGGGGCTTTTTCACCTGTATAATAACCTACAGATATCTATGGAGAAGTGTTATTTTTTTCATCACTGTGTGATTCGCCAATACTAAAAGTCATACCTCACTGTTACTGTATTACTGACTGACTTCATGTTTTGATGTATAATCTACACATTTTTTTCCAAAGCTGTGAGAAGTGAACAAGGACAAAAATCATGAAAGAATCCCAGAGATCCTCATTAAAGCTCTCAGATCTCTTTTGAGCCGACACTTTAAATAGCAGAAGCAGAACCTGAGTAGTACCGGTGTCTTGTTGTGATGTGGTCCACTGTTATCAATTGGTTCTCCGGGGGCCCAGTTGGTGTAGCTGAGCAGCCCAGTTTTTGTCCACTGGAAGTGACCTTTAGAGTCAGAGGTCAGACCCACCCAAAGGTCGGTGCTGACATTCTTCAACAAGATGGTGAGAAAAGCTGTGAGAGGAAAAAATCAGTCACATCAGGATGTGGAGAAACACCTCCTTTATCTCCTGGCTCTCTGCTGGATTTACCTTGAGCCAGATGATTGGACACCACAGCCAACACGCCGCCGTGAGTCTCACATTTCAGCTTGGCTGCAGACCAGGTGACCCAAGGTGACTGATCAAACACTCTGAAACACTACAAACGCAGCAGGTGTCATCACGTGTTATTTGGTTGCATCAGGAGCAGGAAATGAGTTTGGTGGATTATGAACGTTCAGCTGTAGATGCACCTTGTGTTGAAAGGAAGACCATCCATCAGGACAGCCTGCCGGTGGATGAGGGGTCGATGGAGTTGGAGGGATGGTCCCGGTAACATTCACCCTCTTACAGATGTAAGGCAGGTCAGAGTCACACTTCCGATCAGCCCAGTCTCCTGTTTAGTTGTGACAAAATCCCAAGAGTCCCCCTGTGGTGAATCTGTTGTGCTTGGGTTGTTCTGACAAGGATTATTTCCAGCCGATCGTACCTTTGCTAGCAGACGTGTGAACACATTTGCGGTCACGACTGATTGGCTGCGGCTTGCCGAGTGCCCATGAAACATAATTGAGCACGGAGTGGTCAGACCAGCGGAAGCGCCTGTCATTCTCGTAGGTGTGAAGCCCGATCCACCAGCTGTCATCTCCTACCTTTACCATCTGAGGGTGAAATGGAACGTTTTATTACTGTAAATAAATTAACACATTCTTGCAATTTGCTGAAACCTTGGAATACCTTGCGTAAAGTGTTGGTGAGGAAACCCTGCTCCTCCGCTGAGTGGACAGAGGCCACCGAGGAATCGAACCAGGAGCAGATCCTCTGGGCCTGATCCCAAGTGGTGCGATGGTCAAAAAACTTGTACTCGGCCTCCTGGAAGGTAACCCACTCTGGAGAACTGGTGCCTGAGACAGGAGAGGTGAGAGAGGGGAGGCGTGTGAGGAAAAAAAAAACATTTCTGTATGCACAGAGGAAGAAAATAAAGAAGTTATACCTTCAGTTGCTTCTGGTACATTTTCAACACTTCCTAAAAACACAACAAAAACCAAATGTATTACTTACAAAAGCAGCTAGATTACATAGTAATGACCATCACAAGCAAACTGGTCTCTCTCAAGAGGCGCTGCTTTTGAAAGAAAAATGTTTGTTAACACATTTCAGACAGAAGATGAGCAGAAATGCAAAAGTCAGCTGTAGAAACATTTCCCTGAGAATCTGTAACTGAGTATAAAGTAAAGTCATACCTCTGGGAATCTTGCAGATCCAGTCTAACTTATGGTCACAGTGCATGGCCAGCCAGGTCATACTGCCCAAGTCTGCTGCAGCACACTGCCGTATGTTGTAGGAGTAACGACCAAAGTTCTGGTACGTCAACTGAGACACAAGCAGAAGTACGTGGTTTGTGTTCAATCAGCTTGTGTTGAGATGAATGAAATGTTTTGTCTTGTTTGGACTCACAGGAAGTCCATCACTCCACTTCCAGCTGCCGTTGTCCATGGGATTCCTGCGGTTCAGACCGATCCAAAACCAGTGCTGCTCGTGTTCCTCTGACTCCCTAAAGACAACGGCATCACCATGGTAACAACATTCATGCATCTTTCGGTGGGGGTTCTCTATCTGAATTTCTCAGATGGGCCGTCACAAACACATCTGAGGTGTTTTAAGATTGTCTCAGTTTGGGAAATGATGGAGTTATAGCTGGTTAAACATAATATCTGTGAAACTATCGACGTAAAAGCCCTTTTGCCTTGGGGAAGGTTGATTAGGTTATGTTTGCTTCTGTCTTCTGTTTTATTGTGGTTGTTTTTACTGTAAAGTGACCTTGGGTGTCTTGTAAATACATTTATTATTATTATTATTATTATTACTATTATTATTATTATTATTATTATTATTATCATTATCATCATTGGAGGTGGATGCTATTTTAAATCAGGTTTTCTCCAACAGTCAACATAAACGTTTTTCAGAAAAAAATCTCAAGCAATGCTATGCACTAACAGTATGTGGAAGGGGTGACTCTTAACTGCAGATACACCAAAATATAACTGTTTATCTGTAAAATTATCAGAATTAGTGTCTTCTAAGTTGAGTTAGTCGTGACGGCCATCTTTAACCAGGTTCAAATCTGTTTTAGATGAACGTCCAGCGATGAAGTTCTCAGGGTTTCATTGAAGCGGTTTAGGACTTAAATATTTACCCCCCCCCCCCCCTTTTTTTTTCATTTCTCCACCACAGGAAATACCTAAAAATAAATGCAAGGACTGAATTAAGGTAAATAGAAAAGTTGTGAATTAAAACGTTAGTAACACAATGTTCTGCTGTTGAATTTAATTATGCTAAATCCACGACAGGGATAAGAATAAATAATAAATGAAATAATACCACAAAGCTGCCTTGAGTGATTTTAGTTAAACTTCAGCTGGTTATGAGCTCAAACCCACCCAAAGGCTTCATGGAGCACCTGCAGAACAAACTGCTCCTCCTCTGAGCTGCTGATGCTCAGCAGGTTGGCTCCATGTCTGTGGCAGAACAGGTGAGCCTGCAGCCAACTCTGTTTCTGCTCCACCTGGGAGGAGTGAAACACCTGAAGATGGGGATAAAAAGGGTTTATTTACTCTCGAGACAGATCACATACCAGGCTTATGGGCAGTGAAAAAACACTGTATCCATAATAAACAGCTGTCAGACTGAAAACAGGGTCATGACTGGGACTTTTGGGGGGAACCTTATAACAGTAGCGCAGGTTGCTGTTGCTCTTCCAGCTGGTGGGACAGAAACCGCTGAGACTCGGGGTGGGCTGAGGGACGGGCGGCTCCGGGCTCAGGGACGCGTTCTGGTTCTGTTGGCAGATGAATTTGGCCTTTGCTGATGAGCACTCTTTCACCTCCCACAGACCTGTTGCAAAGCCTGTCACCATGGAAACGCAGCCACCATGGATGCTGACTAAAATAGATGCAGGGTGAGATGTAAGTGAGTGGGGAGATGAATCTGATTAAGAAGAATCTGCGTAATCAAAAAATATTAAATCATAAATGAATCATAAATGATTGTCTGTTTTTCATTTTTCCTTATTGATTAGAAATAATTGACCTGTTGTAACTCATCATAAAGAAAACGGTTTCTGTCTGTTTAATTACTCAAACTGACAATTTCAATAAAGCTTCATTTGAAGAAAAGGTCAAACAGTTTCCATTAGTTCATAAAATTCAAACAATTTACCCACATTTTGACTTTTTGTTTAAAAATAATCAATGAAGGAATGTTCTTCACAACTGTTTTCATAATCATGAAGAGAAGAGCAGATTCTATAAACTAAACCTCAGTCTGTTCATCTAAAACGCTCAAGATAAATCTAAAATTAAAAGTGATGTTGTTTTAATGTGGTTTGTTGATGAAACAAATCTAAATGAAGCCCTGGGATCAATCTGCTTTCTTCATTGTAGATTAACTCCAAAATTGTCTCCAAATAGAAACGAGCCTTGGTGTTTTGGGAAATTGAAAATCCTCAGCAACAGAGTAGAATGAACTTTAATGATCCTCCAAGGAGGTAAACTAATCACACAGAAGGAAGTACAGGGAAATAAAAAGGAGCTAGAAGCTACTGAGACTAATACAACTGAGACTGGGAAAAAAGATCAATGAAATCTAAATGAAATCTAGAAAACAGCAAGCATTGCAGAGCTCACGTTAGGAGCTGAGTTTGTTAGATCTGTCTTTTTTCTGACTCCTATAGAGTGGAGCAACACATTCTGGTCCTTCACCCCAGTGAGATGTTCATGCTCCTCATGTGTCTCAAGTTTTTAAACGACAAAAGAAACATCTTTATAGGAATGTTTCAGGCAGAGCAGGAAAAGTGTCTAACATGAGGAAAATGGTACATTTGTAAATTGTGTCTTTTATTCACAGGAAATTACACTGATAAACCAAATCTTCTATATGATGTTTTCAGTGCAACAGCTGTCCTTCAGCAGCAGCGTACCGCACCAGCATGTGTGCGTCTCACCTGGCTGGTCTCGATTCCAGTTAGTAAAGGACACCTCGTCTCCACTGAGCCAGCGGAACAGGCCTTTGCTGTCCTGATCATGGAGTCCGATCCAAAAAGAATCTCCGGAGCGGCCAAACACCAGGCTGTGAGCAAAGGCCTGCTCAAACCTTTACAGGTGAGAGGAGGGGTTTCAGCTCTTTCACTTATGTCCTCCAAGTGTGTGTGTGTGTGTGTGTGTGTGTGTGTGTGTGTGTGTGTGTGTGTGTGTGTGTGTGTGTGTGTGTGTGTGTGTGTGTGTGTGTGTGTGTGTGTGTGTGTGTGTGTGTGTGTGTGTGTGGTACATGCATGCATGCATGCATGTGTGTGTGTATGCATACATGCATGTGTTTGTGTGCGTGCATGCGTGTGCATGCATGCGTGTGTGCATGCATGCATGCACGTGTGTTTGTGTGTGTGCGTGCATACGTGTGCACACGTGTGTGCACGTGTGTTTGTGTGTGTGCGTGCATACGTGCATGCGTGTGTTTGTGTGCGTGCATGCGTGTGTGTGTGTGTGTGCTGTATTAACCTGTTAGTAATGGTAACAAGGGACGCTCCTTGAGCATCGCAGGATTTTCTGGCTTCATCAAAGGTTAGCAGATCTTCTCTGACCTGATAACAAGCTGGACTGTGCCACTTCCAGCCCTGAGGGGAGGAGAAAACATAAAACATCCTTCAAATTAAACAAACCTGGCTGAGAGAGCGAGAAGTCAGAAGTATTATTGAAAATCCAGATGTGCATGTGGACCTAAAGAAGAAAAACAGAGGCTCATTTTCATATTTTAATGACACATTCAAACTGTTCTTTGAATGTAAAGCGTGAAAATTGCTTGTTTTCAATTGAAATAAAAGCCAGTTGCAGACTGAGACAAACAAGCCAAGACACAGAGATGCATCTGCTTGTACTGCCTCCAGCCAGCTCAAGTGCTAAAGTTGTGGACGTGTACAGACGCAGAGCACTGCCAGCAGACAATACCAGGAGAGATTCTAATGTCATGAAAGTACCCTGCTGAAAAAACCATCACAGACCAGCTGGTTACCAGCACATGCTGTGTTTTGGTGCTGGTATGCTGGTCCACCAGCTAAACCAGCACCGAAACACAGCATGTGCTGCTAACACCTATGCTGTTTTTATCAGCAGGGTAGAGAGAAGTCATTTACAACTTGCTGCTGCAGCTAATCAACACTAATAAACACAGAAATAGCAAAACCTCAGTCAGTTTTGCAGATACTGAGCTATAATTTGGGGATGTTGTTGCAGAAATTCATTCAGAACACATCGACTTGTGCTAAAAAATAAATAAAATCTTAGCTTAAATCTTTGATTTTCACTTTTGAAGTCAACCCTGCTTGTTAGTGAAATGTCATTTCACGTAGGTCAACAACTGATTAACATAAATCTGAGCAAAGATGGCCGTCAAAGCTGACCGACCATAGCCATCATGACTCAGTAAGTTTAACAGAAACAGATCTAAGATTTGGTGCTGTGTGAGCTGAGATCCATCCACATCACACACACTGACTGGGACTCATTTAGCAACATTATTGTTGAAAACTTTAAATGTTGGAGTCAACCCAGTTCAAGACAGCCTCCACAGACAATCAACCTTAGTAAACATAAAAGTCCTAAGTTTACAGCTCATACAAATACACTACTATCACAGCTACAGCCTGTGATATGTTGGTCCGCAGAGAAATAAATAAATGATTCTTTGATTTAAATTATTTTCATTTTAAAACAGGGTACCTGGCATTTACACAGGACCCAGAGACACAAGGATACATATGCTTTTCATGTCTATAAAGTCCACGTGGATGCTGAATGTTTTCAAAGCTTCAAAGGACTTAACCTCAGGTGCAGCATGCTGTAAGCTTTAAAACCACTAACAGATGGCTTCATGAGTTTCATAACACGAAGAAGAAGAAGAAGAAGAAGAAGAAGAGGAGGAGGAGGAGGAGGAGGAGGAGGAGGAGGAGGAGGAATGATTTTCTTATTTGGATTGACTTTAGTTTTTTATATCCATAAAACTACAAATCAAGCTAAGAAAACAGTTTCCTTGAGGTAGTTTGCCTGTGAAAAGGGCAGCAATGTGAAGGAGTAAAGCTGTGAAAAGCAAACAGGTGATGAGGTTTGAACAATAATAACGCTTCAAGCAAGACTACAGACAGTCATCCGTGATAATTAGGGGTTCAGAAAATCCAAATAAAAAATGAAATGACAATTTAACAAATAAATCTTGAGGATAATGATCATGAAAAAAGATTTAATCCAGGAATTTTTGAGGCCAGTGCAGCTGTTGCCCAAAATTTCAACAGCATTTTTGTAAAAATCTAATCTGAGACAAAACGACTATGGCATGTTGAGATGCATAAACTGTTTAAAACGTATCAAGAAAAAGGTTAAAGCTGCTGCCAGTGGCTCATTTAGTTTACCATGGTAACCAAACACCTGTATCCCTATAAAGTAAGCATTAGACAAACAGCTGCTGTTTAAAAGCTACATGAAGATGTGTGATTTTTTTTTTGTTTTATTGTGTTTTATATTAGAGATATGACAAGTTATAAATACCATTGGCTTCCAGTTTTGATGAGAATACTTTCAACTAAAGTCTAACTTTAGGCTGTTAAAGCCTGGGTGTGCCCTTTCTGCACTCAGAGGGGATTTGAGAAAAAAAAAATTATATATATATATAAACCATTTGCACAGCAAAAATACTGAGGGAGTAAAATTTGTTTGTTTGCAAAAGACTACAACATTTTTACACAGTGTGACATCATCATTTTCCAGTTGAACACTCTGTTGAACGATTTACATAAAAGGAACAGAAAATAAGTCCTACTTGTTTGCAGTCTTGCTGCTGTGGTTTTCCATCACTCTTAGTTCCTAGTTTCTTACAGATGGATGGCAGGCTCAGATTACAGGGGCTGTCGTCCCACCGGCCTTCCTGCATTCAACAAAAAAACAAACCAAAAAAAACATGAATGGTTGATGAATACAAACTGAGGAGAATCACTGAGAACCTGTCGTTAGGTGATTATCTGAACGTGAAGCGTTTACTCACTGGACCCCACATGGAGACACAATCTTCCTGAGTGTTTCGGAAGTTATTGGGTTCAAACGGGTGCCAGAAGGTGAAGATTACAGGTGTGTGATCTGTCCACTGGAAGTTCATCTGCATATCGGTGTCATGGAGCCCTAACCATAACTGATCAATGTCTGAAAAAACAAAATAAATCAATAGTTTTCAGTCATTCCAACTAATTCTCTACTTTTGGCCACACGTTAAAAATATTGTAGTAGTACTCCACTTGCACAACAAATGTTGAACCCCTTGTCTGTGTTAAATCAGTCAAGACAGCTACTTTATTCAGATTTTTTTGTAAAGGAACAACTAATTCATGCTTCTGAAAGCATGTTCAAAGTTCAAGACAAAAGACTAAAGGTTGGGCATTTTAAAACCTTTTGTGTATATTTTACCTGGAAGGACTTTTTGAAATTGAAGATTTGTTTTACAGGATCATCCTGACCAAAACACGCAGCTTAAACCCAGTTTTTAACAGAAAATCATTAAAAGTTAAAACACAAGAAAATAAAACATAACAATTACAATATAAAATTCAACTGCAGTACCAAAGAGTCATGACGTTTAGTGCAGACAACCAGATGTGTGTTAGCATTTTTAAGGACAGATTTAAGGTGACTAGCTTTAGGGAGTCTTTTAGTTATTTTCCATGAAATGGGAGCAAAACACTTGAATGCACTTTTTCTGACCTTAGTTCAGACCTTTAGGACAGAATAAACTTTGAGAATAAAAGTGATCTTTCCAATTGTTTCTCAAGGATGTAGTATATGATGGAAACCAAAAATAATCTTTTGAATAAATGTGTGGGATTTGTGATTTAATCTACCACAAAGATAAACAAGGTGATCCAATCTGAGCATAGAAGACCATGATGAGTAAGATACATATTTACCAGTTACAATAAACCCTCTGAACAGTAGATCACAATGTCATCTGCAAGGTGACATTGGTGACAACATGAATAAAAGTATTAAAATAATAACAAATAGGAGTGGTTCCAGGACAGATCCTTGGGGCATACCCTGTTACCACACCCACACCCTGTGGGTGATGGCCGCAGAGGAGTTAAGTGCCTGGCCCACATTCAGAAGGTTGCAGGTTCGCGCCCCGCTCAGTCTGTTGCTGTCGTTCTGTCCTTGGGCAAGACACATAACTCATATTGCCTGCTGGTGGTGGTCGCAGGGATCGGCGCCGCCAGTGCACGGCAGCCTCGCCTCCGTCAGTGCGCCCTAGGGCGGCTGCAGCCACGATGTAGCTCATCATTACCAGGTTGTGAATGTGTGCATGAATGAGTTTGTGCATGAATGACTGATTGTGTTGTAAAGTGCCTTGGGGGGTTCTAGGACCCTGGAAGGTGTTAAATCAAATACAGGCCATTTAAACCTCATGAAAACTGAAAGCACACCCTTGGACTTGCACACACTGAAGTTTGTCAGACAAATAAATGTCTTATAATGACAAGTCATTGCCTCATTCTTGCAGGAGTCACTGCATCAAAAACACCTTTGACAAATCAAGAACAGGACCTGCAAAACGCTGCTTGTTAATGACCCAATAAAATAATTTAGCTCTTACACACATTGACAACAATTCTGGAGTTAACATAAAAATGAAATCACCCTTTGTCAGGTTGCGCATGATGAACTCCAGCTCAGGTACCGTGTGGATGCTGACCAGGTTGGCATCTATCTTCTGGCAGTTTTTCTCAGCCGTGTTCCAGTCCATCATCTCTGACGTCAGTTTGTAGCATCCAGCCTGGAAATTCTGCCAGCCATTATCACAGTCATATTTATGATCATCTGCCCACGAATCTGTGGAAATAAACACCTTATTATCAGAATCTAGACTTCAGCTGCGTGATAAAACTAGAGCAGATGTGTTTTGTTCACAGACCAGTACTGAAGGGATCCAGGGTGGCGTTGGGACTCTTCTTGCAGACATACGGAAGAGCTTCAGAACAGTCACGGCTTTGCCAACGACCCGATGACTCCGATCGGACCACAACACAGTTTTCCTCATCAGCGTGTTTCGGCTCGTCTGTAGTTAAGTAAAGAACGCAAAAATGTTGGAAACTCGTTTATTTCCTGCTCCAAAAAGACTCTGTGGGGTTGGAAAAATTAAAAGCTGCCATGTGGATGTGTGACCTGAGAGGAACAGTTTTTGCAGCCTAACCTGTTTCCCAGTTGAGATAATTGAGGGGTGAGGAGTCGGACCACTGCCAGCCCCCACTGAGGTCCAAGTCATTCAGGCCGATCCACAAAACAGAACTGTAACTATTCAGTATACCTAAAGCAACAAGAGACATATTTCTTTAGAGGAATACTTTCACAGGGATAAAAATGACTTACATTACATTTTAAGTTTTGTAAAAGAATAAAAAAAATACAAAAAATGTATTATCTAGCAATGTAGCCACAAATAAAGATGTAACTGAAATATTATCATGTTAACATTTCCACACTTGCATCTTTTGGGTGTTTTGAGGTGACAATACTCTCACCACTGAGCTGAGAACCAAGTGATAAATTAAACCCTACTCTCTTTTACTTTATTTTAGAATTGCCATTTGGTTTATTTTAGTCCCAACAGACATGGAGACAGAAATGAAAAGGAAAAGAGGAAAAAGAAAGGAAGATAGATTGGGGGGGGGGGGCACACGGTAATAAATAATTCATGGTGTATTTAGTGCCAACCACAGCCCAGGATAATATGTCTGAAAACACCTGGGTCCATACTTGTGAGAACACCTTGTGAGCACCTGTGTGTGTATGAGCACTTGTGCATATAAGGTTTCTCCACAGGAGTGTCCAGTAGTGAGTGTGAGGAGCCACAGACCAACCCCAAAAAACTTGTTGTAAATATGGAGGAGATCTGAGCCCCCCTGAGAGTGAGCCCCTTGAAGACCACCACAAGAACATCCAGGAGCTCAGAATCCCCTTAAATCATAATTCTGTTTTTTTTTTTTTTTTTGTTGTTTTTTTAGTTCTAGTTTGTTAATCAGCACGTGGATATTTATTCCATTGCTCAGCCTAGATTGTTTTGTGCTTTATACATATCTCTTTCAACTTATTTCCCAAGTTTGGGTTTTCTTCACCAACAGGCCCTAGATGTCATGATAGGGACA
>SSNS01000448.1:366492-391906 GCA_006937985.1 Aphyosemion australe | reverse complement strand
GTTAAAAAAAGAAAGAATACAAGGAAGAGTACAAGGAATCTGCTTCTAATCCTGCAGAAAGAGAGAGAATAAACACAGAAACACACAACAGAACTGAGATATCACAGTGACAAACAACATATGAATATATAACAATAATGATGTTACTGGAAAGCACACGGTAATAAATAATTCATGGTGTATTTAGTGCCAACCACAGCCCAGGATAATATGTCTGAAAACACCTGGGTCCATACTTGTGAGAACACCTTGTGAGCACCTGTGTGTGTATGAGCACTTGTGCATATAAGGTTTCTCCACAGGAGTGTCCAGTAGTGAGTGTGAGGAGCCACAGACCAACCCCAAAAAACTTGTTGTAAATATGGAGGAGATCTGAGCCCCCCTGAGAGTGAGCCCCTGGAAGACCACCACAAGAACATCCAGGAGCTCAGAATCCCCTTAAATCATAATTCTGTTTTTTTTTTTTGTTGTTATTTTAGTTCTAGTTTGTTAATCAGCACGTGGATATTTATTCCATTGCTCAGCCTAGATTGTTTTGTGCTTTATACATATCTCTTTCAACTTATTTCCCAAGTTTGGGTTTTCTTCACCAACAGGCCCTAGATGTCATGATAGGGACATTGTCCACCAGATTATTGAACACAGGAGTGCCACAGGGCTGTGTGCTCAGTCTGGCCGTTTTTACCTTCTTCAAATAGGACTGCATTTCTATCCCCCTCTTTAATACCTTCATAATGTTTGCAGATGACACCACTGTGGTAGAACCAACCAGTCACAACCATGAGGCAGGAGGTCCAACATCTGTCTGAGTGTTGTTTGAACAGTCTGGTCCTAAACACAACACTAAACAAACACTTGGGGCCACACTGATCCCACTCCTCACTAAAGAGGCTCCACTAAATTCTGGGAAACCTCACCCAGACCTCATTTGGACTTTGAAGACCTCCAGCATGACAAAGAGAGCCCAGCAGAGACTCTTCTATTTAGGAAATTAAAACATGCTGGCCTGTCCTCAAATCTGTTCATAAACATCTATGAGAGGGAGCACCCACTGCCAGAGCTATAACGTGGTATGCAGGCTAAGCTGCAAAGAACAGGAGAGATCCTGAAGTAAGAAGATTGTAGGAGCTCCAGTCCCATCCTTCGACTGTGTATAAACAAGCTGCGTGCAGAGGAAGGAGAGGTTGAGAGAGGGCCAGACACACCCAGGTCTCTGTTAGACGCCTTACTGTCAGGGTAAAGATACAAGGCCCTGATAAATAAAACCAAAAGGGTGAGAACAGCTTCTTCAAATGTATAAGTGCAAAACACAAAACCTTCTGTTGACTTGACTATATGTTTAGTTCAACTTTCATTATTTACTACCAATAACTTTTATGTAGTGTTTAGAGTTTATTAAAATTTTGATGCTTCTTTTTATCCTGGCAAGCCATCCTATATATGTGAATATATAAACTTTGCAAGGCAAGAATTTGGTCTAGTTCACTAGGCTAGCTTCTTTTGTCATTGGAATCCAAATTAAAATGAATTGTAAGGGTTTTAGGGTTTAGGGTTTTGTAATCACAAAAAAAACATCCTTGAATTTTAAGTCAATTTAATTGAAGTGCATGAATTTGCATTTAAACTGGACCTATTAACAACTTCTGTGAAACTTATGAGATAACTTGGTGAATCTTGGCACCATGTCTCTAAACTATAAGTTGCTATTTCTCCAATCGTTTGTCATGACCTGTACCAGTCAGCAGAGCATTTATGATGCAAGGCTGAAAGAAACAACTTTTTTCAGGCACAGAGAGTAATCTGGTTTTACCGCTGATGTAGGCCTGCTCATGCAGCTTGGTGATGCTTAGCAGGTCTGCCCCCTGCTGCTGGCAGCTGATCTGGGCCTCGCTCCATGACAGTGTGGCATGAATGTTAAATTGATAACAGCTGTTGGTCAGTGGGTGGGTTTTCCAGAACGCCTCACAGCTGCTGCCTGACAGCGACAGAAAGGGACAAAAAACACTTAGAACAAGGTAGAAAACAATAAAATTAGCATTATGGTGAGGTGATAACTTACTCTTAATGGGGCAGAATCCCCAGGACTGGTCTCTGTCATAGTCATAGGTGGTGGCGCACCAGAGATGACCATCTTTACGCCCTTCATCTGTGCATTCATGAAACCACTGGCCTTTGAACATGAAGGGCAGGTGGCAGGGTCGGCCGTCAGAATTTCCCTGGATTGTGTAGATCTCTGGTGAGCAAACAGGCCAAACACTTTAAATGTCTACATGTTACAGCCTGTGCTAAGATTAAAAATAGTGCAAATGTTTCTTCATGTGCAAAAGTGGCGCAAAGCAAAGTATTATGTAATAGCCAAAACAGGAAGTCTGAAGATTAGATGTACCTTTAGAAAAATAAGCATACTTAATCAGGTATGAAAAGGAGGAAAAACAATGAAAATATTGGTTTAATGCATAGCAGGATTATGAATAATATGCAAGTTTGACAAAATACTCAGTAGTCAAAGGTTTTTGTGCCTGCTTTTCAAAAGTAAAGTATAATATGAACTAGAAAATCTCTGCGGAAACTGATGAATTTCAATGCAACTACTTAGAAGTACTTCTACTGTGAAGACTACCTGAGCTCTAAAGGGGTGGAGCTTCCTCACCTGTTTCATCAAAATCCCATAGTAGTCTATAGGACAAAATTTCTCACAGATTTGAACAACTTTGAGCTATGACAAAACATCTACCACTACCAAAGGTCATAGAACTTGTTTCCCAATTCAACTCCATGTTCTGATGTAAAGTTTGTCTTTTTTTAAGCTGTTGGATGTGAAAACAAACAAAAACTGTGACGGAATCACAAACAGGATAGTAATAATGGTGTTTTAATCTCAAGGCTTTGGCACTCTTACAAAAAATGGAAACAAAAAGGGAGTGAGAGAGTAAGGCCCAGTCTCAATACTCGCACTGCACCCTACAGTCCTCAGCGAAGTGCACTTGGAGGAAGTGTGCAGTAAGGCTTTGAGTGTGTAGTACACAAGTGTGCAAATAATTGCCGAATTGGGACAGTGAGGATTGCTTCGCCTTCTCAAAATTCCCACGCAGCAATGGATTGTGGGTAATACCCTTCACCAAAGTCCGCGTTAATGCAGACTTTGGCAAAGTGCAGAACAAGGGGCATGGTCAACTTCTGCACTTGATAAATGGGACACCCTAGGCACTCGCACCCCTGCACGGGAATGTGCAATTGAGGGCTGCAAAGGTGAAAGTGCGATTATTGGGACTGGGCCTATGAGGGTGAACCTGAAGTGTTACCAAAACAAGTTACCCCAATGGAAAGAGGGGTAGAGATGTTAAATGTGGGAGGAAACGTCTGTGGAGCCCACTCCCAGAATTCCCTCTTTGCTCCACCACTTACTGAAGTCGGAGGAATTCTTCTCCAGCAGTGGGTCGACTTCAAAAAGAAGCTTGTGAAGATTAGTGGTGGAAAGTTAAAGGCAAAGTATTCAGTTTCTCTGCCACATGAAAGCAAAAAGAGAGATGACAGTAAAAAAAAAGTGAGGGGAGAATTACTGGTCTTGTGTTAACTGCAGTCGAGCAGAGCACGTTAACTACAGCGTGGGTCCAGTGAGCCCTGTAGTAATACGTTACCAACAACCGTGACATTTAATATCTGTAAGAACAGCACCGACAGCGGAAAAGAAGCTTAGAAAACCACGATGGTTAGATTTAATCTAAAATGAAAATCACATCTGAAAATGACTACACTCAAGGGAAAGGACAACTTTGTGTGTTTAGGACCGTTTACAAACACTGGCCGTGTTTTTCCTGGCGTTCTCACTGGCCCGCTGCCACTTGTCCTCAAACATCCACTGAAAGCAGCATTCTTCTCTCTCCTTAGATCAGATCCAGCTGTGGCATCTACAACAGTGAGTGAGTGTACCACACAGAGGCAGAAACACACAGGAAGGAGCGGCTCTCTGGGTCAGGTCACTGCACGGCTACATGTGGCTCTGGGGAAAGGCTCAGCACATCTGCACACTGAGGATCAAACCCTCGATTTAGTGGATCTGTTTGCTTCTGTTTCTAGATCTTCACCTTAGTAATAGCAGAGTTCAAACAAAATGAAACAAATACGAGCACTGTTGTCTTGCAGTTAAGATCATGACGGCCATGTTGCAGGTGAAATAATTAAAGGAGGACAGTTTTTATGTGTCTTAAAAAACAGTAAAGTTAAAGGCTAAATTAAAGGCTACAGTCCTTTGAATGGTATGTGTAAAAAAGTATTAAAACCTCAGCTGAAAAAGGTTTTTAGATTTTCACGGCAGGATTTTTAAGAAAATCTAGTGTTTTTAAATAGAAGATAGTTTCTGGTCTGAGCGCTAGTTGGGCACTCCCTCAAACAGCTAGTGTAAACTGTCCCCAACTCCGGTTTATCTGCATTATAGCAGACGACAATGTTTCATCAGTCAGATGTAGCTTCTGAAACCTCTGCTAGTCGCTCAGAACGAGAGTGTTTGTCTCCAACCACCTGCTAGCTGGATAGCTGGAGGTGCACACATGTTCGAGACTGTTCGACTCAGAAGACCTGCGAGCTGATCTGGATACCGGGCCAGGGACAAAACTAATTTCGAGGAAGATGCTGAGTGTCTTCAGAACTAAAATCAGTACAGTTTGTTGACTTTTATTTCATTTCTGTGCTCGTAGCGCTCCCACCACGAGCCTTCAGCTGATGAGGTCTTAGCTCCATCCAAACCTATGCTAGTGTGGCAAGGTGGACAAACGAGGGCCCGAGCGGGATGCGAGCCTCAGACCCCCAGGTGAGAGTCACGTGCGTTAACCAGTCAGCCAAAGGGATATCCCTGTGGCCAAGCAGCCCAGGCGCATGATCAATCGGGATACAGTGACGGCATGCTCACCCTGTCACATCTTCCCCCCTCTTTCCACAAGCACGTCTCCGTGTTCCGCGCAGGGTGCCACAAACCCCACATCCATGGACCAACCTCACAGTTCTACATGGATCCTGCCGACAACGCCAATTGTGGCAAGGTGGACAAACGAGGGCCCGGGCGGGACTTGAACCTCAGACCCCCGGGTGAGAGTCATGTGCAAAGAGAGTCACCCTTTGGCTGACTGGTTTACGCACATGACTCTCACCCGGGGATCTGAGGTTCGAATCCTGCCCAGGCCCTCGTTTGTCTAGCTTGCCACACTAGTTAGAAATGTGTGTAGGACTCAGACATATGCCTCAGACTTTTTGCTGCAACTGTAACGCAATTTTCCGTAATCATTGAGAGCACGGATTTGAACAAAATACAGCTAATCATAGAGCAGCAGCAGTAGCAGCCCAGTAATATGTCTTAGAGTGACGTATGTGCAACACAGTTCTTCATTGTTTAGAGGAGAGAATTTTGATTTTCTATAATGAATTATGACAAAATTCCATAAAAATTGAAAAACTGAACCCAGTTTATCTTTATATAGATGGTAAAGTGTTCCGCTGAATTTCTACAACTTTCATGCAGAGTCTGGCCAGTACCTTTAAGCGCTTCTCTCAGGATGAATTCCTTCTGGCCATCAAGTGGTATGTTTGACCTAAAGCTAGTTAGATCTTTTGGCTCAACTACTTATTACTTCAAGAGTTCACTTTGAGGGTTTGAGAGTTGATGTTTCCCACCAGAACGACAAAGACTCAGGAGGAGTGTTGAAATAAAACATGAGAAAATTTCCTTTTGTGTTTGAAATTAGCTAAAATAATGAAGTGAAGCACTGTTAATGAGATATACTTGATTTAATAGTAAGATAATTAGATGGTTGCAGTAAAAGCTGTTGACATAAAAAGAAAAATGAATAAATGAATGCAATTATGAACTGAGAAAGACCCGGTGTGTAACGTGTGGTGATATCTAGTGGCATAAACTGACACTAAATAAAAACATATCAATTATGGTGTACTAGTATGTCTATAATGTCCTCTGCAATGAAATATAAATGTGAAAGGACCTTATTAGAGACTTTAATCACAGCTTTTGTGCATCTCTACATGCTCCGCCAGTCTTTCACCTTGCTGGGTGACTTTATGCCATTCCTGATGCAAAATATTCAAGCAGCTCAGCTTTGTTTGCTGGATTCTAAACATTCAGTTTCCCTTCTATCATAACAAATGCTGAAATAAGAAAACCTTGCAATGAGCTCTTATTTTTTTTCTCTCAGACTTGTTAAATCTGGACCCAGGAAGGGAATCCAGAAGCCAAATCAATTCCTGCTCTCCAAAGTGGCTGGATTCAAAACAAGATTTAAGCTCCGCCCCCTCTATGTAAACAAAAAGGACATTTGCCTTATAGGAGGATCTTTTGTGACGTCAATGTTTATGTTTTTCGCATTGCACCATGGGACCTGGGTGGCAACAAACAGCGTATTTTGCCTATAATTCAATTGTTTTGCATGCTTGGAGGAGGATTTAGCGAAGCAGATGGATCATTCTTGCTGTGTGGTTGATCGTTTGGCCCGTGGGAGGCTTGATAAAAAGTTTTATTAGAATTTCCTCCGTAAAGGAGCGCGAAATACAAAATAGATGATTGCGGGTGACCCGACTGTCTGAAGAAAGCCTGGATTCCTGCAGCAACGGAGTTTGTGTGGCTCATTTGCTCATGGTAAGTGCTTGTAACTAAGTATTTGTTAATAAGAGAAGATGCTTTTTTAAATATTCATCTTCGTGTAGTTTTATATCCACGGAATCATTTAGTTTTCGCGTTCTGATTCAGGCGTCTCAGCCTGATAATAATAAATAAATGAATAAGTAAAAACTAACAGCACTGATTAATGAAGACTTACCCAGCTTTGCAGTCGCCGTGAGGATTTATCCACCCACAGGTGACGTGAATCATGCTGACTCTGCTAGCCGGCCGGTGCCGACTTCAGCACGACCACGGCTTTACCGAAGTCACGGCTTCCTGTTTTGCAGAATAGTTCAGCCAAACTTTCCTTGAAACACAATAATCGTAGCCCGCCAGACGTTTGAAAGCCTTTAACTGTTCATGAGTGAAGGGTCCAGGGCTTTCTGTTAAATAGGAATAAATGTCTCCCCAGCAGAGTTGTGGAGAAATCACCGGCGAATCGGACCAACGTTTTCTGTCATCCCAGAGCTCAAACATGCTTTAAATAACTTTATTTCTGTCTTCATTACAGAATGCAAGCTTGTCTCTAACCCTCCTCCTGTCTTTAGACGTTAAAGTGTTTATATTTTGGGGATTTCGCCCGTAAACTCGCGTGAAAGTGTACGTCGCGTATTGATAGCAGGCCATCTTCTGCCACACAGCCACTCGCGCATGCGCACAACGATGAAAAGATATGTCAACAAAGATCCTCCTATTGACCTCTCATGCACACTTTTTAATACATATTGTAATTAGTTATGACTCTGGCTCCAACTACACAACACTGACACAGTAAACAGGACATCCTGTCCTCCCTTTAAACAACGGAAGAAGGCAAGGCTGCCTGGTCTAAGTGTTATATTTGTAAATACGACAGACTGGAATAAATGTGGATAAAATTTTTTGCAAATGTGCTGATTTTTTTTTTTTTATGAAGCAGCAGTAGCCCAGGGATCGGAGGATTGAGAGATCAATCCCAACTTCCGCCAGGGTCTCCTTGGGCAAGACACTTCACCCATCTAGCCTGTGTTGGTGGTGGTCAGAGGGGCCGATGGTGGGAAATGGCAGCCTCGCTTCTGTCCGATCGCCCCAGGGCGGCTGTGGCTACGTAGTAGCTTATTGCCGACAGTGTGTGAATAATGGAAAGCACTTGGAGTGCCTAGAAAATCTCTTTATAAATCTAATCCATTATTATTACAGTGTGTAATTTCGTAGTTTTCTGAGCAACTGAATTTGTCTGTTGTTGTTTTGATTTGTTTTGTTGGTTTTTTTTGTTCATTTTTATTTTGCCGTGTCGTGGTCTTTATGGGAATTTGGACTCGTGTATTTAAAAACTGTTCTATGAAGATATTTGTCATAAACCTAGATGATAATCCCATCACTTGTCAATATGAAAATCTTAGACATGTTTCATTCCAGTTATACCTACCTTGATATGTTTTGGAGCACAGGTCCTGGTCTTCTCCATATAATCTCCATTTGGATTTCTTGGGGGTCGAGGGAACGGAGTCGTTCCCAGGTGACCGAATGAGACTGTTGAGTTTATCCAGAACCTCGGCACAGTCCCAGGTCCACTGCACCCGGGGGGGCTCTCGGTCACATGGGTACACGCCCAAAGGTGGAGTACTGTCCAAACTGAAGTTGATGTTCCCAGTGGTCACACCCAGGCACATGGAGGAGCCCAGATTGAAGAGGCGGCCCCGGCTCACCCACTTCCAGCGCTGGTAGGGGTCTTCACATGAGGCTGTCAGACTGAAAGAGTTACCCAACACCCCCAGGCACTCGTTGAGGTCCTCTAAGTAAAAAGCAAAGTCATCAGACTCCGGTGGTGCTGTAGAGAGAGGGAAACAACAGCAGCGGTCAATAACACTGATGAAAATAGAGCTACATGCCAACAGTTAGGAGGTCAGGGATCTGATCGATGTCACCAGTGATGTACTAGTGAACTAGTTTGAGTCATGGATGTCCCAAAAGTAAGATAATCTGCTGAAGGATCAGAAAACAACTTAAAGGTGACATATTATGACTTTTTTTCTTAATTCACAATAGTTTTATGCTTGACACAAAACATGTATATGAGGTTTTTTGCACTAAATCGCTCGCACATAAAGCAATTTCAGCAGTTTTATTCTTGAAAGTTTCAGTACCTTCCAGAATGAGCCATTTCAGGGCTCTGTCACTTTAAGAAAACAAGCTAGAGCTGGCCACGCCCACCCATCCCTCGCTCAGGCTGCTATAAGCTAAGAAGCTCTGATATCTGGGAGGAGTCCAGCAGCAGCTCTCTCTTGCACGAGATGTGGTTCCATTCTACTTTCCTTATTTGTGACATCACAAACAAGTACTTTGTGAAATGGCTTTTTAGGCACATAACTCCGAAAACCAAACACTGACAGAAAACAAATTTTTTTTTCAAATTTGTGCTTAGTGCCAGTAGAGCCCCACATGGCAGCACAAAGGTGAGTTTTACATAATGTGTCCCCTTTAATATAAGAGAAACATGAGAAAGCTGCTCCAGTATGGAGGAAACACAATAAACTGATTTCAAGGTGTATGAAAATCCCTCAGAAGGCAAAAGGTTTGACACATTTTCAGGTGATGTTTGTTTCTAAAATTAGATTTCTTCACCTTAAAAAATGGCAAAAAGCAAGCATTATTTTTTGCCTGCATCTGTGTACGTGGGTGTTTGACTTTTAGCAAAATGACTCATGTAGCACTGGGAGGACTTATATCGGAAATTCATTACTGGGTGTTCATCTACAAATGATTCACTTTTGGAGTCAACCTGATTCAAAATGGCTGCTGATCAACATCAACAAACACTAAAGCAGCTCAAACTCAGTCCGTGTGGTCATCTCTGAGATTCATCCACAACACATACGCCCAGGGCAAAAAGACTGCATAAGATCCCACAAATTACGTGATTTAAATATTTAACCAAAACAAATAGAATTCCATCATTTCTCAACATAGAAAGATCTTAGTTACCTCTGACATGAAGGGTAGGTGATGCACATCTCTTACAGAAAAGCTAGGACTTTAATTATTTTAGAATCTGTACGGTGACTGGCTCGTTTTGGGAGTTTGTGGTAATTTTAACAGCTATGTCTGCAAAAGTAAAATGTAATGCATTCACTCCTTCATAACTCTGTTAGATGCCTGCAGAGTGTTACCCACACATTCTTACGAGCAGCTAATAAAAATGAAAGCGCTACTGGGGCAGGATGTCGGCTACAAATATTGGAATTTTGGAAAAGGAACCAAGAGGTTTTTCCTCCAACTACATAAACTCTCACTCCAGAGGGCTTAACAAAGAAAAATCCCTCAACCTTTATGATTTTTACCAGAAGGGGGACACTAATGTTTCTGCCTGTTTGATCATTAGCTAAATACCTCGAAAACCACTAGATAGATTTGACTACAACTTTCAGAAAGTCATTATTGGATAAACTCAACTGACTGACTTTTGTAGTCAACCCAATCCAAGATGGCCACCACAGGTAGGTGGCAATGGGAAACACACAAATGTCTAAATTCAGTCCGTTTTGCAGATATTGAGCAAACATTTCATGTCGTAATTTTTCACAATACAAACTCTAAGTACTACAACACAAATTATATCGTCAACATTTGACCAAAACAGCGATAACGCCATACATAGGGTTTAAAACTCTGGCGATGTTTCTTCACCAGCTCCGGTGGCCTAGTGGTAGAGTGTCCACCCCGGGACTGGGAGATCAGGGTTCGATTCCCGGTCGGGTCATACCAAAGACTTTGGAAAAATGGGACCCAATGCCTCCTCGCTTGACACTCAGCACTAAGGGGTTGGATTGGGGGGTTAAACCACCAAATAGTTCCCGAGCGCTGCAGCTCACCGCTCCCCACCACGGGGATGGGTCAAATGCGGAGATGTAATTTCACCAGTGTGTGATGAATCAATCAATCAATCAATCAAAATTTATTTATATAGCACAATTCATACAATAAATGTGCTTTACAAATTAAAATGACCCCAAATTCCCATAATCCCTCTCTCCCCTGAAATGTAGAGGAATTTAGAAAATAAAACCCTCATTAAAATCATTGTCAAACACCCACACACACACACACACACACACACACACACGCACACAGAAACACATGCTGAAGGATATATGATAAAAATGTAACACACTGGGCTGAGTTCAGAGGAGCTAGACCATCTAAGTTAGGAAACGCCATCAAGGGAGCCATCTGCCCCGACAGCAGCAGATCCACATCTTGGGACTTTAACTTTTCATTCATTAGGACAATGGTACCCCATAACCGAAGGGTTGCAGGTTCAAGTCCCATTTGTTGCAGTTGTTGTGTCCTTGGGCAACACACTTCACCCAACTTGCCTGCTGATAGTGGTCAGAGGGATTGGTGGCACCTGTGCTTGGAAGCCTCGCCTCTGTCAGTGTGCCCCAGAGCAGCTGTGGCTGCAATGTAGCTCATCACCATCAGCGTGTGAATGTGTGTGTGAATGGGTGAATGACTGTGTTGTAAAGTGCCTTGGGGGGTTGTAGAACCATAGAATGCGCTATATCAAATACATGCCATTTACCATTTTTCATTCCCTTCTAGATGAGCCTGGCGTTTTAATTTAAAATGTTGTTGGTATCAAATTGTAAACCAGCACAACTATTTCCATTATTTTGTCTTACGTGCTTTAAGTACCTAAATTTTGTGTTTTGTATAATTAGGTTTCACACACTGCCACAAAACCTTTGAGAAAAGGGTTTTGTTTTGACAATATTCATGATTGAGTGGGATTATTCATTATTTTCTTCAAACTTAAGTCACAATTGATTTATTTAAAAGCATCTGTGTTGACTGGAGCAGAAAACTAATGTTATGTTCTGCTGACTAAAAGCACCGGTGAACAAGAAACAAGAAACCTCAGCTGCTTGTGAAGCAAAATCATCACCTCTACCAACACAGCAAAATCCAGACAGAGCCAAATGAACAAAGATAAAGTTCTGTGAAAATTCATAGTCCAGTGTAGCAACGCCTTCCATGTTTTCTTTATAAATAAACAGGTGATGAATAAACGCATCTCTATAATTAAAACCATTAGTTTTTAAAATGCTAGAGTATAAGCTTTCACACAAGCCAAGTTTCCAAACAAGCAGACAAACTAAAGCTGAAGTTTAAGTAAAAAAGAGGGGATTTTTTAAGGAAGTTTGATTTTCATTCAGGAGGGGACACGACTGGTTGTTTGATGTGAGAAAACTCCTTCCAGATTAACTTTAATCCTCTGAGCTCTGTGAAAGCTAAGCTACAACAGCTCTCCTGCTGTGATCTCATCCTCTTCCTCGGCCCTGTCACCTCTTTTTATTCCAACGCTGATGAAAGTTTCCTACCAAAGGCGAAAAAAGATGAAACATATTCACGAGCAACTGGAAGCTTTGCCAGAACCGGCAGATATTCCCAGAATCTCCACCTCCTCTGCACCATCAGCGCTGTTGGTTGACTAATCACAAGCAAGGCTTTAAATATTTCAAGTTTGGCAAACTTCTCAACATAAAGTTAACTTTTCTCACATTGTTGATGCCAGAGTGTTACGGCACAGTATTACTATTTTTTTTAGTCTCTTTTTGTTTTAGAAAGCTAAACTGATGCAGGATCCTGGGACTTTTCAGGAAGAGAAAATGTAAAGGTGTTTAAATAGTCAGTGTGACAAAAATCCTACGATAAGAATTTTAAGATGATCTGCCTGCTGCGTTTGCTTTCTGGTGGTCTGGCCTCTGGAGAAACATGTGGATAAATTTGACCTCATCCAAGAAGCTCGGGCGAGAGAGAAGGGCTTTTGGCAAATGAAGCATATTTGCAATTTGCAGCCACACTCAGAAGCACAGAACCTGGAAAAGTGGATGTCAAAAAAGAAACCTAAAACGGAAAGGCAATCTTTAGGAGACTAATTTTACTCTTAAATGAATGCTCAGATTTGTTTTCTTTAGGATACGAACCATGGACTGATAAAAGATGGACACTTATTTTTGAAATCCAACAACACATTAGCCTCTTTACTTAAGCTACAAAGTTCTGACAATAATAAGAGAAATCCACCTTAAATCTTCCTACATAGATCCCTAACAAGTGTATTCACAGAGACAGATGGTGCTGATTGGAAAACAATGCAGAAAAATTAACAGTTGCATTTTCATGTTTAGCTCCTCATAATAATATTAGGGTATAAAAGTAATAAACAGTTTCACTGCAATAATTTAGGAATTTACAATATCATGTTTAAATAAATCCAAAAAGTTGGTATTTTGAATCAAATCTGAATCTGTCAAGTTAAACCTAAATATTAAAAGTCACATCTTCATTAAATAGTATAAATCTGTTGTAAACAGAAAATTTAGCAGACATGTAAAATTAGACTGCCATAAAGCAGAGGTAGGTAACCCACCAAAATAAAAGCCGGGTAAAGAAATCCCCTATAAGACATCTCAGATTCCCTTTGATGGACTTTGTTACATATTAATTCAGTCCAAATCTGTCAGAAAGTCCTGTTTATGTGGCTTCTGTGTGTGAGGATGGCCTGGTAGCTGTTGGACTAAGCCTGTTAATTGCAGCCTGTAACCGGATATAAAGGTCACATCAGCCCGCAGGGCAGCAAATGAAGCGTCACTCCACAGTCTGCATCTATAACACCCCCACCCCCCAAAAAAGAAAAGACAAAGACATGTGAAACAAAGACAGAACAGCAAAACACTGAAGTCTGCCTTTCTCCCAAACTTCAACAATAAAGCAACGCTGCGCCTGCCGCTGCCTCCCTCCTCCACATCTGGTTCCACTCACTGCTCGGACTTTTGGGTCGCAGCATTCCGCCACTCCAAATGAAAGACAAACTTCGCTTTTCCATGTAGTTTCTAACCTGGAACCTCCCCCCGAAACAAAGACGTGCACATAAAAGTTCATCTTCTTCCAGATTCATCGACTTCTACGCGATTGAAGTGAAGTGAAAGTGTTGGTTTCCGCTCACCCGCAGCGCCGCGCTCCAGTTCCAGACCAAAGATGAATAAATATAAAGTGCATTTGTAAAATAGAAGTGTCAGATTTGTCCATGCTGCTCCTGGAGTCTGGTGTCGATCGTTGCTTTGCATGTTCACACGCACGGACGAAAGCAAGTCAAAACGAGAGGGAACGAAAAAACAAAAGGAGAGAGAGAGGAGGCGAACCCGGAGCAGCGACGCGGCAGATGGAGAGCTGCTGACGGTCTGCTCCGTCCGTCCGTCCGTCTGTCTGTCCGCCTCTACCGGATCAGACTGAATGAATGGAGCAGAGTCAACAACGTGTGTGTGTCCCATAAGTGACCTCCAGGGATCTCCACGTCAAGGAAAATAATAATTTACTATAAAGCCTGCTGCCAAACTTAACTTTTCTCATCATTGTTTTACTAAACCCTTTATAGCCGATTTAATCTCATTTAAAGCAAAAATGTTCAAACAAAAAGAGTGATTTAACTCTTCATGATCAAATATGTGGGATTGAACCTCATATTCCAGTATTAGAAAGAAAACCTCTAACTGGCTGGTATGTGGGGTCATAGGGGTTAAATCTGGTAAGAAAGGTGGCTACTGACCTTTAATTTCATCCTTTGGGACTTGTGATTCAGTATAAATTTAACACAATTTAAACAAAGAAGAAAACACCCACACACGCAGAAGAAATAACTGTGACACTTCTAGAAATGAGCACATCTGAAGTAATGCTGGCTCTGGGAAGGTTTCTTCCTGCTGTGCTTGCTCAGGATGGAGGATAACGTTGAAATGAAGATTCGTTGCAATTTGCTACTTTAATTGGCATTTTATAATCTACTCTAATTGTTTTCCAACTTCCAAATCACAACTGAAGGCTCACTTTTTAATTTGATTTCTGATGATTTTCTAGGCTGAGAATTTATTTCTGTACTTCTCCGTATTGTACTGCCTCTAATTTGTTTTCTTTGCTGAATTTGATTATTTTAACTGTTTTGTACAGCGCTTTGGTCAGCCGCCATTGCTGCTTGGTAAAGTGCCTTATAAAGAAACTCGACAATGGACTGAACTGAATCTGATGACGTGCAGCTTTTTAGTGCTTTGAAATTACAACTATAGTGAACTGGTTTCTAGAAGAGAAGAAAATGAAAAGATGAAGTCTGCAGAAACATTTTCCATTTTGAAAGTAAAAAGTCCCTGCAGAGGAAATGCATTGAATGTTTGATTTGAACACAACTGATTTATTCTTCAGCTTCACCAGAAGTAGGAAAAAATTTGGTACCTCATTATTTGAACTCTTAACATTAGATGCATATTCCATTTGCCATGATCATTACAAACATTTGCTTTTATAAACCAAGAACTCATTTAAGCTATAAATCTAACTTTCCAGCAAGTTTTAGGGCCTGACTAAACTACTCGATCCCTACAAGGATCAGAAGTCAAGTCCTGTGTTGATATTTTAATGAACTTCTGCTCAAATGTTTAGATTCACTCGGAACTTGTTCAGGTTATACAAAGATAAACATTTTCATCCATTTCCCAAACAGAATGTTCAGTTATAAAAGAAACAGAGTAGAACTGCTCGTCCAGCTGAATCATATTCTACAGCTGATTCTAGAAGAGTCTTCTAAACTGTTGCAGTGTGATATGAAGGCTAGTCTGTAATGACCATACCTGCACATTTTTCTATTTGGGCAGATGTCCTCCTACCACAGAATAATGACCCAAAACACACCTTCAATAGGTGTCGTCAGGAGGCCAGCGCATTGTCAGGAGATGCTTCAGGGAAATTAGGTGGAATTTGATCAGACTACTTCAAAAAGCTGGTTTAATACCCAACGTCTGTCAGCAGGAACTGACCAACCTTGTCCTGTTTATTTGCTAGACGTTCTACTCAGAACTGCATTTCCTTGATCAAACCAAACGGGTAGTTTTGAATCGTCAGTGACAGTAAATGGATGAAAACAACCCTGAATACTTCAGCTAAACTGATGGAAAACCCAGTTGTACAAAATTCCAGAACAACAAACATTTTAACCAATAGTATTTAATGATTTATGCAACTTTTTGCTAAGGCCCAATCTCCCCCCACAACAGTACTATTAGGTAAACCAGTCCCTTGCATTTTATTGGCCAAAAATAAATTCAAACATAACTAAATAAATATGTGTGTTCATGGGGAAAAAGGAGGGCGGCGGGGTCAACCAAAGCCATAACATTTCTAATTAAAGGCAACTTGAAAACAAGTTTTTTTCCATGAACAAATTCAACTAAACACCTTTTTTTCTTCTAAAAATGTAAAAAGTGGGCGTTTATCAGCAGCTTCCACTTCATGTCACGTAGCACCACTCTAAAACCATTCGTTATAAAAACTGAGGTGGAACACTGCCACCAGCTGGAAGTTAAAAGCTTTGGTCACAGGAGTTTGAGAGAATACAGGAGGGAGGGTAGAGGTGAGAGGGAACTCTGTCCTCCTTCATCCAAAACCACGAGGGTCTGCAATTTAAACAGGGTAAGGATGACAACAGGGTTCCAAACACTAACAACCCAGATGAGAACAAACTAAATGTTTGAGCTTGGGAGGTTCTGATAGCCTTGGACCAGGATGGCTCATGCACGGGTGCGTGTGTGAGAATGAATATGACACCTTCCACAGTCTTTTCCGTCCATCCAAGCTGAAGAAGTTCTGTACTTCATTTCATTTTCTGTCTCTTAAGCAGAAAAAAACAAAAATCAAAAACACTAAACCCACTCCTTCCCAACATGGTGCCAAAACTCGCCTCTTGACTGCGTGAGTCTTCCGGGGCTTTGACCCCCAGAATGATGCCACTCTTTCTGAGAAAGCAGGACAGGTGGTTCTGGGGTGGGTGGACATCAGAGGACTGGAGTAGGACTGTCTCCTTCCCAGTCCTTCTGTGACTTATCACCCAGCCCCCGCTGCCATCTGACCAGTTTCTCTTGGGCTCTTCATGGCAAGGTGGGATGCTGTTAGGACAGGGGAGACATTATAGCGTCCCCCCACCCCTTTAAATGATTGAGTCAGGCATTAAAGAGGTGTGAGCTCAGTTTGAGGCGCTGTTGTTGGAGGAGCTGGATGTTGAGGCCACGGCCATGCCAGAGGTGCCCGAGGAAGCCACGGACTTGCGGATGTGGGGCATTAGGAAGGGGTCACTGGCCAGCTGGTGCACATCGATGCGGTCCTCCTTACGGTAGACTAGACAGCGCCTTATAAAGGCCTGGAGACAAAAACAGCAAGGTAAATATCCTCAGAAATGTTTTATTATAAACTACGTAACTTTACAAACATACATTAGCTCAGTGTTTCTGGAATTCTTGGAGTGCGTTGTGACCGACTTTCAGCTACTGACACACTAAACTAGCTCAATATCAGTAAAACTGATAGAGGATTGTGTTAGCTGTAGAAGCTAACCTGAATCCGGCCAGTAAATATAATAAAGTGTAATACCTTAGCTTCAGGTGAAACAACGGGTTTAGGAGCAAACTGAACTTCTGTGGCCTTCAGAATTGTGTTCTCCTGCAGGATGTCCTGCTGGGACTGATTATGGCCAAAAGGCTGAAGAGAAAGGGAGATGGAAAAAAGAGACTTACTCAGAGATGTTTCATTTAAAGTGACTTGTACGATGAAAACAGTCACCATCCTAATCAGTCCAGTTAGGTCTAAGGCTGGGTACCAAAACGCTGTCCCTCTTTAGTACAGACTGGTACCAGAAAAAAATCTTCTTTGGTGCCAAATTTTAGTACTCTCCTGAATAAAAGGTCCCCGATTATCACATGACTGGGGAAAGGTGCTCTCTCCCTCTCACACATTTTTTACAACATTCCTTTGAGTTTGTGGACTAAACGTAGGAAGAAAATCAAAGTTTCGGCTGCATTTTGTGAAAGTAAACAGCAGTAATTTAATAAAGAATGTCATCACTCATGGCATTAATTTGTGAGCTGAAGCATGGCCCGTCTAAGGCAGCAAAACCAAAAAAAAACAGCAGACCCAAGTCCACAACAACAGCAACACTGCAGGGGTCATGCTTATTCTTCTGAATAGAAATTACTAGGACTAACATTTACTGCGTAAACAGTTTTTTTCCACCTCTTATTTATACTGTAAGTTTATTCGTTTAATTATTTGGTTTATTTGGGATTCAAACATTGTTTATTTTAGGTTTCTAGAGATGTTCCAAATTTATTGCACCAAAGAATAGATTATAGTATCTTCATACTGTTTACTTTGTTCTGCAAAAAAAGATAAATAATACATTTTAATTAGTTTTATATTTAAATTATGTCTCCTAAAACATTTAAAGGTGCATGAATGAAGTAAGAATGACATCCTGTGGTCAAATTTGTGTACTGCAGCCCATTTTCTAAACAAGCAAGTGACTTGCTCACTGTTGTTCCGTACGTTCCATGGCTGTTGCCAGTTATGGATCAGCACCATTCTAGATGACGAGTGAGGACGAGTCATACACAGTAAGTTGATAAGTAGATAAATACATTTCACTTTAATATTGAGTTGTTGGTAATTGAAAAATTAGCTTGAGATATTTTTAGAGCTGACCATTTGTTACTAATTTACTGTTAGCATTGTTAGCCTTCTCAATGGCCTAGTGGTATGAGTATTCGCCCTGAGACTGGGAGATACCCGAGTCGGGTCGTACCAAAGACTTATTACAAATGCCGACGCTGCAGCGTTAGCTGGCACAGACTCAGCGACCCCACAGGCTCACAGATTGTAAACAGTGACTACGTCCCTCTTTGACCATTTTGAAAGGAGAAAAACGGACAAGCCCCAGCTGGCTGAGTAGGAAATCTGTTTCAAGCTAATTTCACTGTAAAATCCTTACATATTGTATTGTATCAGTACCGGTACCAAAAACCAGGTATCCTTAAAGTACCGGTATAAAAAAAAATCTAAAAGGTACCCAGCCCTAATCACACACTAAAATGTTCCAGTCTAATATTTCATCAGTTCAACCTCTACATCAGTCACACTGGTTGTCTAACATCAGAATTTCAGAGCCCAGTAGCTGCTGGTTTCCTACCTTGCGGCCATACAAACACTGGTAGAAAATGACTCCCACAGACCAAACGTCCACCTTATTGGAGATTTTTGGTGGCTCTTTGCCCACAACAAAGCACTCAGGGGGAAGGTACCTTAGAAAAAAATAGAAATCAGTTTTAAAATTGACAATCTCAATCAACACATAAATAGTATATAAATGACTGTGGGCATTGTTGGTGCACTGGAACCAGGCAATGAGTTTATACCAGAAACACAATACTGATAGAGTAAAACAACATTGTACTTTGAATAAGGCACCAGGCAACGTGTCTATAAGTTTAGTTTTTACATAATCATGTTTTATATAATTTAGCTTGAGTTTATATGTACCTGCTTTTGAAAATTACATGTTACTTTACATTAATGCAACAGTTATTAAAATTTAGATTTTTAAATAAGTTAATTAGCTGCAGAGTTTAATGCACATTTAGCATCGGTCTAAGAGCAAATCTTACCAGTAGGTCCCTGCTCCCTGAGAGGTCAGCTCCATCCCGTCTACTGAGTTGTAGCTGTCGTCATCCATGATCTTAGACAGGCCAAAGTCTGTGATCTTGATCTCCCCGCAGGCCGTGCCGTTCACTAGCAGGATATTACCTGGATAGGAAAAGACAAGGCTGTGGCTCAACATTTCATCTGATCACAATATTAATCACGGTTTGGTTGATGTAGTTAGGCGGAACCCTAATGGAATAATGAATGTTGATAAGATCACTAAATAAACTGTTTGATATTTTCACTCCTCCTATGAGTGGTAAAGACCAAATAACTGTTCAGCTGATGAGACACATTAATAACCAGAGCTGAGTCACACAACAAGCTTTCAGAACTAAATAGAATAAGAAAATAAACGTGATTAATCAACGTGTGTGTGTGTGTGTAAGAAAATAAGAAATTAAAAATACATGCTAAAAAAATAGGCATGTTTCCACTGTGAGTGCTGCAGGGTAGTTTTACCACAACATCCTGACATGTGCGTGGATCAAATTATGATGTAGCTCGACAGAATAAAAGTTTTAATGCAATTAATATTACTGTTGATGCTTTTTGGCGCGCAAAGCTGAGAGGACCAGGCCATCGCATCTCTCGGTTTCCCCCTCCCAGAATTTACCCTGAAGTTCCGACAATGGAAACACGCTAGGGATGCTCCGATCACGTTTTTTTGCTCCCGATCCGATTCCGAGTCATTTAATTTTGAGTATCTGCCAATACCGAGTCCCGATCCGGTACTTTTCAGGAAAGAAATAAAATAATATAAAAAAAGGAAATAATTATCAGGAAAGCATTAAAATAAGAAAACAAATCCAAGTTGTCCTTTAAGTTTCACTTTCACTTGTTTAGAAAGTGCATTGATTAAAAACGTGTTACGTGTGATTAAAACGTGTTAAAAACATATATAAAAGTAGCAGCGTTGCTCATATTTCAAGTTGTATACTCCCTCAATCTGCAGCTGTATTGAGCGATGCGCGTTACCGTGACGGGGCAGGCTAACTTTTGCCTACGCAACACCTGTAGCTACCGGGAGCTCTGGTGCTGTGACAGACTTAGAAACCCCAACGTTTTGCAAGTCTGTTAGCAATTTCTCTTTGTTTATTAGCGTATCGGTTTCTGTCAGCAGGCACAGCATTTTTGTCTGACTTCGCTGTAAACTGGGACTGTTGGTTGCAAACTGGGAATTAATGGAGACAGGTGATTCGCTTTGTTGACGGCCGAAGGGAAAAGCCGAAAGTGTAAGTAGTCTGTTTTGAAGGCAGCGAATCATGAAGCTCTGTCTTTTACAGCATGTTGAATGCCCAGTATGCACACATTACAAGTGGCTGTAGCTCTGCCTTCACTGTCCGGTTTAAAATACCACCTAGCTGCAGACATTTTAGCTCTCATGAGGAGACATGCGAGTTCTGCGTTAGCCTGGTAGCTAACAGCTGCACCTTGGTGTCTGAATCCCGGCCTGCCGTAAATTGTGTGGCGTTACGGTGTTGTTTTCTTCCAAGAAACAAAGAATATTGACGTAGAGGAACTTGTTGAAATTAAAACTATGTCATTGTTGTTCCGTTTGAAAATCTCTATCTCAGGATGAATTAAAAAAGTCATGTTTGTAGTTTTAAAAGGTTAAATCTGATCTTTTACACCCGATTGTGATCTTTTTAAAATCACGTGATTGGGCCCGAATTCCGATCATGTGATCGGATCAGAGCATCAAGACACACCTAATAGTTTCCTTCATAAAACTGATCAACTCGGGCCAGAGACGCCTTCTGGTCGTGTTAGTGATTTCTGAAAGGTAGCATGATAATGTGTTACACAACTTCAGCAGTCAAACAACATAGTGATGCCATCATATATATGAAAGGATAGACAAGGCTCTGTAGCTTGTCTGTAGGAGCAGATGATTGCAGGATTTAAAACAACTACCAACATAATAATTTTCGAGAGAAGAGCTAATTCTATGAATAAACATGTTTTCCCACTAAAATAACACTAAATTGTGGCTGCTTCTGAAGGAATCACATGAGGGCGACGTGTGTCACACATTTAATGTGTTGCACTCCAACGTTAATGCCAGCTTGGTTAATAAAAGCTCCTAAATCACCAATGACCTGAAGTGGACTCATCTATGCCACCGTGTCGAGGAAAACCCTGCTAGATGTGAAGACTCACCTGGTTTAAGGTCGTAATGGATGATGGGCGGTCTGATCTCATTGAGGTACTTGAGGGCATTAACGATCTGCATGATAATGGAGCGGCCCTCCTTCTCCGACATCAGCTTGTGCTGCTTCAGGTAGAAGTCCAGATCGTTGCCCTCACAGTACTCCAGAACTGTGCAGAAGCTGCTCACACACAAAAGGAAGGTGTTCACGCATCCGATGACTACTTTAAACCCAACACCAGTAAGGTTGTCAAACCAAACAAAAACAAAAAAGATCCACATCTACAACCAAAGACGTAAGCAAATATTATGGGGGACTTACGAGTCAGTGTCTAGTGAGAAGTAGTCATAAAGTTTAACTATTCGAGGGTGGTCCAGCTCTTTATGGATTCTATATTCTCTGCACGCATGTCTGAAAAAAAGAAAATAAGAAATTAGACATCAGACCTAACGACAAACATCCATAAATCCTGATAAAAATGTAGGTAAAATGATAAAAACACTCACTTGTGATAATTTTCCTTTTTCTCATCCCTCCAGTTCTTGTTTAACTGGTGGATTTTAACAGCGACGTACCTCTGCTCGGTTAAGTCAAAGGCCTGAGGAGGAGAAACCTCCAGTTAGATAGGAGCTGCAGAAGGCCTCTTGTCTTGTTTCAGCTACAGCGAGGCTCTTGCCTCACATTAAATGGCTGCGTTCATTAATCACTTTAATGATGCTGACAGCAGATTCTTGGAACGCCGACATTTTGGCACAGCGATTTAACTCAAACGTTCAAGTCAACTTATTATAGCGCCAGCAAAGTACGCAGAGCCCCATCACTCTGAGGGTTAAATAAATCAGCAGTCGATGGTTAAATGTCTCTGAATCAGAGAATATCATAGCCAACATTCTGAAGAAGAATAAATTAGAACTTTAGAAACAGACATGAATTTAAAATCCTGCAGAGACACTGTACTAACACATTAATAATGTCACAGGCTTAAACGGGTAAAAATTTTTCTGTTTTTGCTTAATTAACTGTTTCAGATCAGCAAATGAATTCCAATAGCAGACAAAAATAAACAGAGTAAATAAAAATTTGATGTTTTCAAATGATTTCATTTATTATCCAAGCCAACCTGACTCCTGGTAACGAGTATCTGATGTCACTGTGGAGAAAACTGTGCTCCAATTCAAACACACTGAAGAGTTTCTTAGCATGAAGGTTTAAGGTCAAAGGTCAGACATTCTCCTTCAGTGTGTTCTGCTAGAGAGCAGAAATCATGGTCCAGGTCCTGAAGCAGCAAAGCAGCTCCATATCGTGTTGGTTTGATGTTTTAGTGCTGGTTTTACTCCAGATGAACTGGACAAAAAGTTTCACTTTTATCTCATCAGTCCTGATTATTTCCCCCTAGGTCTTGGGGATCATAGAGATGTTTTTGTGAGAATTGTTGTTTTTGGTCTTGGAACTCTCCCAGGGAGGTCATTTTTGTCCTCGTCTCTTTCTTATTGTTGCATCATGACCTCTGACCTCAACTAACCAAGTGAGGCCTGCAGGGCTTTAAGCATTGATTCCAGTTCTTTTGTTATTGGATTTCTTTAGAACTAGTTATGATGTGCTGCTTTTTGAGATCTTTTAGCCTGTTTTATGATGTCAAGACAGGTTCCATTTAAGTGATTTATTACTTCTGCAGGTCTGGCAGGAATCAGGCCTGGGTGTGGCTGGTGAAATTAAACCCAGCTTTCCAAATTATGTGGTTAAATCACAGTGAAGTCATGATTTAGAGGGGTCAATTACTTTTTTTTGTTTAAATCGTTTGAAAACTGCATCTCATATTTACTCAGGTCATTTTTGTCTGATAAAAAAATAGTTTGCTGATCTGAAAAATCCAAGTGATAAAAACTGTAAGGAGGTAAACAGCTTTCACAGCGCTGGATGTTTTTCCTCTTCTCACCTTGTAAACTTCACTGAAACCTCCCCGCCCCAGCAGATGGAGAAGCAGGTATCTGTCATTTAGCGTAGGGTGATCTTTGAATCTGGAAGGAGAGGGAAAACCCAGAAATATACCAGTAATTAGAGATGAGAACAATTTAGAAAGTAAAGACAAGAAGTCACTTTCACTCATGCATATCTTTCTGTTCCTCTGACAGCTTTTTTTTTTTTAATTCAGCAGTTTCACGTCTGAGTAGAAACACCGGTTACAGCAGCGAGTTAGCAAAGGAAACACTTCCTTATCAGTTACATAAAAACTAAATGAATCCACTAAAACCCACAGACCAGGTCACATTAGACACATAAAGCAGGACTAGATCAACGGATACAACACAAACACTTCAAAAGCTGCACGCGTGTCTAGTTTTAATGCTGAAGTGGAAATGTTTGGGATTTTCAAGTGGAATTGAAAAACCTTTTTGTTTTAAATTATTTTAGTCGTCAAGATTAAAACCAACAGTAGAACAGCCCGTCAGTGACTGGTTTTCGATTTTATCAGTGTTTTTTCATAAAGACAAAAACAGCAGAACCAAAGCCAACTGTTACACGGCGTGTTTGAACGGCACACAGGCATTACACCATCGAGGAAACCAGTGTGGTAATGCATTCCATGTATAAAAAAGGAGTCATACTGGGAATTATCTTCATTGTGAATCCGTTTCAGCTCGCGTATGTGAAGGTTTCGGACTCGTTCCAATCTCTCCAGTTCTGCTTGGATCTCTGCCTCTTCCTGCAAATAGCAACATTAAACCAGAAGTTGAGTTATGCAACAAAAACTACCACAAATGTCCACAGAGCATGGCAAATTCACGAGAAATGACCTTTTTAAGATATCCTAATCTGAGCTTAAATATCTCCTCCTGCTCGTGGTACTCTGCCTGTGATAACCTGTAAGAAAACAGAAGCTGTCTCAGTCCAAATCCAAATATGAAGGAAAACTGTTAGTGTTTAAAAAGGAAAGAGTAACATCATCATACGTTTCGCTCTCTGTTCCGTTGGTCTTGCTTTTGCGTTTGTTCTGCTCCAGGCTCGGTGGAGGAGTCTGGGCCATAGAAGGTGGTTTACGTTTGGCCAGAAGCTTCCTCTGCCTCTCAATGTCCTCTCGCTGAGAGTTGATTCTCTCTTGTTGTCTGGAAACCAACAGTGTGTTCGTTATAAATCTCTAAACTCTGTTTATGTTTTACTGACAGGACTCACACTCCCAAGCTCAGGAACTGCTGCTACACAAAATCCAAGAAAACATTTATTTCAACCCAAGCAAGGCCTGAAAAAAACCACATTTATTTAAGTTATGTTTTACCAAATTCAGCTTTTATTTATCTAATTTCCATGTTTTATGATTTAACTGCATGGGTGAATGATTGGTTGCGTTGCAAAGCACCTTGGGGGGTTCCAGGACTCTAAAAGGCGATATATCAAATATAGGCCATTTTACCATTTTTTACTCTTAAAAGAGATCTTATTTTATGGAGGATTAATTTTATCAAGAAATAGAAAAACAACTATTATGGTTAAAAAAATATTTTTTTTTACATGCAGCAAAAAAAAAAAAAGCATCTCAGTTAAAGACATTTAATGTCCCAATAAAAAACATGCTCCAGTACCTCACATAAGAAACAGGCCACCCTTTTTATAAAATAAAAAGCTCTTGAAAAATTCCCTGCATTATTTATTACGTACAATTTAGTGTAACCCTGTTGTTTTATATAATATCGAGTCCAGCAGATTTCATTAATAACATCTCATTAAATGATTCTGTTCATATTTTAAAGGCCCTATCAGTGATATTCATAGAAATCATGGTAAAAACTGCGACTCTTTAGCGCCATGCAGTTTCGAGTAAGTATTGCAGCTACGGTGGCCCACTCAAAAAGGCAACAACTCCAGCGTTCACTCCAGCTATCTGGTTCGTTTTTTTATAAAAAAGCATGAGATTGATTTATTTCCAGTCTCTGTAGGCTAACCCACACAAAGCATATAACTACTCAAGCAGGTAAAAAGCATTTTTTAATGAGTGTTCAGTCTTAATGCATAATGCCACACGTAGCCCCCCCTCCCCATCCCCCGA
>SSNS01000448.1:334664-358235 GCA_006937985.1 Aphyosemion australe | reverse complement strand
AGTCCAAATCTGTCAGAAAGTCCTGTTTATGTGGCTTCTGTGTGTGAGGATGGCCTGGTAGCTGTTGGACTAAGCCTGTTAATTGCAGCCTGTAACCGGATATAAAGGTCACATCAGCCCGCAGGGCAGCAAATGAAGCGTCACTCCACAGTCTGCATCTATAACACCCCCACCCCCCAAAAAAGAAAAGACAAAGACATGTGAAACAAAGACAGAACAGCAAAACACTGAAGTCTGCCTTTCTCCCAAACTTCAACAATAAAGCAACGCTGCGCCTGCCGCTGCCTCCCTCCTCCACATCTGGTTCCACTCACTGCTCGGACTTTTGGGTCGCAGCATTCCGCCACTCCAAATGAAAGACAAACTTCGCTTTTCCATGTAGTTTCTAACCTGGAACCTCCCCCCGAAACAAAGACGTGCACATAAAAGTTCATCTTCTTCCAGATTCATCGACTTCTACGCGATTGAAGTGAAGTGAAAGTGTTGGTTTCCGCTCACCCGCAGCGCCGCGCTCCAGTTCCAGACCAAAGATGAATAAATATAAAGTGCATTTGTAAAATAGAAGTGTCAGATTTGTCCATGCTGCTCCTGGAGTCTGGTGTCGATCGTTGCTTTGCATGTTCACACGCACGGACGAAAGCAAGTCAAAACGAGAGGGAACGAAAAAACAAAAGGAGAGAGAGAGGAGGCGAACCCGGAGCAGCGACGCGGCAGATGGAGAGCTGCTGACGGTCTGCTCCGTCCGTCCGTCCGTCTGTCTGTCCGCCTCTACCGGATCAGACTGAATGAATGGAGCAGAGTCAACAACGTGTGTGTGTCCCATAAGTGACCTCCAGGGATCTCCACGTCAAGGAAAATAATAATTTACTATAAAGCCTGCTGCCAAACTTAACTTTTCTCATCATTGTTTTACTAAACCCTTTATAGCCGATTTAATCTCATTTAAAGCAAAAATGTTCAAACAAAAAGAGTGATTTAACTCTTCATGATCAAATATGTGGGATTGAACCTCATATTCCAGTATTAGAAAGAAAACCTCTAACTGGCTGGTATGTGGGGTCATAGGGGTTAAATCTGGTAAGAAAGGTGGCTACTGACCTTTAATTTCATCCTTTGGGACTTGTGATTCAGTATAAATTTAACACAATTTAAACAAAGAAGAAAACACCCACACACGCAGAAGAAATAACTGTGACACTTCTAGAAATGAGCACATCTGAAGTAATGCTGGCTCTGGGAAGGTTTCTTCCTGCTGTGCTTGCTCAGGATGGAGGATAACGTTGAAATGAAGATTCGTTGCAATTTGCTACTTTAATTGGCATTTTATAATCTACTCTAATTGTTTTCCAACTTCCAAATCACAACTGAAGGCTCACTTTTTAATTTGATTTCTGATGATTTTCTAGGCTGAGAATTTATTTCTGTACTTCTCCGTATTGTACTGCCTCTAATTTGTTTTCTTTGCTGAATTTGATTATTTTAACTGTTTTGTACAGCGCTTTGGTCAGCCGCCATTGCTGCTTGGTAAAGTGCCTTATAAAGAAACTCGACAATGGACTGAACTGAATCTGATGACGTGCAGCTTTTTAGTGCTTTGAAATTACAACTATAGTGAACTGGTTTCTAGAAGAGAAGAAAATGAAAAGATGAAGTCTGCAGAAACATTTTCCATTTTGAAAGTAAAAAGTCCCTGCAGAGGAAATGCATTGAATGTTTGATTTGAACACAACTGATTTATTCTTCAGCTTCACCAGAAGTAGGAAAAAATTTGGTACCTCATTATTTGAACTCTTAACATTAGATGCATATTCCATTTGCCATGATCATTACAAACATTTGCTTTTATAAACCAAGAACTCATTTAAGCTATAAATCTAACTTTCCAGCAAGTTTTAGGGCCTGACTAAACTACTCGATCCCTACAAGGATCAGAAGTCAAGTCCTGTGTTGATATTTTAATGAACTTCTGCTCAAATGTTTAGATTCACTCGGAACTTGTTCAGGTTATACAAAGATAAACATTTTCATCCATTTCCCAAACAGAATGTTCAGTTATAAAAGAAACAGAGTAGAACTGCTCGTCCAGCTGAATCATATTCTACAGCTGATTCTAGAAGAGTCTTCTAAACTGTTGCAGTGTGATATGAAGGCTAGTCTGTAATGACCATACCTGCACATTTTTCTATTTGGGCAGATGTCCTCCTACCACAGAATAATGACCCAAAACACACCTTCAATAGGTGTCGTCAGGAGGCCAGCGCATTGTCAGGAGATGCTTCAGGGAAATTAGGTGGAATTTGATCAGACTACTTCAAAAAGCTGGTTTAATACCCAACGTCTGTCAGCAGGAACTGACCAACCTTGTCCTGTTTATTTGCTAGACGTTCTACTCAGAACTGCATTTCCTTGATCAAACCAAACGGGTAGTTTTGAATCGTCAGTGACAGTAAATGGATGAAAACAACCCTGAATACTTCAGCTAAACTGATGGAAAACCCAGTTGTACAAAATTCCAGAACAACAAACATTTTAACCAATAGTATTTAATGATTTATGCAACTTTTTGCTAAGGCCCAATCTCCCCCCACAACAGTACTATTAGGTAAACCAGTCCCTTGCATTTTATTGGCCAAAAATAAATTCAAACATAACTAAATAAATATGTGTGTTCATGGGGAAAAAGGAGGGCGGCGGGGTCAACCAAAGCCATAACATTTCTAATTAAAGGCAACTTGAAAACAAGTTTTTTTCCATGAACAAATTCAACTAAACACCTTTTTTTCTTCTAAAAATGTAAAAAGTGGGCGTTTATCAGCAGCTTCCACTTCATGTCACGTAGCACCACTCTAAAACCATTCGTTATAAAAACTGAGGTGGAACACTGCCACCAGCTGGAAGTTAAAAGCTTTGGTCACAGGAGTTTGAGAGAATACAGGAGGGAGGGTAGAGGTGAGAGGGAACTCTGTCCTCCTTCATCCAAAACCACGAGGGTCTGCAATTTAAACAGGGTAAGGATGACAACAGGGTTCCAAACACTAACAACCCAGATGAGAACAAACTAAATGTTTGAGCTTGGGAGGTTCTGATAGCCTTGGACCAGGATGGCTCATGCACGGGTGCGTGTGTGAGAATGAATATGACACCTTCCACAGTCTTTTCCGTCCATCCAAGCTGAAGAAGTTCTGTACTTCATTTCATTTTCTGTCTCTTAAGCAGAAAAAAACAAAAATCAAAAACACTAAACCCACTCCTTCCCAACATGGTGCCAAAACTCGCCTCTTGACTGCGTGAGTCTTCCGGGGCTTTGACCCCCAGAATGATGCCACTCTTTCCGAGAAAGCAGGACAGGTGGTTCTGGGGTGGGTGGACATCAGAGGACTGGAGTAGGACTGTCTCCTTCCCAGTCCTTCTGTGACTTATCACCCAGCCCCCGCTGCCATCTGACCAGTTTCTCTTGGGCTCTTCATGGCAAGGTGGGATGCTGTTAGGACAGGGGAGACATTATAGCGTCCCCCCACCCCTTTAAATGATTGAGTCAGGCATTAAAGAGGTGTGAGCTCAGTTTGAGGCGCTGTTGTTGGAGGAGCTGGATGTTGAGGCCACGGCCATGCCAGAGGTGCCCGAGGAAGCCACGGACTTGCGGATGTGGGGCATTAGGAAGGGGTCACTGGCCAGCTGGTGCACATCGATGCGGTCCTCCTTACGGTAGACTAGACAGCGCCTTATAAAGGCCTGGAGACAAAAACAGCAAGGTAAATATCCTCAGAAATGTTTTATTATAAACTACGTAACTTTACAAACATACATTAGCTCAGTGTTTCTGGAATTCTTGGAGTGCGTTGTGACCGACTTTCAGCTACTGACACACTAAACTAGCTCAATATCAGTAAAACTGATAGAGGATTGTGTTAGCTGTAGAAGCTAACCTGAATCCGGCCAGTAAATATAATAAAGTGTAATACCTTAGCTTCAGGTGAAACAACGGGTTTAGGAGCAAACTGAACTTCTGTGGCCTTCAGAATTGTGTTCTCCTGCAGGATGTCCTGCTGGGACTGATTATGGCCAAAAGGCTGAAGAGAAAGGGAGATGGAAAAAAGAGACTTACTCAGAGATGTTTCATTTAAAGTGATTTGTACGATGAAAACAGTCACCATCCTAATCAGTCCAGTTAGGTCTAAGGCTGGGTACCAAAACGCTGTCCCTCTTTAGTACAGACTGGTACCAGAAAAAAATCTTCTTTGGTGCCAAATTTCAGTACTCTCCTGAATAAAAGGTCCCCGATTATCACATGACTGGGGAAAGGTGCTCTCTCCCTCTCACACATTTTTTACAACATTCCTTTGAGTTTGTGGACTAAACGTAGGAAGAAAATCAAAGTTTCGGCTGCATTTTGTGAAAGTAAACAGCAGTAATTTAATAAAGAATGTCATCACTCATGGCATTCATTTGTGAGCTGAAGCATGACCCGTCTAAGGCAGCAAAACCAAAAAAAAACAGCAGACCCAAGTCCACAACAACAGCAACACTGCAGGGGTCATGCTAATTCGTCTGAATAGAAATTACTAGGACTAATGTTTACAGCGTAAACAGTTTTTTTCCACCTCTTATTTATACTGCAAGTTTTTTCGTTTAATTATTTGGTTTGTTTGGGATTCAAACATTGTTTATTTTAGGTTTCTAGAGATGTTCCATATTTATTGCACCAAAGAATAGATTATTGTATCTTCATACTGTTTACTTTGTTCTGCAAAAAAAGATAAATAATAAATTTTAATTAGTTTTATATTTAAATTATGTCTCCTAAAACATTTAAAGGTGCATGAATGAAGTAAGAATGACATCCTGTGGTCAAATTTGTGTACTGCAGCCCATTTTCTAAACAAGCAAGTGACTTTCTCACTGTTGTTCCGTACGTTCCATGGCTGTTGCCAGTTGTGGATCAGCACCATTCTAGATGACGAGTGAGGACGAGTCATACACAGTAAGTTGATAAGTAGATAAATACATTTCACTTTAATATTGAGTTGTTGGTAATTGAAAAATTAGCTTGAGATATTTTTAGAGCTGACTATTTGTTGCTAATTTACTGTTAGCATTGTTAGCCTTCTCAATGGCCTAGTGGTATGAGTATTCACCCTGAGACTGGGAGATACCTGAGTCGGGTCGTACCAAAGACTTATTACAAATGCCGACGCTGCAGCGTTAGCTGGCACAGACTCAGCGACCCCATAGATTGTAAACAGTGACTACGTCCCTCTTTGACCATTTTGAAAGGAGAAAAACTGACAAGCCCCAGCTGGCTGTGTAGGAAATCTGTTTCAAGCTAACCTTCCTTCTAACATGATTGAGAGACTGTTTTATGATTATTTCACTGTAAAATCCTTACATATTGTATTGTATCAGTACCGGTACCAAAAACCAGGTATCCTTAAAGTACCGGTATAAAAACAAATCTAAAAGGTACCCAGCCCTAATCACACACTAAAATGTTCCAGTCTAATATTTCATCAGTTCAACCTCTACATCAGTCACACTGGTTGTCTAACATCAGAATTTCAGAGCGCAGTAGCTGCTGGTTTCCTACCTTGCGGCCATACAAACACTGGTAGAAAATGACTCCCACAGACCAAACGTCCACCTTATTGGAGATTTTTGGTGGCTCTTTGCCCACAACAAAGCACTCAGGGGGAAGGTACCTTAGAAAAAAATAGAAATCAGTTTTAAAATTGACAATCTCAATCAACACATAAATAGTATATAAATGACTGTGGGCATTGTTGGTGCACTGGAACCAGGCAATGAGTTTATACCAGAAACACAATACTGATAGATATCAGAGTAAAACAACATTGTACTTTGAATAAGGCACCAGGCAACGTGTCTATAAGTTTAGTTTTTATATAATCATGTTTTATATAATTTAGCTTGAGTTTATATGTACCTGCTTTTGAAAATTACATGTTACTTTACATTAATGCAACAGTTATTAAAATTTTGATTTTTAAATAAGTTCATTAGCTGCAGAGTTTAATGCACATTTAGCATCGGTCTAAGAGTAAATCTTACCAGTAGGTCCCTGCTCCCTGAGAGGTCAGCTCCATCCCGTCTACTGAGTTGTAGCTGTCGTCATCCATGATCTTAGACAGGCCAAAGTCTGTGATCTTGATCTCCCCGCAGGCCGTGCCGTTCACTAGCAGGATATTACCTGGATAGGAAAAGTCAAGGCTGTGGCTCAACATTTCATCTGATCACAATATTAATCACGGTTTGGTTGATGTAGTTAGGCGGAACCCTAATGGAATAATGAATGTTGATAAGATCACTAAATAAACTTTTTGATATTTTCACTCCTCCTATGAGTGGTAAAGACCAAATAACTGTTCAGCTGATGCGACACATTAATAACCAGAGCTGAGTCACACAACAAGCTTTGAGGAATAAATAGAATAAGAAAATAAACGTGATTAATCAACATGTGTGTGTGTGTGTAAGAAAATAAGAAATTAAAAATACATGCTAAAAAAATAGGCGTGTTTCCACTGTCAGTGCTTCAGGGTAGTTTTACCACAACATCCTGACATGCGTGTGGATCAAATTATGATGTCGCTCGACAGAATAAAAGTTTTAATGCAATTAATATTACTGTGGATGCTTTTTGGTGCTGATCAATGCTGAAGCAGTCACGATATGCCAGCGTTGGTGCAAAGCTGAGAGGACCAGGCCATCGCATCTCTCGGTTTCCCCCTCCCAGAATTTACCCTGAAGTTCCGACAATGGAAACACGCTAGGGATGCTCCGATCACGTTTTTTTGCTCCCGATCCGATTCCGAGTCATTTAATTTTGAGTATCTGCCAATACCGAGTCCCGATCCGGTACTTTTCAGGAAAGAAATAAAATAATATAAAAAAAGGAAATAATTATCAGGAAAGCATTAAAATAAGAAAACAAATCCAAGTTGTCCTTTAAGTTTCACTTTCACTTGTTTAGAAAGTGCATTGATTAAAAACGTGTTACGTGTGATTAAAACGTGTTAAAAACATATTTAAAAGTAGCAGCGTTGCTCATATTTCAAGTTGTATACTCCCTCAATCTGCAGCTGTATTGAGCGATGCGCGTTCCCGTGACGGGGCAGGCAAACTTTTGCCTACACAACACCTGTAGCTACCGGGAGCTCTGGTGCTGTGACAGACTTAGAAACTCCAACGTTTTGCAAGTCTGTTAGCAATTTCTCTTTGTTTATTAGCGTATCGGTTTCTGTCAGCAGGCACAGCATTTTTGTCTGACTTCGCTGTGAACTGGGACTGTTGGTTGCAAACTGGGAATTAATGGAGACAGGTGATGCGCTTTGTTGACGGCCGAAGGGAAAAGTCGAAAGTGAAAGTAGTCTGTTTTGAAGGCAGCGAATCATGAAGCTCTGTCTTTTACAGCATGTTGAATGCCCAGTATGCACACATTTCAAGTGGTTGTAGCTCTGCATTCACTGTCCGGTTTAAAATACCACCTAGCTGCAGACATTTTAGCTCTCATGAGGAGACATGTGAGTTCTGCGTTAGCCTGCTAGCTAACAGCTGCACCTTGGTGTCTGAATCCCTGCCTGCCGTAAATTGTGTGGCGTTACGGTGTTGTTTTCTTCCAAGAAACAAAGAATATTGACGTAGAGGAACTTGTTGAAATTAAAACTATGTCATTGTTTTTTCCGTTTGAAAATCTCTATCTCAGGATGAATTAAAAAAGTCATGTTTGTCGTTTTAAAAGGTTAAATCCGATCTTTTACACCCGATTTCGATCTTTTTAAAATCACGTGATCGGGCCCGATTTCCAATCATGTGATCGGATCAGAGCATCAAAACACACCTAATAGTTTCCTTCATAAAACTGATCAACTCGGGCCGGAGACGCCTTCTGGTCGTGTTAGTTATTTCTGAAAGGTAGCATGATAATGTGTTACACAACTTCAGCAGTCAAACAACATAGTGATGCCATCATATATATGAAAGGATAGACAAGGCTCTGTAGCTTGTCTGTAGGAGCAGATGATTGCAGGATTTAAAACAACTACCAACATAATAATTTTCGAGAGGAGAAGAGCTAATTATTTGAATAAACATGTTTTCCCACTAAAATAACACTAAATTGTGGCTGCTTCTGAAGGAATCACGAGGGCGACGTGTGTCACACATTTAATGTGTTGCACTCCAACGCTAATGCCAGCTTGGTTAATAAAAGCTCCTAAATCACCAACGACCTGAAGTGGACTCATCTATGCCACCGTGTCGAGGAAAACCCTGCTAGATGTGAAGACTCACCTGGTTTAAGGTCGTAATGGATGATGGGCGGTCTGATCTCATTGAGGTACTTGAGGGCATTAACGATCTGCATGATAATGGAGCGGCCCTCCTTCTCCGACATCAGCTTGTGCTGCTTCAGGTAGAAGTCCAGATCGTTGCCCTCACAGTACTCCAGAACTGTGCAGAAGCTGCTCACACACAAAAGGAAGGTGTTCACGCATCCGACGACTACTTTAAACCCAACACCAGTAAGGTTGTCAAACCAAACAAAAACAAAAAAGATCCACATCTACAACCAAAGACGTAAGCCGATATTATGGGGGACTTACGAGTCAGTGTCTAGTGAGAAGTAGTCATAAAGTTTAACTATTCGAGGGTGGTCCAGCTCTTTATGGATTCTATATTCTCTGCACGCATGTCTGAAAAAAAGAAAATAAGAAATTAGACATCAGACCTAACGACAAACATCCATAAATCCTGATAAAAATGTAGGTAAAATGATAAAAACACTCACTTGTGATAATTTTCCTTTTTCTCATCCCTCCAGTTCTTGTTTAACTGGTGGATTTTAACAGCGACGTACCTCTGCTCGGTTAAGTCAAAGGCCTGAGGAGGAGAAACCTCCAGTTAGATAGGAGCTGCAGAAGGCCTCTTGTCTTGTTTCAGCTACAGCGAGGCTCTTGCCTCACATTAAATGGCTGCGTTCATTAATCACTTTAATGATGCTGACAGCAGATTCTTGGAACGCCGACATTTTGGCACAGCGATTTAACTCAAACGTTCAAGTCAACTTATTATAGCTCCAGCAAAGTACGCAGAGCCCCATCACTCCGAGGGTTAAATAAATCAGCAGTCGATGGTTAAATGTCTCTGAATCAGAGAATATCATAGCCAACATTCTGAAAAATAAATTAGAACTTTAGAAACAGACATGAATTTAAAATCCTGCAGAGACACTGTACTAACACATTAATAATGTCACAGGCTTAAACGGGTAAAAATTCTTCTGTTTTTGCTTATTTAACTGTTTCAGATCAGCAAATGAATTCCAATAGCAGACAAAAACAGAGTAAATAAAAATTTGATGTTTTCAAATGATTTCATTTATTATCCAAACTAGCCCGACACCTGGTAACGAGTATCTGATGTCACTGTGGAGAAAACTGTGCTCCAATTCAAACACACTGAAGAGTTTCTTAGCATGAAGGTTTAAGGTCAAAGGTCAGACATTCTCCTTCAGTGTGTTCTGCTAGAGAGCAGAAATCATGGTCCAGGTCCTGAAGCAGCAAAGCAGCTCCATATCGTGTTGGTTTGATGTTTTAGTGCTGGTTTTACTCCAGATGAACTGGACAAAAAGTTTCACTTTTATCTCATCAGTCCTGATTATTTCCCCCTAGGTCTTGGGGATCATAGAGATGTTTTTGTGAGAATTGTTGTGGTCTTGGAACTCTCCCAGGGAGGTCATTTTTGTCCTCTTGTCTCTTTCTTATTGTTGCATCATGACCTCTGACCTCAACTAACCAAGTGAGGCCTGCAGGGCTTTAAGCATCAATTCCAGTTCTTTCGTTATTGGATTTCTTTAGAACTAGTTATGATGCGCTGCTTTTTGAGATCTTTTAGCCTGTTTCATGATGTCAGACAGGTTCCATTTAATTGATTTATTACTTCTGCAGGTCTGGCAGGAATCAGGCCTGGGTGTGGCTGGTGAAATTAAACCCAGCTCTCCAAATTATGTGGTTAAATCACAGTGAAGTCATGATTTAGAGGGGTCAATTACTTTTTTTTGTTTAAATCGTTTGAAAACTGCATCTCATATTTACTCAGGTCATTTTTGTCTGATAAAAAAATAGTTTGCTGATCTGAAAAATCCAAGTGATAAAAACTCTGTAAGGAGGTAAACAGCTTTCACAGCGCTGGATGTTTTTCCTCTTCTCACCTTGTAAACTTCACTGAAACCTCCCCGCCCCAGCAGATGGAGAAGCAGGTATCTGTCATTTAGCGTAGGGTGATCTTTGAATCTGGAAGGAGAGGGAAAAACCAGAAATATACCAGTAATTAGAGATGAGAACAATTTAGAAAGGAAAGACAAGAAGTCACTTTCACTCATGCATATCTTTCTGTTCCTCTGACAGCTTTTTTTTTAATTCAGCAGTTTCACGTCCGAGTAGAAACACCGGTTACAGCAGCGAGTTAGCAAAGGAAACATTTCCTTATCAGTTACAGAAAAACTAAAGGAATCCACTAAAACCCACAGACCAGGTCACATTAGACACATAAAGCAGGACTAGATCAACGGATACAACACAAACACTTCAAAAGCTGCACGCGTGTCTAGTTTTAATGCTGAAGTGGAAATGTTTGGGATTTTCAAGTGGAATTGAAAAACCTTTTTGTTTTAAATTATTTTAGTCGTCAAGATTAAAACCAACAGTAGAACAGCCCATCAGTGACTGGTTTTCTATTTTATCAGTGTTTTTTCATAAAGGCAAAAACAGCAGAACCAAAGCCAACTGTTACACGGCGTGTTTGAACGGCACACAGGCATTACACCATCGAGGAAACCAGTGTGGTAATGCATTCCATGTATAAAAAAGGAGTCATACTGGGAATTATCTTCATTGTGAATCCGTTTCAGCTCGCGTATGTGAAGGTTTCGGACTCGTTCCAATCTCTCCAGTTCTGCTTGGATCTCTGCCTCTTCCTGCAAATAGCAACATTAAACCAGAAGTTGAGTTATGCAACAAAAACTACCACAAATGTCCACAGAGCATGGCAAATTCACGAGAAATGACCTTTTTAAGATATCCTAATCTGAGCTTAAATATCTCCTCCTGTTCGTGGTACTCTGCCTGTGATAACCTGTAAGAAAACAGAAGCTGTCTCAGTCCAAATCCAAATATGAAGGAAAACAACTGTTAGTGTTTAAAAAGGAAAGAGTAACATCATCATACGTTTCGCTCTCTGTTCCGTTGGTCTTGCTTTTGCGTTTGTTCTGCTCCAGGCTCGGTGGAGGAGTCTGGGCCATAGAAGGTGGTTTACGTTTGGCCAGAAGCTTCCTCTGCCTCTCGATGTCCTCTCGCTGAGAGTTGATTCTCTCTTGTTGTCTGGAAACCAACAGTGTGTTCGTTATAAATCTCTAAACTCTGTTTATGTTTTACTGACAGGACTCACACTCCCAAGCTCAGGAACTGCTGCTACACAAAATCCAAGAAAACATTTATTTCAACCCAAGCAAGGCCTGAAAAAAACCACATTTATTTAAGTTATGTTTTACCAAATTCAGCTTTTATTTATCTAATTTCCATGTTTTATGATTTAACTGCATGGGTGAATGATTGGTTGCGTTGCAAAGCAACTTGGGGGGTTTCAGGACTCTAAAAGGCGATATATCAAATATAGGCCATTTTACCATTTTTTACTCTTAAAAGATATCTTATTTTATGGTGGATTAATACAATTTTATCAAGAAATAGAAAAACAACTATTATGATTAAAAAAAATATTTTTTTTACATGCAGCAAAAAAAAAAAAAGCATCTCAGTTAAAGACATTTAATGTCCCAATAAAAAACATGCTCCAGTACCTCACATAAGAAACAGGCCACCCTTTTTATAAAACAAAAAGCTCTTGAAAAATTCCCTGCATTATTTATTACGTACAATTTAGTGTAACCCTGTTGTTTTATATAATATCGAGTCCAGCAGATTTCATTAATAACATCTCATTAAATGATTCTGTTCATATTTTAAGCATCACAAAGATCATAGGACCTTAGTAATGAGTTTAGAAAAAATTAATCTTAGGTTTTATTTTTATTCTTTCATTTCTGAGCTTTGACTAGAATTCCCTAAAAATCCCAAAAGTAAAATACAAAAATGGTGAAAATGTAAAAGACACGTTTCATCACATAAAGCCTCACTTGATAAGGTTTTGGAAGGCATATCCATCCGTCCACTGCTCGGTGAAAGACGCTCCGTGTCTCACGGTGGTAAAGTGGCCCAGTCGAAGTCTATCCTGCATACTTTTATCCCGACACGCCATCTTTTCCTGTTTGGACTGAGGAGCAGAGAAAGACATGCTCATAACCTGATTAACTTCACCCACACACACTGAACGTCATGTCAAAAACATTCACATCTCAACAAGATGGACGTACTTTCTCAATCAGCAGCTTCTTGGACATAGTGACACACTTATTTAACCGTTCTTTGTATCGTTCCAACATCCTCTGCTGCTCATCAATTTGTCTTCTGAGATCACAATTGGCCTAAAGCAGAACAAAGAATAAAGCAGCAAACGATCAGGTAAAAAAAGGTCACTACATTATGGAATAATATACAGCAGCAGTAACTAGTGAGCTGGAGTGGAAAACCATTAGAGTGAACCTGATATTCTCAGAAACAAGGCAGGCAGAGAGCCAGGGATGAAATGTAATGAGATTAGTACCCGCAGCAAATCGTCTATTCGGCCTTCCTTCTTCTCCAGGTCAGAGTTCTTGTTGTTCTCCATTGCTGTTAGTTTCTCTATAGTAAGGTCAGACTAAAGAGTGAGCACAAGAGTGGTTGTTAATGGTGAATCGTTTCAAATTACCAACAAACTTAGTGCAACAGGGAGTTCTCCCAGAGACTATTATTGTAATCGTTTGGCTCGTAAGCCATTTATACAACAACCTGTTTTAAATTATAATTAAGTTAATCAGACAAACAGGCAGCCAGCCCTGAACCGTGTGTGGAGTACCTGTGTGGCTTTATGGAGCATGTGAAGAGAGGCTGGCTTCACTGAACACGAGGAGTGCTCTGTGTTGGCTGAGCTGATGGAAGAGGGACTTCCTTGCTGCACCTGCAGGGCAGAAACATTCATTCATTCATTAAAAATCACTAATGGTCCTGAAGGGAACATTTTCTAATAGTTTAACAAAACACAGAGAGGCGTGGGATGAAAATAAACTAGATGCAAATGGGCAAAAGCCAAAAATAGGTGAATTTTTTTAATAAATGAGTGTTCAACGAAACCCCTAAAACGATCTGAGTAGTAGTTTGACTACAAAGACACGTAAAGGATTAAATAGCTGATTCAGCTAAACTCATTTTTGCCGTCCAATGTCGGTTTGTAATGGTTGGTGACACAAAACGGCAAAAACGTAAGCTCATTTTCTGTTGGTATTTTCCTAAATTGTTACATTTGACACTTTTGTAAAATTCCACCAACAACAGAGCAAGGTGCAACTCAAAAAACGAGAAAATGGTGCAAAAATCTATTTCAGTAACTCAGCTCAGACTGAGAGACCATCTAAAGACTCAGGAACCCTTTGCAGGTGTTCTGGATTCATCAGCTGATTAGAGTGTGACACTTTGAGTCTAGAATATTGAACCTTTTCACAATATTCTAATTGTCTGAGATTTTGAATGTGGGGTTTTCCTCAGCTGTAGCCATAATCATCACAATTAGAACAAATAATAAATTAGCATGTAATGAGCTCATATTAGTATCACCTTTAAGTTGAATTACTGACATAAATGAACTTTTGAATCATATTCTAATTTTTTGAGTTTCACCTGTACAATCAGGAACCCTCGCTAATTTTTCAATATATTTTAGACAACACAATTTTTAAACTGGAGGACACAGGCTTTACCGATTCCATATCGTGTTAAACAGACAGCATCAGATTTAGTAAACAAACTTCCCTAAGACAGAGAGAGAACTGAGGAATAAAAACAGGCGGGAAAAGCACCACAGAGCAAACGTGCTCACCGTGACAGGAGGATTGGACAGAGAGTGTTGTGGGGAAGAGCGGACCACTGGTGGAATTCCCCTGGCAGGGCTGGTACCAGGACCGCTACCTCCCGCAAACTGACAGATGTGAAAAGAAGAAGGCAGAAAATAAATGTGAAGACAACAAAAAGAAGGGGTTAGAGAGAAGGTATGAAATGTTACTAAAGAATTTCAGAAAACAGGACCGCTACACCTAAAGGGACAAAGAGGAAGGATTTTAATTCACTCACCTCAAAATAATCACTAATTTTAAGTCCCCTCGCTCCCGTTTTGCCTGTAAAAGAAGAGAGTGAGTTTAAAAGGAAGAGAATACAACAAAGACGAATGGACGCGTCAGATCAGCGGGATAGTCGTACCTTGGCTGCTTTCAAAGTGGTCTGCTTTGCGTTTTCTCACCCTCTGGTCATTAGCCTTTTTCTCTGGAGTCTGTATGGAAGCCAGTGAGAATCAACCATGTGCTAGTGAGGTAACTGAAACATTACCAGCACAATAAATTTTTAATATCGCAAAAAAGACTAACCTCTAGCTCTTTGTCACTGAGAGAACCCACACTGCACAGACTTTGATTGGATGACTCATTTTGACTCTGACCTGAGCCCTGTTAAGATAAAAAACTGTAATATTTACAAAAAAAATACCTAAAAGGTGGACGTCTACATGTGTTAACTGTAAGAAGTTGTTGAAAACCAGCATAAGGTTCATAGAAAAGCTGTAAAAACAACAAGAAAGCCAAAAGAGAGATGGAGAGGTTCGGGCAAATACAGTCACCATTAAACTCCCATTGAATGTAGACCTCCATCAGTACTAATGCTGGTTCCCTAGGTGATGCCTGTCAATCATATGATTCACATCAGAATTCAGCAGGCACTGTCCAATCAGGAAGAGACACTTAGTCATTCTGAGCACACTGGAGCTCTCTCTCACTGAACCCTCCTAAAATGGCTGAACATTAGGCAAGCTGCTGGGGATGCATTTCTCTCCCTGTCACCTTTAGATAATGTCATCCATTTTTCCTCCATTCACCCAGGTCTTAAACGTTCTTTTCATCTCTGAAAAACACAGTGAGAAAAATGATTTTTTTCATCCAAGAATTGAAGCTTTCTTTTAAACCCACCATCACCAAAAGGTGGTTTGTTCTAACAGAAATGTACTTTGCAACTATTCTATCACCGTTTGTAGGTTTATCCAAAGGTGTTCTGTCCCTCATCCTCAAAGGACAATTTTTTCTTATTAAACTGAGAGATGACAGAGAGCAGCAGCAGAGCCACAGGCTATCCAAGGTCAAGAAAGAAAAACTGAGCACCTCTGTGACACTCAAACGCTTTTTGATCACAAACTCATGTGTCTGCACATCCATTTGCTAACAAACTTCACTCTGAAACAAATGTCGCGTCTCTTGTCAAACAGGGTGATGATGCCCTAACAAGCTCCGCCATTTTCTCTGCGGCAGCAGCCATGCCATGCTCTGGGCTCAGCTCTGCCTATGGCTGGCACCGGGCCCACTCCTGGCACCAACTCTGGCTCCCTAACTGTTCCAAGATCACCTTCCACTAAGACAGCTCCATCCATGTAGTAAGACAGAGGTAGGAAGACAAAATGCCGCCTCGACTTAGACCTGGTTGACAACTATTTCCGCATTGCTTCTTATCCCACTACCAACCCTGTCCTGTCTGTGGCCTTTTTGGCAGGCATTGCCACTTGCTTATACAGCCGCTACATCACGAGCCAGGGAGAGATGCCATGTCACATCAGCCAAAAAACACACACACAGCTCAACCTTCTGCAGAAACAGACAAAGAAAATGAGGGAGCCCAAACTGGTAGGGGCTGAATTACAGATAGTGACACAAAAGAAGGATTAAAAAAGTGCTTGATCAATTAAATGTGTGATAATTAAAACTTTTCATCCCACCCCACCCCACCCCACACACATACACCAAACATCAGGTTTCTTGCTCTGCAACATCTGCGCTGATACAAACCTTAGCCACACCGACCCCAGTAAAGCGAGCCTCCAGCAGCTCTTGCCGTCGGGGGTCCAGGCTGTGCAGTTCTTCCATCATGGCTGCAGAGACAAGAGCACAGATTAAGGAAGGTGTTGGAAGAGACTGGAGTATCCAGATGACAGTGAGGGATCATCATTTCAAAAGGCATTGGTTGTGATGAGTCATGGCTGTTTTTAGCTATATGGATGTGGAAAATTCCTGTTCTGAGTCATCAATAAGCTTGACAATGTTTTACACTATCATTTATGCCCACCAGCCATGCAACAATGATCATTCAGTAAGAATAGATGTGTTAAATATAACTAATGTTTAATATGCATCAAAGACGAGTCAGACTTGTAGAGTCACTGCCTGGGGAATCATGGCATCACTTGCCTTGACATGACAGGTCTAAGTTACATAGTATTGTTATAAAAGGTCACTAATGGAGGGACTGCCAAGGAATAGTCGCAGCTATGGAAAAGGCCACAATAGACAATAAGTGCCCAGTTTACTGGCCTGTGCGAAGGTTTAAATTACACGCCCAGAAACTGGCTTCTCTCTTTTACCTATGCTCTACATTTATGAAATAAACAGTAACAGATTTGTTCTCGGATATTTTTTAAAACGACACTTCACATGTAATCCCAGTCGGTTTTAAATCACATTAAAATGCAACACTAAATGTTTAAAAACACAACAACGAGAGAATGATCGGTTAGATAAATGAGCTAGCAAGCTTACCATCATTTAGCAATTCCAAAGCTAACGATTAGCTTCTGACATTAAATGTGGTATTGTTAAAAAATAATGGCAATAACAAGCAAACCGAACCGAGAAAAACTGCGTATTAATGTTGACAGGAATGGGAATGTTACATTATGTTGAACCGTTGAAGAAAAAAGAACCACTGTCCGAAAACTGGTAATGTGTCCAGTAAGCTAGCGAAGCATCTTCTCGGTGCTCGTGCCACGACATCTGGACTCGCAGCACCTTTCAGAAGACATTATTTCTTTGTTCGACAGCCTACACAGATACTCACTGTAGTTTCAGATGTTCTCGGTCCTCCGGGGTTATTAATCCTGAAACCGTCTCCGTTGTTATATCACCGGTGCTCGGCAGACCCTCCCAGGCTTAGGCCGCATCCACAGCCTCGTCCCTCGCGTGCTAACTGTTGCCGACTAAGACCAGTACAAACGCCTTCAGGTAGATGACGGACGATTCCCTCGGAGGCCTCGACCACTCTCCGGGTCTCCCTAACCCGCCTTTCCGTACTCCTTAGGCGGGGATCCCCGTCACATCCCTCTTCTTTCCGAGGACCATGCAGTGCCTTGCTGTGGTATCTCGCTCCACACAATGGCGACCCAAGAGAATCTGCGTTTTTCAGCAGGTATAAATAATGTCTTTGAGCTAACGTTAGTTACCCCCTATATTTATCTCCTCCGGTGGTGTGATGAGTTTAGCGTCCTGTTTTAGCTCGATTAAACGAAGTTAGGTTGCAGTTTCCTTCCTAGCTGCAGAGGAGAGAAGGAAATAAAAAATAAAAAGAAACAATCCGATTTCGGAAGCGTTTCAACTGAATCCAGATCAATTCGGTTCTGTTCTCATGTTTTTTGCAATGTAAACAATAATCAGTAAAATCTCATTTTTTCTCGTGAGATCGTTTAAGTAATTTCACCTTCCTTAGGTCCACGCCTGCCCCAAAAATCTGTTGTCTGGACCAATAGCAAATCCCTCTCTGCACAACAACAGGGCCCACCCCCCACAACCACTAGTGATGGATAATTAAAAAGTTGCAATTCCAGTGATGTTCACACCCACATGCTGCACTCACTGCAATAAACTCTGCATTCACAAGTTTATAGCTAATACGATCACGCAAAATGTGCATGCAAACATGATTATTTACCTGTTCTGGGTCAGTTCAGGGCAGCTTTGAAGTGCCAAATAAAAAACAAGCTGTATGCTTATTGTTCTTTATTTTTTTAAAGTATGAAATAGTCATTACATAAAAAACATGCAATTTATTCAAAAATATGCTGAGTAAAAAAACATTTCTGGCACAATAGAAACATTTTTATTTTTTTATCCCACATGTTTTAAGATTGCAGCTCCATCAGAACATGTTAGGGCAGCTGAGATAAAGAAAAGTTATCCTGTTGCCAAAAAATTCCTCTGAGTTCCATGATTTCTCGGAATTAAACAAGCAAAAAAAAAGGAGCACCACTTTTAGTGGTTTTTTTCATTTCTGAATCCACCATGTGTCTCATGAAGGTTTGCGGTACTTGCACTGAATCCACACCCTGTACATGGTCAGCTGTTTCCCTCGGTTCACCTGTAGCCGTCGGTCCACAAGGTTCTGCACTTTTTCTAGCCCAGCCTCAACAAACAGCTCGTGAAGCTCATCTGAAATACAAATAAAAAAAGTTCACATAAATGACTAAAGAGTGGATCTATAGAAAATAAAGATCTAATTATAAACTTTTATTTACCCTGAGTAAAAAAATAAACTCGTGTTCCATCGCCTCGGGCATAAAAGTTCTCTGAAAGACATCTTCCTGAAAGAAATAGATGTTTTGTTAAATGTTGCAGTTCTTTTTCCACCAACACCTATCAGTAAATTTTAACTGAACCATAAATTCTATTTAAATGCTCCTGAAGCATAAAAGTAGCCTTAAAGGTGTGGGACACTCGTTTAATCAGTACATCTACAGTGGTCTCTAGTAGGAATGAATGCCTTGTTGCAGAAAAGGTAGGATTTGGAGTATTATTTCCTGATATTTGGACATCTTGCCTCTGATTGGATAACAGCAACGTGACTCTACCACTGACTATGTTTGCTCTGCAACAATGTTTCATCTCCACAAATAACACAAGCCTGGAGGAGTTCTGCTGTGTGGTGGAGTTGCTCATGCTAATGGTTAGCTTCTACTAGTTGAGACGTTCTCTGCTGTTTCCTGGACGCTAAAACAACAACAGCCTTCCCCGTCGTGAGTCAAGATGGGTGAGTCCATGAATGTTAAGTGACAGTGTGACGTAGATCTGTCAGGATTTTCAAATCCTAGAGTTTCACCATCTATTTTCTATCAGAAGCTAATGCAGGAGATAGGTGTAGGAGACTATTTTCATGTTCAGCCTGCATGAAAAACTCAGAGTGACTGATTATAATCAGAAATTATCATTAAAAATGTTTTTTCAGGATTCCACACCTTTAAAAATGAGTTTTAATTCTGTACTGCTCCAAGTGTATTTCTGAGATGGACTTGAGTCTGTCTAACCTTTTTTGAAACGTAGCTGTGCCATATCATAGCGCCCGTAATCCCTGAGCAGCATCACCCCGCCTGGTTTCAGCAGACGAGCCAATCTACAGATAGATGTGTGCATCCTGAAACAGACAGAATGCTTTTACAGTCTATAACTGCTAAGGGAAAGACAAAAGTGAAAAAATGGAAGGAAGTAAAGAAACACTTGCTCCTACTTTCTTGGATGAAGAGCTGATAGCACAAAGATTAACACTATAACATCTAGGCTTCCATCGGGGACGGGGTAATTGGCTTCTGCATCACTCGAGTCATGCACAAAGGCAAAGCAGCGCTGGGAGTCGTACTCTGGATTAGTCTGACGAGAAGCTTTCAGTTAATTAGTAAGCTCACAAGCCTTTAGGTTACCTGTTCATTCATGGCTCCAAACATCTCACCTTGACCAACTCCACAGCAGTGCTGGAGAAATCACAGCAGTAGACGAAGAGTCCCGGGTCACTGCAACAGGGAAAGCTGCATTTACAGACTCCAGAGGATAAAAGGGTTCTTTAACTAAGTCTGGATTCTGTATGGGCTTACTTGTTGGTCTTCAGTATTGGGAAAACTGTGTTCCCCACACCACAGCCAACCTGTTCAGATCAGATCATACAGAACTTCATCTTAGTATTACAGACGTTCTCACGCCATCATTTCCTAATATTATTAACCTTTCCAGAAAATTTAACAGCAAAACTAGCAAAAAATCTACATGTGAAACTCAAAAAATGAGAATGTGGTGCAAAAGTCCATTTATGTCAGTAAATTAGCTTAGACTGAGAAACCATCTAAAGGCTCAGGAAGCCTTTGCAGGTGTTCTGGATTCATTAGCTGATTAGTGTGCAACACTTTGAGTCTAGAATATTGAACCTTTTCACAATATTCTAATTGAGATTTTGAATGTGGGGTTTTCATCAGCTGTAGCCATAATCATCACTATTATAACAAATGACGGCTGAAATATCTGGCTTTGCATGGAATGAGTCCTTCTCATATATTAGTTTCACTTTTTAGGTTAAATTACTGACATAAATGAACTTTGCATCATATTTAAATGTTTTTAGTTTCACCTGTTTCCAGCTGTTAAAGCTGCAATGATAAATTTGGGAAACAAATGAGCTTAAAACATTTTTTTTCATGCTTCTCAACAACTTTCTAACATAGTATAGCTATAAATATATCGTGGAGATAAAAAAAAGAATGAAATGGTTCTCTCGCATTTGTCAAAAAACTGGTATTGAAAACATTAAATAATGCTCAACTAGTTTGATTTGCTTTTATAACGTTCTCTAACCTCCAAAATGCGATATGTGGCAGAAGAACCAGCAAAGTCATGGCTGTCATGAGACAAAGCAGCAGATTCCTGGCATTGTTTTTGATCTAGACTGCTCCCCTGGCTGCAATCTGTGGCCGAGACATTTGGATGGTTCAGGCTGCACTGTGGAGCCAGCTCTGGGAACTCTGTAAAGAGCCAGTGACGGTCTTTGAAGAACCGATTCTCGTGTATCGTGTAAAACTCATTCCAGTATTCACTGGCCAGGCTGTCGTATTCCTCTGGGAAGAAAGATAAAGCAGAAATTTGCACAATTTATAAGATCAAATTTACACATAAAAACCTTTGTAACCATTCATCAGACTAGCAATAATATAATAAACCAATTCTGCCAACTGATAATCACTCTCACACAACGTGAGCATATCCAACACTGATGATGTTGATCTGATCAGAACTCTGCATCCCTCTCTTTTTATGTCAACTAATGAGATGTACAGTATGAAGTATGGCAAACCTTGTTTTTCTGGAGGCAGTGGCTGACTGTTTTCTGACACTTTCTTCTTTGCAGCTTCTTCTTGTTCATCAGTCCACTCCACATTGTCCCTGGTGACAACAAAACACTGTTTTCAGTGACAAGGCAGTGATTAAAAGTCCAGAAATGCCTAGCGGTCCTGAGATTCCCAAAGAGAAATATTTCCTTGAGTTTTTTTTCTTCCATTAACCTCATTTAGAACAAAAGATGTGATCATTCTTGAGAAACAAAAAAATAATAATTGAACTGTAATTGATCATTTCTGATTAACTTGAAAAATATGAATCTGGAACTGGAAGTGAAAGCATCCACTTGGATCATTCTTCACAAAATGATTTCTGGTGCTCTACAGAAAACAATTACTTAACTTCATTGTCTTATAAAGTTATTATTATTGTTTTATATCTTATTTCTGTTACAGTTCCAAAAGCTTTAGGTCATGAAAATACCCCATTAACGTTCAATCATCCATAAAAACCATGCCATGATGTGATTTTCAGATTTATCTCATAAGATAACGCTGAATGCTTATCTACTCTATACTATGGGCCTCGCACCGCAAATGAATTAAATAAATAAATAAAGCTAAGCTCATTTTGGAAAATCTCAACCAAAATTAGAAAATAATTTACTTTGTGACTAAAAGCAGCTACAAGTTAATTAACCTGCGTGTTACTTCAACTCTAATTAAACCCTGAAATATAACAGCTGAAACTCAAAGCTAATCGTGTCCCATCAGGAGATCACATGAACAGCTCTGTTCTGGTTCCGGTCCGGTACCGACCAAGCGTTGTGCTGGAAGACCTGTCGCGGGTCAGTAAGGAAACGCGTCCCGAACTGGGGTCTGGTGTGTACAGTCAGAACCGAACCGCTTTCACCGCAGCCTCCCTCCACTCCGTCCACGGTGCGGGGCGCCGCCATGATGGATTTTACGTGACACGAAAAGGGGTGGGCGTTCAAAAGTGATGCGTTCAGAGACAATCGGGGAAAATCTTATAGTTGTGTTACTCGTTTACAGTATTTCAAGCTCCCATTACTCTAATGAGGATGAAATTATTAAAAGCAATGAGTGAGCGAGTAGTTTAGCTTCAGTAAGAATGTGGGTTAAATGTGCTTAATCAAGCAGGTGGCCAGCGGGTCTGAGGCTCACATTAAAAAATGCATCTACTGTGCTTAATTCTCATGAATTCTCCTGTTAAGTGAGATGAACAAAATTCATCAAAAACTAAACTAGATCAATTGCATTTCTTGCAGAAATGCGTTTGAATGCTGCGTCGCTGAAATTGATTGCCGAAGCTGCCGAATAACTGAATTGAAGCTGAAACTGAGTTTAATATTCAAAAATAGCTGAATGTAGTTGAAGAAAGAAGTTTGAAATAGTTTAAAGATCAGAAACATGAAATTGCCACAGGCTGGATTTGAACCCAGGTCTGCTACATGGGAGCCCTCCAACTATCCTACTGAGCTAACACTATGGCTGAGAAGCACAGGTGGTTGTCATTATTTGAAGGGAATAAGAGCTCTTCTATGCATCCCTTGGACCGAATGAGGCAGAGGACAGGGCTTCTCGGCTCGTTAGCGATTGTAGCAGAAGAACCGTTAGAGTTACAGCAAAAACAAAGACATCCCCTGAAAGCTGACAAAAATACCTACTGTTTTATACAAAAATCATGTGTGTACTCAAACATATAGAGCAACCTTTGGACCATTCTTTCACTTGAAATGAAGCAGTCTGCCCCTCCTTCTGCTGCTCACTGCTAGAGTGGACTTGTGTTTCCTCAACTGTTTTCATAAGCACCAAAAACTGGCTTACAGTCACAATACTTTGAGTAGATTGATAAATTATCACTCAAACCGTAGGTATATCTGTCAGCTATCATTCAGCGCAAGTCTCAATTTGACAGGATTTACTGTTCACTCAGGACAATGGCTGAAGTGGCACAAAGTCAATTCTGAGCTCCTATCTTTCCCAGTCATTTTGTGGTGACTTTTCCTGAAAGATCCCAAACTGTACCTAAAACTTAAACTGTGATTTTAGAAAAACTGTAAAAGATATCAAGAAGCTGAATCACTTGAACATACCTGAATGTCTTGTGATTGCTTTAAAGGTTGAATGGAGTTTCTAGGTTGAAGCATGCCCAAGTAGTAATAGTTCAAATAGAAGAAAGATTTTGTTGAAAATTTGGAGGAGCTGAAGGATTTTACATGTATTCCAATGGGCCAAAAATGCTCAGAAAAAAGCTGAATATCTTAAAAAGTATAAAAGTTATCATTACCAAAAGTCATAGCCGGCATCTCCTCATTGAGCCGGTCAGTTTGATGTATAAACGGTCTCTGTAGCTCAAAAATTGCGGGAGAAGATACGAGCCAAACTTCTGGGAGTTACATTTGAAAGACGATTTCAAATGTAACACTAGAT
>SSNS01000448.1:316525-330117 GCA_006937985.1 Aphyosemion australe | reverse complement strand
CTAATAGGATGTCCGGACCCTCAGGACACTCTGAGAGTCACATCATAGAGTCAGAACAGGTGGAAAACACTCAAAAAGTCAAGCAGCATTTTATATTCAGGTTCACATTTCTGAATTATCTGGCAAATTATTACTTTTTATCTCATTGCTCTTCAGCTAATAACTCTGTTCCCTTTCTGCTGCGACATTCCAGAAATAGAGTCAAATAACATTCAAGAACACGTTGTTCTCAACTGGATAAGTGTCTACATGATGATGCCTTTTCTCTGTCAGTTTTAATGATCAAACAAATGTTTAACATTCCTGCAGTACCTGGTATTTTCACCACAGACAAGATGGATTTGCTAGTTTCATCTTCATAATACTGGAAGTTCACAACGCAGTCGTTCTCATCTTTGTACGAGCAGTTCACCGCATTTTTAGCATGGAAAACTGTAAGAAGAAGCAGAAAAAGAGAAAATAATGTTTTCTTTTAAAGCTTGAGATTATTTTCAGCCAGCAAAACACTTTAGCTACAATGATCTTTTTCACATTTCTGCATTTTTTTCACCTGGAACTGACGATGACAGGTAAAAAAAATATCTGGACACTGATGGGATATGTGTAAGTTTTAATTCAGACACTGAACAGAATAAAATCCACTTTAGAGAAATAGTTTGACCGGACTGACGAGCTAACAGCTAGGGATAAAAGGTGGCTTGCTGCCATCTTGGAACAATTCCGATCTGAAACATTATTAAAGCAGTTCACGTGAATCTTTTAATAACTTTTACACATGTTCATTTCACATTACACATGATATTAGTGTTGCTCAGTAGTGACTGGCTATTGGCTAAATGAAGTCATCACTTAATTTGCATGATCGGTCAGGTTTCATAATGGACGTTGTAATAAAGAGGAATACCATTATCTGACAAAGCAACAAGTGAGGAAAAGCACACCCTAAACATGTTTAGAACTATAAATTAACTTTCTTCCGTTGATTGTTTTTCCAATCCTTCTCTTTTATGTGGGCTGAACCACAGAGGGTGACGGAGACATGACCAAATTTTTAACTGTCTTTTGAACTTTAGATTAGTCAGGAGGTCACTTCTTTTAAATTCGTCAACAACACCGCCATTACCCCCTCAAAATAATAAAAAGAATGGCGAAGATATCTAGCAGCATACACGGAGCAGACTTAAGATTGTCTCGTGGAAAAAGTTCAGCAATATAAACCAGGGGTAGGTAATCCTGGTCCTTGAGTGCCGCCATCCAGCATGTTTTCATTGCAACACTCCTGATTCAGTGGTTGAATCACCTGTTCAGCAGGTCATCAGGCTCTGTAGAAGCCTGTTAATCACCTGCTGATTAAAATCAGGTGTGTTGGAACTGGGAAACAGCTAAAACATGCAGGATAGTGGCACTCGAGGACCAGGATTGCCTACCCCTGATATAAACATTAATACACCCGTGACTGAGAGAGAACAAAGATGTGCAGCAGACATTTTATTCATGGAAGGAAATTACGGGAAATGGGGGTTTCGTAGGGGTGGAGGAGATTGACGGATATTTCTGTTTGTGTTAAAAAGTTTCTGAAATACACAAACACAATATAAATACACAATAGTAAATACATTATCCTGGACCATAGACGTGACTGAAATGATGACAGGATAACCCTTGAAAAGCGCAACTCCTACTTGAACGTCTATTATTAAACTGTTGATATTTGAGCTGCTTTTAGGAGTACAAAACAAACCTTTGTCCATATTTCAAAATCAACCATATCTAAGTCCCACCTGTGGTGGAAACTGGTTTCCCTACAAGTTTCATGAAAACGTATTATCAGGAAAATGAATACAGCTGTGGAACATTGTCATAACAGACCATAATCTCTGAGACAGAGGAGCTCTCACCAAGCTCATCCACTATTTGTATTTCATTTTTGCAGATTCTGATGCAGCTGTCATCTGTTGTGTACCATCCTCTCTTGAAGTGCTGACACTCAACACACTCCCTGCAAAAGAAACAACACAACCTTAAATCTCTGGTTCCCTTTGGTTGCAGCAGGCGGGTCTGACATTTTCTTGCTGCTCAGACTGTGTTCATGTTTCTACTTTGATATCAAATCTGACTTCATTGTGACAGAAGATTGAGTTGTCATTTCCAGTAGATCGTATTATGATGTCATCAAGCCTAATGACCTGTCATCTGATCATCTGAAAGAAATTATCTGACAAGTCTGATTCTAATAAAGTCAATAATAGGATTTAATCAGTGGCATGTCTAGACTTTTTAAAATGGGGTGGCCCAGGATGGACACTTTATGCTTGGGTGGCACCTGTGGTCATGCTTTTATCTTTTCTTTTCTTTTTTAATTATTTTTTTTGGAGGAGGGGGTCACCCCTCACAAAATCATTCTTTTTTTTAATTCTAGTGAATTTGTGAGCACCACACAACCAATTTCTTCTTCTTCGGTCCAGTCCCAATACTCGAACTGCGCCCTACGCAAGGTCAATTGAAGGGCGCAAGGGTACAAGTGTGAGTATTAGGATTGTCCTTCTTTTTCAATCTATTTTGTGGTGGTTAGCAAGCCACTTCTTGGCGCATTACTGCCACCAGCTGGAGTGGAGTAGGTATGGAAACCGAGATTCTAAATACTATTTATGTCAATATGAAAAAATAGTAAAAAATCTAAATAATACAGAAATGTTCTGTTGGCCTGGGGCTGGAAAAATGTTAAAGGTCCGTGCTGCCACCTACTTTTTAGGGGTTTGAAACCCCAAGCCATTTGTGTAAAGTCAACTTAAATGGAACTCAGTGGGGTGGCACCTGGGGTGGCCAATCAGATTTCAAGGGTGGCACGTGCTACCCCAGGCCACTCCCTGGCCACGCCCCTGGATATCCATCCATCCATCCATTATCTATACCCACTTATGGTCGTGGGGGGGCTGGTGCCTATCTCCAGCAATCAGTGGGCATGTAGGCAGGGTACACCCTGGACAGGTTGCCAGTCCATCACAGGGCAACACAGAGACACACAGGACAAACACACACACCTAAGGACAATTTAGAGAGCCCAATCAACCTGACAGTCATATTTTTGGACTGTGGGAGGAAGCCAGAGTACCCGGAGAGAACCCACGCGTGCACAGGGAGAACATGCAAACTCCATGCAGAGAGACCCCAGGCCGGGATGTGAACCCACGACCTCCTTGCGGCAAGGCAACAGTGCTAACCACTGCTCCACTGTGCAGCCCGCCACTGGATTTAAATAATCCAAATAATTATTCTATTAGTTAATTGCTCATAAAATGTATTAAAACATTTAAATGCTTTAGTTAATAATTTAGCAATTTTTATTTTCAGTAGATTTGCTTCCCCGAATGATTTCCTTTTCACCAATTCCCAACTATTTCTTTCAAACTGTCCTAGTTTTACTCCTCTGTTGATTTTTACACAACTCTGCTCTCCAAACGTCCATACAATAATACAATTTTAAAGGATGTTCAGCTGTTTTTGATCTGTAATGTATTCAAATGCCCAGTAATCTACTGCACATTGATCATATTATCTATTATCTGATACACACATTTGCATTTAGACATTTAAGCAGCAACAAAAGCTTTAGAGAAAATGGAAACAAACTGTTCAAGATTTTTTGGAGATATTATTGGCTTATTTTGAGGATGTAAACATGATCTAAATCTTAACAGATGAACTCACTTTTTGATCGTGCAGGAATCTGGACAGGTGGGGCATTTCTCACAGGTAGATCCGTAGGCGCCGGGCTGAGTGCACTGACAGACGCCACACTCACAGTTCCCTCTGCCGCTGCACAGCAGGCCCATGCTGGACATGCAGGTGTCTGTTCGGGTGGAGCAGTCACAGCTGTCCCCTGTCCAACCAGCATCACACTGACAGAAACCACAGTTACACTTTCCATGATCTGAAAGGATCAAAACAAAATCAACAGGTTTTTTTTCTTCAAATTAAAGTTAATCAGTTTATGTGATTGTATTTTAAATAAATTAATTCTTTTCAATGAAATTTGCTTTAATGTTCCATGAATCTTTGGAAGGAAATGTGCCTTTCTGTCTCTCCCAGAGGTGTTTCATTAGATTCTGTTCACGTCATATTCTTGGTCAGAACATAATTTTCCGACACCTCTGCTCTTCACTGTCAGAACAGAACAGACTTCACAGAGGAAGCAGCCCATCAGAGCTGAACACATTCACTTTTGAATCATCTGACTGGGAGAACAAAAACGTTCCGAGATTATTCATCCACTTTTTAAATGAATCTCTCTGTGGTTTTTATTCACGCTTTTACTTGGTGAAGCATTGAAGCAACTTTGACATTAAAACCAAAATTGGGATTTTTTTTCCCGCACAAAATAAGCTCAAAGATTTTTAATAAATTAAACACAATAATCTCTCTGTTAAAAAAATGAAACAAAAAACAACTATTTTTGAAAGACATCCCTAACTATTGCAGCTAAAAGGACTCTTGTGATTTTTAGATGCTTTCTCCTTTGGCTCCTTTTTGAGTTCTTCCCCACATGAGAACGTCCACCAGCCTCATTGTTGATGATCTATGGACAAGTTTTATAAACTCTTACCTTACTTTCTTCTTTTGTTAACATGGATGAAGCCAAACGAGCAAAACTAGGAAAAAGAAATTGCTCAATTCAAAAGATTCACCACTGTAATGTATGAGTCTGTGCCCTCATGTTTCATAATTAAGAATTAGATTTACACAAGACGACTGTTGAGTCTACAGGAAATAATCATTAAGTCTTTGCATCATCGTCAGAAATTATGGCAAGGATATGTGTGTGTGTGTGTGTGTGTGTGTGTGTGTGTGTGTGTGTGTGTGTGTGTGTGTGTGTGTGTGTGTGAGAGAGAGAGAGAGAAAGAGAGAGACAGCATGTTGTTTTAGAGTTAATCAGCTTGTGGCTTGCTTAGATGAGAAATTCGATTTAATTACCAGTTAGATGTAAAGCGTTTAGTTTGGGGTTGATCTTTGAAGACTTTTAGGGATTTTTCGACCATTTTTTGGTGTAAGAAAAATAAAAAAATAGAGTTATTTTCTTAGCTGTTCCTCAATAGCCTCTGTTTGAGGAACAGCTAACAACTAGTCTGGCGCTGTTTTAAACCAGCTCCAATTTCCTAAATGTCACACAGTTTATGTGGGTTTTCTATAAGGTGTACAGTTGTCAGCTTCACGTTTCTTTACAGTTAATCCTGTGGTTAAGCACAAACATCTACAGCAACTAAATGTAGCAATGGTGCATCCAGGTGTCGAGTCCTATGGAAACAGTTTTGCCAGCTCCTCAGTAAGGAAAAAAGCAACACGCTAACCGAAAATTTGCAAGTCACTAAATTAAGTTGTTACCTAATTTGCAAAATCTTCTATCTAAATACAATGGAGGCTGTGGGAAAGAGGAATAACATTATTGGAGAGACAAAAACTGAGTAAAGGACACTCTAAAGATTAGTGATGTGACGTTCACAACTGAATCAAATCTTTTGAATGGCTCTTCGCCCCTCTCCGGTCCCACGGATATCGCTCTGCTCTCGAATGAACGGCTCCCTTCAAAGAGTCATATAAGTCCAATCACTACTAAATATTTGTTTTTGAACAACAAATGAACTTTATTTTGTTGATTCTGCTTATTTTAAAGGTGAAGTTCACTGAGAACCGTATAATATATGATCAGTATAATATATGATCAGTCACCTGAGTTTTATAGTTTGATAGGAGGTTAGTGTTGGTTAGCTCTAATGTTTTACTGCTGCTAGTGTTAATTAAGCTAACACACACACACACACACACACACACACACACACACACACACACACACACACACGTTATTTTGTTCTTTTATGTGAGTTGCATTTGCTGTAAATGTACTTCACTAATATTTATTCAGATTCATTGTACTTTAACACCTGTGCTGAAATTAGAATGACGTTGCCTGTTTTTAAATGTTAACTTAAATTTGTTATTGATTTACTTAAAAAGAAATTTGAATTTTATGCAAATATTTTCATCTTAAGAAAAATGTTGGTGACTCTTTTTGCATCTCTGTTACTTGGAAACAAGTTCTTGTCATTTAAAAGCTCATACAGGGAAGCTGGATAAAAAAACCCATCTTCATCCTGCTAAAGCATTAAAAACACAAAAGCCAGGTCATTCTATAGAACAGGTGACCAGGTGTGTTGTTACAAGCATGGAAACAATCTGCTGACAGAATCTCGGAGTGAGCTTTTCTCCCTGGATTAGCAGCAGACACCAGCATCAGCACATTAAGCAACCTAAGGAACAACAGCAGAGCCAAACAGGATTTGGAGCTCGATGACAAACAGCGTGAGTCACAGCCCAGCTGGATCAGACAGAGGGTGGTGGTGTTTTCTATGAAATATCACACACAAGGTTCGTTGATTTCCTCAGACACAAAGATCAAAGACAAAATGCCGGTTGTGTTGTTATCAGGGATGAGTTTAGGCTTTTATCTACCTATAATAAAGCATTCTGGTTTACATCTCTTTCTGTGAGTTCTGCTCAATGATCCTAAATAGGGTTTACACACGTGAAAGAAATATAGCGGGTGGAGCACGGTAAAAGAACAAGAACAGGAAAAGAGACAGAGCACTAAAACAATGCCGAAGGAGAACAGATGAGAGGAAAGAATGGCCCGTTGCCAGCAGAGGAATTCCAACTTTCCTGCACGCCTTTTCCTCGTATTTATGAGTCCCTGGAGCAGTGCTGCTGTCTGAACATGCACCAGTCCCCGAGCTATAAGAAATGGTAAATGGTCTGTATTTGATATAGTGCCTTCTAGAGTCCTAGAACCCCCCAAGGCACTTTACAACACAGTCATTCACACTTTCACACACTGGTGGTGATGAGCTACAATGCAGCCACAGCTGCCCTGGGGCACACTGACAGCGGGGAGGCCTGCCATTCACAGGCATCACCGGCCCCTCCGACCACCACCAGCAGGCAATGTGGGTTAAGTGTCTTGCCCAAGGACACAACAGCAGCATTCGCTGCCGGTATCAATCCTGCAACCCTCTGATTACTGGACAACCCGCTCTACCTCCTGAGTTACTGTCTAAGAACTACACTTAGACACTTAGACACACACTTTCTAAAGAAAAGATGATCATACTGACACTGATTTATAACAACCCAAAAACTCAGGGACATCTAAAGTCATAAAATCAACACCAACCCATTAAAAGAGATTCTTCAAAAGAGTTCTTTCATGACTAAAACTATAACGTTAGCAGAAGTTGAAGCCATTTTTGTGTTTGCTATGGTTGATTAGCTGTGACGGCCATCTTTGATCAGGTTGACTCCAAAAGTGAATCAGTTGTAGACAAACATCCAATAATTAATTTCTGAGCGTTTTTCCCGAGTTCATGAGATATTTACTAAGCAAACACACACAGGCAAAAAATGTCCATTTTTCACCTTTTGAATGTAGATGTTAAAGTTTGCAAATATTAGCAAATAAAAGATGTTTTCCCAAAAGTTTCCCAACTTCTTTTGGGAAAACACTCCGACATTAACTCATATACTCTGAGTATTCTGTAAATCTGAAACTTTCAATCAATGAAATATTTTCAAAACCAAAATGAAGTGACAAAAAGATGTTTAATTATTTTACATGCTCTTCGTTTTAAATAACAAAGCCAAAAAGACATATCTTAATGACTCGCCTAAGCTCATCTTTTAAAGTCTCATTAGTCATCATCACACGCTGGTGAAATTACATCTCCACATTTGACCCATCCCAGTGGGGAGCAGTGAACTGCAGCAGTAGCTGTGCTCTGGTGACTTAACCATATATATAATAATAATATAGGGAAATATGATATGGGATATCAGTGTGGTACTGTAACTCTAAAGTACACCTTATATTTAAACAACAATGTGTTTGTGTCTTCTTCAACAGTGTATGGCGGACTGCCCCGCGACTGAGATCCATAGCAGTGAGTATGTCACGTTGTTTGTTGTCCAATAGCATGTGGACAGTTTGAAAGTTGATTCTCTGGAATCAGCTACCACCGTCAGTTAGACTTTCTACATCTCTGCAGGTTTTTAAGAGTCGACTGAAAACACATTTTTATCGTCTAGCGTTTCCAGACCTTGCCTGAAGGCTGCTTGTTTTTATGTGTTTTATGCATTAAGTATATGCATGTATTATGCATTTTTATAGTTTTATACTGACGTTTACTGTTTTAAATTTTTTTCATCATGTTTTTATCTTGTTCTTCAGCGCCTTGGCCTCCCATGATGGAAGTGGAAGGTGCTTTATAAATAAAGTTTTGATTGATTGATTGATTGATTGTTTGAAAGACATCCCTAGATCCCGCCCCCCGACTGAGCTCTGTCTGTGGGTCGTGGCCAGACTATATATTCACATGTATAGGATGGGTTGCCAGGCTATGTTTCTCTACTCCAACACACCTGATTTTAATCTGCAGGTGATTAACAGGCTTCTGCAGAGCTTGATGACATTTTTATCAAGTAATTCCACCATTGAATCAGGTGTGTTTGAGCAGGGAAACAACTAAAACATTCTGGATAGTGGCCCTCAGGGACCAGGATTGAACACCACTGCCCCATAGGGACAACTTGGTCCTGCAGGTTCCCTTGTGGATAAAAGACAGAAGCAAACTTGGATGGATGTTCTGACTGCATAAAGACAAAATAACAGTTCTGTATTAGTAATGCTCCATTATCTTATTAAAGTGCTGCTGCAACAAATTACTACATCACGTTTTATCTCTTCCTGTGCAAAACGGAGCAGAGCACAGTTGTATGACAAGTTGAGGCACATCAAGCAGCACAACATCTGGCAGCAGTGACTGAGTGTGTTCTGTGACCATATAAAGATCTGAAGTTGAACTCTTACAAAACTGAAGTACAAAGTTCTCAATAGCAATAGAAAACCCAATTGTCACCTGCTTAGATCAGATTAAGATCCTTGGTGTAATTCTGGACAGCACCCTGTCCTTCTCATATCAGTTCTGTCACTCGATCAGCTCAATACTTGTGAAATGTTAACAGCCTACGTCCATCTTTGTCTAGTCACTCCACCGCTATTTTAGTAAACTGCTTGGTCACTTCTCATTTAGACTATTGTAATTCACTCCTTTTTGGTCTGTTACAGAAGTCTCTACATAAACTACAACTGGTCCAAAACTCTGCGTATCATCACAAAAACACCCTCTTCTGATCACATCACCCCCGTTAACTTCGTTCGTTTTGCTTGTTGCAAGTAGTGACGTATTTTCTGTCCCCCAATCAGCGGACTGTATTGTTGCTCCGCCCAGGTGTACCACTCCAGAAATGTTTGGACCTACAACAGAAGGGGGCCAAAAAATTCCTTGTCTGGCGCGGCCCGGGTCAGTTGTCTGGACCGGTTTTACAATCATGACAGAAAAATTTGCGAACTGATCGTCCCCATTCCATGCCAAAACCTGCGGTGGAATAGAGCCATTACGTTTTACTGACTTGCGTGCCAAACAACAGACTACAAGTATATTAATTACCTCACCATAACATTAGTTTTGTTGAGTTATTTCTGCTGCTAAAGGACACAGTTAAAGTGAGTGTAAATGCTCACACCAGCATAGCAACATATCAACACAAGTAGTGTGCCTAGTTGTCATTAAGGTGAATAAATCAATGTTTTTTGCTCAGCAAAGCTGTTGACCGTTGTGACAATTTGAAATTCTTCTAATATTACAATACTATTTTAATGGGCTATGTCTGCGTGTCATAAACCACACAGCTAAGCCAATGGCAGAAGTGTTTTGAGTACCACCAGAGGCGCCGCATGCTGATAGGCAGGACAAGCAATTGCTTGAGGTCACCAGGAGCTCCCAGAGGGCCTAATAACTTAAATCAAGTCAGAACTGCAACAATATGTGAGGCAGTGAAAAGCTTTTGGCTGTTTCACAATCTCTGNGCAATTGCTTGAGGTCACCAGGAGCTCCCAGAGGGCCTAATAACTTAAATCAAGTCAGAACTGCAACAATATGTGAGGCAGTGAAAAGCTTTTGGCTGTTTCACAATCTCTGAACACACACACACACACACACACACACACACACACACACACACACACACACGCACACACACACGCACAAACACACACACAAACCAAACACACACACACACACATTTCCTTGTCAACAGGTCCTCTTACTTGGGGCCCCATGATGAAAGTTTTTCATGTCGAAATATTTTTCTATTGAACATTAATTATCTTTGATTGCATCAGAGTGCCTGTTTAATGTCTCCTCACTTTAACATCTATGAAGATGATCAGACATCACACAGTCTTCACGTAACATGAGCATCTAAGTGGATTTAGGTTGATCTAAAGTAATAAACTGGGAGCCTTTATCTAGTTTACATGTAGGCTATAAAGCCGAACTCTCAAATGACGTTTGTTCCACTCCGGTACAGTAGATGGCGACATGCACCCTTTCTTGTCAGCATTTTTCTGGTCAGCTTATAGCAACACAAATAGTAAACAAATGCTGGTGGGAGTGAAGCAGACAAGTTAAAACAGGATATGCACAATGGCCAAAGAAATGGACAACAACAACGCTGCAGCACAGCTTATTTGGTACATACTGTACTGTTTGATGGTGTTACACGTGTTACTTTGTGGCGATGATATTATCAGAAGACTGATTCTGCTGTCTCGTCACTTCTGGAAGTTACTGTTAACTGCTCGACTGAGTCGTTTACATACAGCTGAAGTCGGGTTCCTACCGCTTTATCTGGGTGCTTCAGCACGAACCAGTTCGCCTTCACACATTGAATTGCCTCTGTGTATGAAATGTGCTATATAAATAAAGCTGCCTTCAGACAAACTAATGCGTTTACATGCATTTAAAAAAAAGGACGTCAATCTATTTAGGGTAATACTTCAGTTTTCTGATGCGCATGTAAACGCACTAAGAAACGAGAGAAGTTTCTACTCACCAGAGCAAAGAACCCCTTTGACGCGTAAGCAGTTGAAATCATCACATTCGCAGTAATTCCCCCACACCTGACCAAAGTCATTTGCATGACAGGAACACTGTCCACACAAACAGTCGCCTCTTCCACTGCATGCTGAACCGCCTCCTTTTGGGACGCAGCTGTTGTCTTCTGATGGACTGAAGTCCTCCATCGTGCACTCACATCGTGGCCCCATTCGACCCTGGTGGCACTGGCAAACTCCACACTCAAAGGTTCCATTACCGTTGCTGCAGACCGGACTGTTGGGTATGGACTTTGCTTCACAATCACAGCTACAGGCGAAGTCAACCGTGACCTCTAGTGAATCCTTGAAGCCCAGAGGTTTGATGGTAAAAGTGCGTGTCTTGTCTTGGGGGCAGGAACGCAGCTGAGCTTCCACATTGAAAGACACCTACAGAGAGGAAATTTTACTGATAAGAAATGTCCACCAAGCAAAGAAAACCTTCATCCATCACGTACCGTGTCCCCGATCTTCAAACCAGAGCAGGACTGGACTCCTGGGATGATTTCTCCATTTAAACAAGTAGCATTGAAGGACAGATTTAACTCATCTGGAACTCCCAACAGCTCCAGCGACACTTTAGAGCGAATCTTCTGCTCAAACCAGAACAATAAACTCATTTTAGTACATCATTTTTTTCACATATTCAGTTAGTATTTTCCAACCTTTAGGAAGTTGTTACCGCATAAGCCTCCTGAATCAGCTGGATAACATTCCCAGAGTCATCTGACAGCATTCCCACAGTTGAGCCAGGAATGAGCTGACTATAGTCCTGAGGAACAAATCAACAACATAGTGGCACCACAATGATTCACTGTTTTATTTTGTCTTCCCTTTGATATCAAATGAATGCGGTAGCTTGTATCCACCTTGTAAAGAGGCACAACATAACTGGTCACGGCAAAAATTAAATTGATGTTGTTTTCAGACATCTTGTCCGTTATTAGCCCCAGTGAAGGATAATCCTGGAAAACACAGGAGAATGTTTGTTGACAAGTTCAAAAGCATCATCAAACTAAAAGTGTGTCTCATCTTTATATTTTACCAGAACAGCAGATTTGTTGTAAAGGTTGTTACTGTCGAGGTAACACTGTCCGTCGTTGGGCTGGACGATGCCAGCGAATCGTGCGTCCAGAGCGGTATGAGTTTTGGCATCAGTGGTTAACACCAGGAGATGTGAGGCATCAGGGCGCCAGCCAATCTTCTCCTAACAAGGACGGACAGAAATATGTGGGACAAGAACTAGCGTAAGGTAAAAAATAAACGCTGTGTCAGGATATCTTTTTATACCTTGCACACAATAGCCTGTACGACCGCATCGAGTCCACCTTCTGGAGCATCTCTATTTCTAGACACAATCTGCTTCTTCACTTCCTCTGTGAAGCGAGCCACCTGATCTGTCAGCGACAACACGTTCCTGTAACCAAACTGAGCCTGGCATGTGGTACCGATTCTGTTTGTAAACGAAAGCAGTAAAAAGGTTGATCAGAGTCACGTTTTAAACTGGATTTCACTTACTTCTCTTTTTCAAATATTCCAAACAATACGCACCCATAACAAGGGTTGGCAATGGCCTGTGGAGGGTACATGTACATATATGGAGAGGTGGTTTTATCCACAAAGGCTCCAAACCCCATTCGCAGATTGCTGGTTGCCTTTCCCATCGTGCTTGCAAGTTCTGAGCCTAAAGTGCGTAGACGATCCAAGTCGTCTTCCATTGAATATGAGAGGTCCATCAGATAGTAGAGGTCCACAGGGTAATCCTCCACCTGCTTCACTGTCACTGTAAAACGTTTAGAATCACCTGATGGGAAAACAAGAGAGAGTCACTGGTCTGTGTTGACTTTCATCTAGCTTTCTTTAAAGTAAAAGATTGAAAAGTTCCTACAAGGAAGAAAACAGGTCTGGTAATGTCATTATTGTCGATACAAGTGTAGAACCATGGCCAAAACTTTAGAGAATGACACAATATTGGTTTTCACAGTGATTCTGTGCTTTTATATCTATTTGTTAGATGATTTTAATTGTTTGCAAAGTAGGCTTTTATTTACAGTTGTATTTACATGTCACATGAGCATTGTTGGTTCTTCTCTTTGATGCAGACAGTCAATCTCTGGTCCAAATCCTGACTGATGGCAGCCCATTTTTGCAAACTCAATATTTGGAAGTTGTCATAAGTTTTTTCAAGTTCAGGGTTTGACCACTTGCATCATGATGATTGAACACAAATTCTCAGTTGGATTGAGGTTTGGGGACCGTTCTTGAAATAGATGCAACATTTAGATGATTTGTTCCCTGAGCCATTTAGTTCTGACAATAAACTCATGGCATGTGGCACTATTCTTGCTCCCTTGGTAACCTTAGGGGTTGGCTGTGAAACAACCCCTATCCTATGTGACCAATGGGATTGCTCAGAGGAATTGACTTTTCAGTCAGTCCTCAGCAGTCCTTGGACCTTTAGCAGAAAGCAGTCTGTCCCTGATGGGTTAGTTGGAAAGAAGTGGCTTGTTTGCTGCCCTTCTTGACACTAAACCATCTTCTAAAACTCTTCCCT
>SSNS01000448.1:294609-315986 GCA_006937985.1 Aphyosemion australe | reverse complement strand
GTCATTTCACCAAAGCAAAAGAATGGTCTGAATAGCCACGCTCCATTGGAACCTCCACAGCCCTGTACAGTACAGTCTGGTACTGGTACAATCACAGCACTCTATCTGTTTAGTGGGCGGGATGTTGCATCTTCTTCAACAGTGTATGGTGGACTGTCCCGTTGACTGACATCGTAGCGGTGAGTACATCACGTTGTTTTTTGTCCAATAGCATGCAGAGACAGTTTGAAAGATAACCGTAGATCCCGCCCCATGACTGAGAGCCGTCAATGGGTCGTGGCCAGACTATACATGTACTGTATAGGATGGTTTGCCAGGCTACTGCAGATAAGCACCTGCCTGTTGCTCTTTCTGAGCAACTCTGGACTGGTGGTACCCCAATCCTTTGGCTAGGTTTGCATTAGGATATGGTTTTGGTGCTTCCTTGATTTAATTGGGACCCTTCCTTCAGTGATAATAGGCTTTTTTGGGTTAATAATGGTTTTGTAATTAATTGCAATCCATAAAAACTGAGACAGCAAACTTTGTGAAAGGTAATATTTGTGCCATTCTCACAACGTTCAGCCTCAGCTGGAGTTGTTAGCATTAACATACCTGGTCTTAGTTCCATACGGAGTTTCTGAGGCCTGACCTGAGTGACGTCAGCTGTACCTGATGCTTTATCACTAAGAGGATTATCCTGTACTACAGTTAAGGAGCTGGAGGGAAACTCCAGAGCTGCTGTACTGCATCCCTCTTTTATCAGGTTTTCCTTAATGTCACAGCGAGAAACACCGGATCCTTTCATCCCAAGTTCCTAAAAGCAAACACATGCATTCTGTCAGACACCAGTGTCAAGGCAGCCGCTGTTTCCTCCTGGTTTTACTTGTGTTGAGAAGAACCATGAGTGCACTAACATGAGAAGAAAAATGCAGTTGGTTTTTGTTGTAACTTGCTCAGTGTACTATGAATGGGAGGGGCACTCAGACCCTCTCAAGGTTTGTTTTTAAGTTTTTTCCTTTACCTCCTGGGAGCACCATGCACACGTAGGATCGACAGCAAGGCATTCTTTACAAGTTTTGACTCCTCGTGATGTGCAAATGTTGGACCCTGTGAAGAAGGTAATTAAATTGCTGTGCAACATTACATCACATGAACAATTGAAACAATAAAGCACAAGTTGATACATCTGTTGGATGTGCTCGAGGCAGTCATTTCAGCTGCATTATTTTATCTGAACTCACACAATAGGTGCTATAAACGTTCCAGGTTCAATTTTAAAAATAAATATTTCCTGTTTCTCTTCTTTCATGCAGCGAGTGGCCCAACAAAGGATAAATTATAGGGAATAAATAAATAAATAAATTGACAGCAATCAGCCACATTATTATGACCACTTGTGCTTTACCAGCCAACATACTTTAAGTAATAAACATATTTGTGTTTTTCCTGTAGTGGTTCCCAGACTTTCCAGGTTTTGATCTACAACAGCCTGCAAACTCAAATGTTGGTTGAACTTTACAAATGTTAAAAAAAATCTGAACATAATAAAAACTCAGTTTCATCCATTGTGTAACTTAGCTTTTACATCAGTTATGATGAAAATATTCTAGAAGGAATACTTTTCAGCTTTATTTTTCTTCTAGAGACCATTTTAGGACCTTAAAGCTTGCATTTCAGGACCTACATTTGGGTCCCAACCCAAAACTTTAAGAGCAGCTGCTTTAAACAGGAACATTATCTCCTGGAGCTATGTTTATGGATTATCTGTGAAGGAATCTTCCTTCCCAAGCGGCCCCATTGGATTGGATGTTTGGCAGTTGAACATCTGAGACACTTCTTGTGTGTTTTGTTCCTCTGTGCAGGGTCTCAGGTTTTCCACTATGACTCCTTTAAACCTATGTTTTTGCTGACTGTTGTTACACTTGAGAGAAACTTCAAAAAATCATGTCACCAAATAATTCAAGTGGGATTGTTTAACAAAAGTTAGTCAGATTTAATCTGTTCAAACTCTCCTAAAGAAGTAAAATTGAAAAGCATTTCTGCAACTGAGAAGAGCGCCAAGGAAGTCACCTCGCCCTGGGAGACGCATCCCAGCTGTTTTACTCCCTTATAAGGAAAGGTGGAGAGATAGGGAGCAGACCGAGACTCTTGTTCGAGAATAACCCTTTATATGTTTTTTATTTTATGTTAGTAAATAACTGAGATCACCAGCATCAAGGCTGGAATTTACACAACAGAAAGCACATTTCCTCTAGTTTAAAACGCGCCTCATCAGGTGAAAGTAAAGAAAAAAGAAACTTACCGCAGACGTTTGAGGCAGAAATAACCAGAAACAGTAAAGTTATGGTGGCCGGTGAAGCAGCCATGACCGGAGAGTGACAGAGACGCCTTTTCGCTGTTTTCCGTGTTCAGCTCTATAAACTTCAGAGTTGTTTCCTCGCGCGCGTCAGGCTGAGTGCGTGATGGGGAGCCGCAGCATTTATGGCGTGCTCAGACGCGCAGAGGGCCGATCGGTGTTTATCTGTGATGAGAGGGATGATGATTACACCCAGAGCACTGACTGGTGAGGCAACTGCATCAGCATCAGGCAGCTTTCATAGAGAAAACCTCCAGGAAAACTTTTGTTTGTAAACAGAATTAAATGACAGTAAAACCAGGAGGAAAGAGCGGCTGCCTTGACACAGAATACGTGTCTATTAATAGCCAAATAAAGAAGTGTGTGCATGTATAAAAGTGTTGTTTTTTTAAAATTCCCGTCTCATTTTAAAATAAAACATTTGCGCAAAAATAACATGAATTCATGCATTTATAAAAAAGTCATAAGAAATATCCTGCAGGTATCATTTAACAAAATTGCTGCACAAAATCCACCTATCAACACAATTACATTGTTAATCTACAAACAAATGAGAATTGAAATAAAATGATGTAGGTTAAAGCAAACATTTGAATTTTGAACTTGAATTTAAAAACTGTGTTTGACTTGATTTGCATGCCACACTGCCCTCTACTGGAATGAAAAGGCTACTGCCTGTAACAGTTAATGGTTAATTGAAATAACTGGAAAGTCCAGGCAGACAGGATTCTGGTTTATTGAATACAGTTTTAGTTTTAGTGTGCATTGGGCTTTACGTCATTTTCTTAAGTCACATTTAATACAAATTAGAGGGTATTTCCTTTTTTTCCAGGGCTCTAATTTTGGAGTACAGACTTAATAACAGCTACAGCTAGCCACATTTAGCATTTTGACAAATTATCCACATTTTGTTTAACATAATAACAAAAATGGTTGTAAATTTACAATGTTGTATTTACATGTTTAACATTATTTTTAATACTAACAATGCTAAAGCACACGTTCAATCTAACTGTATGTGTTTAATCCGAATGTTGAAATCTAAATGTAGTCTATAACTCTGACAGTTTAAAAATAGTTACTTGGATCAAATCCAGATTGCTCAAAAATAGCCTACTACAAATAAAATATACTGTATTATATACTTTATTATATTCAACTATTACATATTTACATTTCACTCTTAATATTCAGGTTTAGGTTAATGTGATCAATTATAGCTGTTGGGGTTTTCTAATATATTCTTAGGCTTTCCTTTATCAGTTATAACTTTTTCACCAGTTATTCAGATTCAGAAAACTTTATTTATCCCTGAGGGGCAATTCAAGACGCAAGTGAGCAGCAAAACATAAAAAAACATGTAATATAAAAAACATGACCTAATATGAAACCTAAATAAATAAGATAATAACACTCATGAGTCTTAAAGAGTGAAAGTGCAAGTGTGAGTATGTGGGGGAGAGGGGAGTGTGTGCAGGGAAGTTGACAGAGTTATGTATATGTTTGAGCTGGAGAGGTATTTGAGAGAGAAGAGAGTGTGTTTGGAGAAGAGTTGAGGAGGAGGATGGCTTTAGGGACAAAAGTGGCTCTTCGCCTCTGGGTTCTGCAGGTGGGGCAGCGGAGATGGCGACCAGAGGGGAGCCACTGGAATGCTGAATGGAGGATGTGTGATGGATCTTTAAGGATGTTTCCTGCTTGGGTCAGAGCATGTCTGTTGTAGATCTTACATGTAGGCTGATGATCTTGGAGCAGACTGACACAATCTTCAGCAGCCAGTTCCTGTTGTGGAGACTGATGGAATGGAACCAGGAGGTTATTGAGAAGGTGATGATACTCTCAACAAAGATATAGGCGTTGCTGGCATAGAGTCTCCTCAGTATTGGAGGAGAACGTTAGCTGGTTGTCAAAGATGGTTCCCAGGTATTTAACCTCTTTGACCAGTTCCACAGGTTGCCCATGGACGATGGAGGTAACTGCAGTGGTCAGGCCACCACCATCATATTGCTGTAGATTCCAAATGGCCCACTACAGCATAACTTAATAAATTGGATCATTTCTGCTAGAAGATAGATCTACTCTGATGTAACTGTTTTGACATCTGCCTTCTTTTACAAACAGAAAATGGAACTAAAATAAAAAATGAGGCAGAAAGTTGATGAAAGCTCAGATTGTTCCCAACTTATGGGAAGTGTGTGGTTTGTAGGGGTTTGCAGACGCAGACAATGCTTCTTATTTTTGCACTTGTCCATTTATTGAATCTTATTTGAGCGCTCGCTCCTTTTCTCCAGCCTGTTGCTAAGTTACTGCCATCCTCGCCCAAGAACTACTGCAATGAAGAAATGACAGAAATAGAGAAATAAGTAGGAAAGCTATAATAGTTAACTGTTCTGCTGGCATCACGCTCTCAGTGTAGGAGGATGGAGATAATACACATGCAGGTAACTGTGGGCAATGAGAATCCTACTGCAGTAATGACTGATTTGGATCCATTAGCTCCAAAAATCCACTTGTGGCATACACCCCCTCACATGAATGGCATTCTGCGAAGAGAATTGCACTTGTCTTGAAAAAGAAAAGCTTCAGCCTGGGTCAGATGGCAGCCAATTAAGAGTGAAAAAGTGTGGAGAAGGGGGAGGCTGGAGAGGGGACGGCGATAGAGGGGTCCTGACCTGCGTTCTGGATCTATCTGGAGCCCTTTAAGCTTCTCACTGAGAATGCTGTTGTAGTGAAACACGATCGCTCTCAGATGAAATACACATTTGATCAACCACAGCCAGCTTTTGCTGGGTTTAACTGGGAGGGTCAAGTGAGGCCAGCGTGAAAACACCAGCTGCTTTATGAAACGTACCCCACCATCGTGGATGTATTTGTGCTGAGACACCTCTTAGTCTGATCTCGCTCCATCTGCAGCCCCTCTGGATCTGTGGCTTACATTTTCCTTCCCGAGAACGATAAGAGACCAAACTGAAATAAATAAACAGCTGAAAACACATTATGGTGGAAAAATGGAAATCCTGCAAAGAAGATTTTCTTTCTAAACAAAACTGGCCGATGAAGGGAAATAATTAAAAAAAAACATCTTGAGATAAATCTAAATGGAAATACAGTTCATGTGGAGCTATGCATCACAGATTTTTTTTTGTTATTTAATCTGAAAACAGATTTTTATAAACCGGTGAAGCAAGCTTTAAATATCTGTGCAAACTAAAACCTAATTATTAAAAACTTTACTGTCTGATGCTTGCTTGGTGTTGTTGGGTTAATGTTGGGGACAAATCTGCTGCAGAGCCAGAGCAAATGATCTCATTAATATCTAAGCTGGGTATATTTCATTAGGAGAACAACCTCAAAACATGACTTTTAACATTTTCTCTATGTGAAAATATGTTGTTTAATTGCAGACCCCACTCACCCTGATGCTTTCTGACATTTAATTACCCCCATACTCCTTCCCAATAGGTCACAGGTGCAGCAGCATCATAGGAGGAAGTATTAATTGGAAAGGAGATGTTTCACAGAAAAGGGTGTGAGCGTTTGAGTCCCAAGTCATGTTAGGCTCCGTTAATAGAAACGATGTGAAGCAGAGGGGAGGAGGGTGGGGTCAAGCGACATTTCACTGTTGCTAAGGATGTCTAGTTTTTGTTGCTATGGCTGCCAGTTTCTTCATGTTAGAAGAAACTTTCACTTCAGCTGAAAAAGACAGAAGGCTGGAGTGCTGTGGCCGAGCACGCAGCCACGGACCTCTCCAAAATCTGTCAGGAGGAACCGTTTGAAGCTCTCTGATGGGGTCTGGTCGGGCTGACGACACCTGCAGGGAGAACATCTGAGAGGAAGTCTCTTTTTCCTAAAACCTCAGCTGCTTCTTCACTGTCTCTTCAGAAAGAATTGGCAATCTGAGTGCGTTAGTGGCAGATGAAAGAGTTTTTCATTAGTCATTTAGCATCATAATTTACCTTAATTATCTTACAGGTGAAACTCGAAAAATTAATATATTGTGCAAACTTCCATTTATATTTCAGTAACTCAACTTAGACTGAGAGACCATCTAAAGGCTCAGGAACCCTTTGCAGGTGTTCTGGATTCGTTAGCTGATTAGAGTGTGACACTTTGAGTCTAGAATGTTGAACCTTTTCACAATATTCTAATTTCTCACTCATTGTGTCTGAGTATTTTCAACGTTTGCATCCTTTAAACATGAATGCTGAAGCATCAACAGATCAACTACAGCCAGACCCAAAGGTGGGTCCCCAAGAGACGAATTCCAGCGAGAAAAAGTTTTTTTCTCAGCAAAAATCTCACCTCACTAGATAATCAAAAGAAAGTTTTGATGGCTGTAAAGCAACAAACAGATATGAGTATGATTTTTGACATCAGCGAGTCTCAGCTGCTTGTTCAGATGCAAAAATCAGAAGAGATTCGCCAGAAAGTGTTAGCGGTCCTGGAGGATTTTGTCATAAGGGAATCTGATCTGCACACACAGCTTCAGGAATCTCAGGAGACGTATAAAAAGGACTTAGAGAAGCTGGAAGAGATCATTAAAGATAAGGACAGTGAACTTGTCCATCTGCAGACGGCATTGAAAGCTCTAAAGCATAACAGTAAGTGGAGAAACATCACCATGACTCAAAAGAGCAACTCAGAAACGAGTAAGAACTGCTCCAAAGAGTCCAAACTTCTGAACGTGACCAGAAATAAAGAAACTTCTGAACAGAAGAAAGTCTCTCAGGCTGCAAATCAGAAGAGGAAACTTCCTTGCCCAGCAGCACCAAACGCGCTAAAGTGTTAGAGGAACCTCAGAAAGTGACTGAGAAGAAAGAAAAACGTATTGAAATTCAGAAAGTTAAAGTCCTTCCACCTTCTTCTTCTCAGTCCTCCATGGATGTTTTCAGCCATCCAGAATTTCCTTTAGCTGATTTCCTTTTTCCCAATGAGAAGACCTCAACAAAGTCATGGAAAACCCTTAAAAAACCTAAGGAACTTCCCAAAGTCAACAAACGTAAAGAAGATCCTGCCGAACAGGCGGTGGTGGCACCGACTTCAGGAAAGAAAGGGAAAAAAGGGTTCATTTTGCCGAAAACTTAATCATGCCAGGAAAAGTCTCTGAGGACATTCTCCAGAGTTATCAGCATGATGAAGATTCAGAAACTTGGCTTCAGGAGGACAACACCTCAGACACTCCCAATACTTTGTTTATTGCAGAAATGGAGGCTATAACAGAAAAAGAGGTTGATGGTCCCAGCACGCCATGCTTTTAAACCCAATATGACTGGTTCCAGGTATCCAGCATTTTGGTACCCACCCAAAACTCCATTTCATCCACTTCAACCCTTGATGGATGGTCCCGGACACCCAGCTTTCCTGAATAACCCCCAGATTACACCCCCTCCTTTTCACTTATCGATGGCAGGTCCCAACCATCCAGGATTTATGAACAGGCCCTGGATTGCACCTCGTTATTCTCAGCCTCACCATCTCTTTCCCTACCGGTCACCTGGCCAACAGGGTCCTCCTCCGACATTCCCCTTCTGAGTCTACAAATGTGTTCTGGACTGGATTGGGTTGGGTTAGGGCGGGTTGGGGTGGGCCCAGCCTAAACTGTGTAATATACTTACTGTTTGTTTTACTTTATATCATTTCATGTTTATACTGGTTTTTACTTTGTACCATTGTATGTTTTATACAGTTTTTCCTTGTTTACACATGTTGCAGTGTGTGTGCTGTTTGTGTTTCATTAAAAAGTAACTCTGCCAGAGTGTCCTTTTGGGTCATCTCTGCCGGTCCCAAGCCCGGATAAAGGAGGAGGGTTATGTGTGTGATGTTTCCTTATTGACAGGAAAAGTCAGCGCTGGCCCTTGAGTGCTGCTATCCAGCATGTTTTAGTTGTTTCCCAACTCCAACCCACCTGATTTTAATCAGTAAATCAGTAGGTGATTAACAGGCTTCAACCATTGAATCAGGTGGGTACTTAAGGAGTATTTGTTTTTATTTTCATTGCAAGCAGCTGAAACCATGTTTGACCCTGTTGTGTTTGGCATTACCTGGCTCCTGCCTAAACATGTCTGCTGTTAACTACAGACAAGCTATGTCTATAAGAACCAGACCAGACGTCTCTGCCTCTTTTTGTTGTTGAAAAGTGAAGCTGTGATATTTCGTTTCCAGGTGTTGCTATGGTGTGTTTTTGGAGCCAGAATCTGAACCCCCTAGATGTGTGGGGGTGCAGTCCCACATACTCACCTGTTCTTAACGCTGGGGTTTTCCGCCCACAATGATAAAAAAAAAAACAGCTAAACTGATTAGAAAAATAAACATTTAAACACAGGAATGTAATAGTAACATGAATTCACACCTAGTTGCAAAATAATAATAAAAAAAATCCCTCAACAAGTAAAATCTATCAATCAATCAATCAATCAAATTTTATTTGTATAGCGCCTTCCACTGCCTTTACAGAAGCCCAAGGCGCTGAACAAAACATTAAAACAACAAGAGCAAAAAGACAGTAGGACAGATTAAAACTGCATAAAAAGTGACTAAAATAACAAAACAGATACGATAAAATAGAAAATAAAACAGTAAAATTATAAAAATCCATATTACATAAAAGCCAAACGATAAAAGTGAGTCTTCAAACGACTCTTAAAGACCTGCAGTGATGGGGACTGTTTGACAACAAGTGGGAGCTCATTCCACAGTGTAGGAGCCAGGACAGAAAAGGCCCTATCACCTCTTGTTCTCAGCCTTGTTCGTGGGACGACAAGCAATTCCTGGTCAGCTGAGCGAAGAGAGCGCACAGGGGCATGCATCTGAAGCAACCCAGCCAGATATGGTGGAGCACCACCATGAAGGGACCGGTAGACAAACAACAAAACCTTAAACTTAGCCCGGCAATCCACAGGGAGCCAGTGTAGGGAAGCCAGGACAGGAGTAATGTGTGTGTTTTTTTTCGAGCCAGTCAGAAATCTAGCTGCCGAGTTCTGAACCAACTGCAACCGCTTCAGTGCTGCCTGACTCAGCCCGACATACAGTGAATTGCAGTAATCAAGCCGCGATAAAACAAATGCATGCAGAACAGACTCGAGATGCGCCCTAGACAACATAGGCTTGATTTTTGCCAGACGGCGCAAATGAAAAAAACAGGTTCTTACTACCTGGTTTATATGGGTTTCAAATTTAAGATTGCAGTCAATTACAACTCCGAGACTTCTGACAGAAGATTTCAAGTAGGGTGTCAATGCATCCAAATCGGGGGCAGAGCTTACACAGCCCTTGCTAGAAGGGAGGAATGTAAGAAGCTCGGTCTTGCTCTCATTAACATGGAGAAAGTTTGCTGCTAGCCACAACTTCACCTCATCCAGACAAACCTGGAGATTCTTAATAGAACCACCCATCTCAGGAGTCAGGGGAAAATAAATCTGGCAGTCATCTGCATATAAATGAAATTTAATGCCATGATTGCGCAGGATTACGCCCAGTGGTAGCAAGTAAAGGGCGAAGAGTAGTGGCCCCAGGACTGAACCCTGAGGTACCCCCCAGCGCAGGTCCTCCCAGGGGGACACAGAATTGGCCACCATCACACAAAACCTCCTTCCCTGGAGGTATGACTTTAGCCATTCAAGAGCTGACCCCGTAATCCCTACCCAGCGTTCCAGTCGATCCAGTAGAATGTTATGGTCGACTGTGTCAAAAGCGGCTGTCAAGTCCAGTAACAGCAGCACCACAGCAGTACCTCGATCCAAAGACATATAAATGTCATTCATCACCATCAATAGTGCAGACTCAGTGCTATGTCCAGCCCTAAATCCAGACTGAAATGTCTCAAACATGTTAAAATCATCTAAAAATGAGATCAGCTGTTGGTAAACAACCTTCTCCAATAATTTAGAGATAAAAGGCAGTTTGGAGATAGGCCTGTAATTTGCCAGGATAGACGTGTCAGAGCCTGACTTCTTCAGTATTGGCTGGACCACTGCTGCTTTTAGAGATGATGGAACTTGACATAAGGACAGGCTACTATTTATAATGGTTAATATAAATGGGCCCAATAAGGAAAATGCCTCTTTCCAGAGACACTGATACAGCATACATTTAACACGATTAATTAAGCTTTAATTATAAGTCAGAATTCACTTTCAGTACTGATTTTCTAAAACTCTTTTGTACATTAAAGAGCGTGTTCAACAAACTCTGAGTTAACTTATTCTGAGTGGGAAAGCTCAGTTTTAAATGAGTTCATCTGGAGTTGAAAAATCTTCATCAGTGGAGCCCTGACATCTTGATTCACCATGGCAACCACAGGAAGGAAACCAGAGCTTAAGCAGCTGGAACAGGAAGTCAAGTTTACTTTATCAGTCATATCGGTTAACATTACAATGAAATGTGCTTAACAGGACGAAAGGAGAAATACACACTCAGTCACTCAGCAAAGTGTGATTTTAAATAAAAGAAAATAAAAATGGAAAAAAGTGAAGTTCCTAGTCCAAATGATAATCTACGGATGGTGGTTTATGTGTGTTGCTGGTAAAGGCACAAATAACCTGATGGAAGAAACTGTTCCTTAAACTTGATGTCTGGACAGTTAGTCTCTTGTAATGTTTTACAGGGTTAGGGTAAATCCACCTAAAATTAACAAAGAATGTGTTAAAAAAAAACTAAAAATGAGAAGAGAGAGGCTTGTAATCTAACATTTGCATCAATAGTAACATTCGGTGTTGAGCATTGCATCAGCTTTAAAGTGTGTGATCATAATTTTAGAAACCCTCTAACGTCACATCGTGTCATGTTTGATGATCTGATCTTTCTGTCTTTAGTTAGGTTAGTTTGGTTTTCCCTCAGCTCCCTATTCATGCACTCTGCACATCCGTCTCCCATCAGTTAATCTGCTCATCTGTTCTCACTTTGTAATCCTCATCCCACTGTACAAAAGTCTCTGGTTCATTCTCCTGTAGTCAGATCCTCCTGTTGTTTCCCTGTTCCCATCCTGGTCTCATCTTGTTCTAATCCTGCTCCCATCCTGTTCTCAGCCTGGTATCTTCTGGGTTTTATCTTGGTCCCATCTTGTTCTCATCCTGGTCCCATCCTGGCCATATCCTTGTCTCATCCTGTTCTCATCCTGGTCCCATCTTGTTCTTATCCTGGTCACATCCTTGTCTCATCCTGTTCGCATCCTGGTCCCATCTTGTTCTCATCCTGGTCCCATCTTGTTCTCATCCTAGTCCCATCTTGTTCTCATCCTGGTTCCATCTTGTTCTCATCCTAGTCCCATCCTGTTCTCAGCCTGGTCCCATCCTGGCCACATCCTTGTCTCATCCTGATCCCATCTTGTTCTCATCCTGGTCCCATCCTGGCCATATCCTTGTCTCATCCTGTTCTCATCCTGGTCCCATCTTGTTCTCATCCTGGTCACATCCTTGTCTCATCCTGGTCCCATCTTGTTCTCATCCTGGTCCCATCTTGTTCTAATCCTGGTCCCATCTTGTTCTCATCCTAGTCCCATCCTGTTCTCAGCCTGGTCCCATCCTGGCCACATCCTTGTCTCATCCTGATCCCATCTTGTTCTCGTCCTGGTCCCATTCTGGCCATATCCTTGTCTCATCCTGTTCTCATCCTGGTCACATCCTTGTCTCATCCTGTTCTCATCCTGGTCCCATCTTGTTCTCATCCTGGTCCCATCTTGTTCTAATCCTAGTCCCATCTTGTTCTCATCCTGGTCCCATCTTGTTCTCATCCTAGTCCCATCCTGTTCTCAGCCTGGTCCCATCCTGGCCACATCCTTGTCTCATCCTGATCCCATCTTGTTCTCGTCCTGGTCCCATTCTGGCCATATCCTTGTCTCATCCTGTTCTCATCCTGGTCACATCCTTGTCTCATCCTGTTCTCATCCTGGTCCCATCTTGTTCTCATCCTGGTCCCATCTTGTTCTAATCCTAGTCCCATCTTGTTCTCATCCTGGTCCCATCTTGTTCTCATCCTAGTCCCATCCTGTTCTCAGCCTGGTCCCATCCTGGCCACATCCTTGTCTCATCCTGATCCCATCTTGTTCTCGTCCTGGTCCCATTCTGGCCATATCCTTGTCTCATCCTGTTCTCATCCTGGTCACATCCTTGTCTCATCCTGTTCTCATCCTGGTCACATCCTTGTCTCATCCTGTTCTCATCCTGGTCCCATCTTGTTCTCATCCTAGTCCCATCTTGTTCTCATCCTGGTCACATCCTGTTCTCAGCCTGGTCCCATCCTGGCCACATCCTTGTCTCATCCTGATCCTATCTTGTTCTCATCCTGGTCCCATCCTGGCCACATCCTTGTCTCATCCTGATCTCATCTTGTTCTCATCCTGGTCCCATCCTGGCCACATCCTTGTCTCATCCTGATTCCATCTTGTTGTCATCCTGGTCCCATCTTGTTCTCATCTTGGTCCCATCGTGTTCTCATCCTGGTCCCATCTTGTTCTCATCCTGGTCCCATCTTGTTCTCATCCTAGTCCCATCGTGTTCTCATCCTGATCCCATCTTGTTGTCATCCTGGTCCCATCTTGTTCTCATCCTGGTCCCATCGTGTTCTCATCCTAGTCCCATCTTGTTCTCATTCTGGTCTCATCCTGTTCTCATCCTAGTATCATCCTGGTCATATCAGGCGTATCATGGCCTGATCCCCATCTTCTGTATTTTGTAATTTTGTTTTTTCCCTTTTTTCCATCCTCTTTTCCACATAGATATAACCTCTCTGTTCCTTGTCCTGTTTTCCTCACAGGTACTTGTTCATTTGGGTTTCTAGTTTTAACGAAACCTTCTTTGAGTTCACCTGCCTACCTCCTGCTCCTTCATCTGCACCTTGGGTCCATGTACACCAACCATTCTTCATGACAAATATCTACATTTTTAGAACTCGATGTCTTTAAAGATGAAAGATGTCTTTTATGTTTTATTCATTTTTTCTTACTTGTATTTATAATAATCTTTCATTTGTTTTATCATTTTTATAATTTTATGACTTTCTGTTTTCTGATTTTTAATGATTTTATGATATTCTGTTGTTTTGTTTTAAGATCATTTTATGATGACTATCTTGTGTTTTGTTGATCTTTGTGAAGCACTTTGTGATTCTTTGTCTGTGATAAGTGCTATATAAATAAAATTTACTTACTTACTTACTTACTTTAGCAGAATTAGTACCTTTCTCAAAACCTAACTATACTAAATCCTAAACAGGTCTTCTGCCCTCTGATGGCAGTTCTAAGTATGTGTAAATTTAATTTATTTTTTAAATGTTGTATTGTTATTTATTACGTGTTGTAATGTCATTATTGTTAAACCAACATTAATGAAACAAATGGGTAAAATTTGAACCCTTTTATTAACAGTGGGCAGACCTTTGAAAGCCTTTTTTGGCGTACCACAATGGCCTTGATTGTGTTATAATAATAAGAATACAACTATAAAAAATACTACCATTGTTAAAAACTTGATGCCAAATAAATATTTTAAAATACATATTTTAAACAAAAGTCCACCTGAGCAGATATCTACTCTGAAAAGTAGCTATAGAAAGACTACATTTTACTTTTCACACCAAATTATAAATAAATAAACTAAAAACTATTTCTAAATAAATTTTTGTTTATCAGAAAACCAGTCAGTATGGCAACCATTTGACTCATGTGGTTCAACACATCTCCGTCTCATAGAGTTGATCAGGTTGTTGATGGTGGCCTGTGGAATGTTGGTCCACTCCTCTTCAATAGCTGTGTGAAGTTGCTGAATATTGGCAGGAACTGGAACGCGCTGTTGTATACGCCGATCCAGAGCATCCCAAACATGCTCAATGGGTGACATGTCTGGTGAGTATGCTGGCCATGCAAGAACTGGGATGTTTTCAGCTTCCAGGAATCGTGTACAGATCCTTGCAATATGGGGCCGTGTGTTATGCTGCAACATGAGGTGATGGTCGTGGATGAATGGCACAACAATGGGCCTCAGGATCTTGTCACGGTACCTCTGTACATTCAAACTGCCATCAATAAAATGTGCCTGTGTTCGTTGTCCATAACATACGCCTGCCCATACCATAACCCTAACACCACCACGAGCCACTCGATTCACAATGCTGAAGTCGGCAAACTGCTCCCGCACACAATGCCACTGTCTGCCATCTGCCCTAAACAGTGAAAACTGGGATTCATGTGGGAACAGATCACTTCTCCAACGTGCCAGACACCATCAAATGTGAGCCTTTGCCGACTCAAGTTGGTTACAGCAATAAACTGCAGTCAGGTCCAGACCCTAGAGGACGACGAGCATGCAGATGAGCTTCCCTGAGACGGTTTCTGACAGTTTGTGCAGAAATCCTTTGGTTATGCAAACCGATTGTTGCTGCAGCTGTCTGGGTGGCTGGTCTCAGGCGATCCTGGAGGTGAACATGCTGGATGTGGAGATCCTGCTGGTGTGGTTACATGTGGTCTGCAGCTGTGAGGCCGGTTGGATGTACTGCCACATTCTCTGAAACACCTTTGGAGACGGCTTGTGGTAGAGAAATGAAGATTCAGTTCACAGGCAACAGCTCTGGTGGACATTCCTGCAGTCAAAGTCATGATCCCTCAGAAGTTGCAACATCTGTAGCATTGTGCTGCAGATCAAACTGTACATTTCAGAGTTTCCTTTTATTGTGGCCGGGCTAAAGCACATGTGCACAATTCATGCTGTCTAATCAGCACCTTGAGGTGAGGTAGGATGGGTTATAGGAGAAGTGCTCACTAACACAGATTTAGACAGATTTGCGAACAATATTTGAGAGTAATGGGTCTTCTGTGTTTATAGAAAATGTTTCAGATCTTTGAGCTCAGCTAAAATGGGAGCAAAAACAACTGTTGCATTTATATCTGTTCTGTATTCAAGGCCCTGTTGAGACTTGTCCCTGCTGTTCTGACTACTCTGATCTTTATTTGGTCCCTGATCCTTCTGCAAAGTAATAATCTCTTTTTATTGCTTTTCGTGTGGAATTGCCTATAAGACCTGCAGAAACTTGATGCTAAGTTTTTGTTGTAAATTATTTTTAAATGTCTTTGACTCCATGAATACACACATTTTGTCTTATTTCAAGTAAAACCTAAGGAAATAATAGATAACATTAAGGTTTTTGTACAGTTGTGTGCATTGTGCAGGACAATGATTTTCTATTCAATTGAAAATGCTGAAAAAAGGTCTTAAAAGGTCAGATCCCAGCTTCATGTCTTTATCATCACTGAGTCACAGTTTTTGAAGAAGAGTCTTCTGCTGGAGCTTGGACACCTTTGCTGGAACATGAGACTAAATCCTTAAGACAGGTGAAGGAGGACTTTGTGGCTGTTTGGTGAAACAACAAAAGTTGGTTAAATCTTCGATAGCGAATGGCCCTCCCGCAGAGGTTTCATGGTGGTTTTGGTGTTCTTATGCTCCTCCTTGTCTATGCCCCATGTTGCTAAGTAAAGGCACCCCCCTCCCCCAAACCCCCCTCTCAAAACCAAAATAACTTCACCAGCCATCTGTCAGTGAGCTTGCGGGTCTTCTGTTGCTTAGAAACAAGTCCGACTCTCGTGTTCATGTGAACAGCCTCATATGAATTTACCAGTCTCTACATTTACCTTCAACATAACCGCTAGTTAGAAACAAATCTCTTCCCATCATGCATCAGTGGGATGTGTAGCATTCTCCAGAAAGCTTCAGCCTGGTGCAGCACGAGTCATTACCAGGTTTTGGTCCTATTACAGTTTCCAGATAGGAATTATTCAGATTTTGTTGTTTTGGTGTCAAAACAAACTCCATAATTACCTCACAGTGAAATAAATGATCTAGTCCAGACAAGTAAATCAGTCCAAATAAACAGGAAAACCCTACAAACTGAATCTTATAATGAACAAAAACAAGCAATTATCTGTCAGCAGCCATTAATAAATTATCTACAAACAAGCCTCAGCCTGATGGAAAGTGTTTGTGGATGGAGCTCATCACTGTTTCTACATCAAGATGATCCCTAATTATCTTTCATGGTTTTTGTTTTCCAAGCAGATTCATTTGACAGCTCATAAGTCAGTTATTGCAAAAATGCTTACAGCTGATTAAAATAAAATAATTATCAGTTTTCATTTATTATTTCAAAAGTTCAGCTTCACATTATTGAGTTACTAAAAAGGAAATGAGGGAAAACAATTCTAAATTTGTTTGTTTGCATAAAATTAATTATATTTGTCATTTCAGGCTCTTTTTTAGTTACTAAACTTCAGTTTAGGAAACTTTAAGAATCATCGACAGTGTCAACAACTGAGAGGAATATTAGGAATTTGGAAGCAAAATCTAATCATAAGCAATTTAGGTTTATAAAGAGGACATTTTTCCAACCTTGATGCACATTGTGTAATTTTGTTTTGCAATCATATTTTTTTATTATTCCTACATATTAGGGACATATTAGGCAAAACTCACCTTTTGCATCCTTTTGTGGCAGCAGAGACCAACATGTCTCCAAATGTGAAAATAATCTGTCCATCTATTTTCTGTCAGTGTTTTTTTTTTTTAGGAATTAAATGCCTAAAACAAGCCCTTTCCAAAAGTCCCCATTTGTGATGTCACAAACAGGGAAATTAGAATAGAACCACCTCTCACCTGGAAGAGAGAGCTGCTGCTGGAGGATTCAGAATCTTACTCATTGATGTTCATGATATGCCAACATCTCACCTCTGACTGGCTAATGGCAATGTCTTTTAGGAATTATGAGCCTAAAACAAGCCATTTAAAAAAGTTCCCATTTGTGATGTCACAAATGGACCACCTCTCACTTGCAAGAGAGAGATGTTGCGGGAGGAGCAGCAGCTCTATTTCAATCCCCTCCCAGATATCAGAGCTTCTCAGCTGATAGCAGCCTGAGCAGGGAGGGGTGGGCGTGGCCATCTCCAGCTTGTTTTCTTAAAGTGACAGAGCCCTGAAACGGGTCATTCTGGAAGGTACCGAAACATCGATGAATAAAACAGCTGAAATTGCTTTATGTATGTAAGAGGGATTTAGTGCAAAGAACTTCATAAACATGTTTTGTATCATCCACAGAGCTATTATAACTTAAGAAAAAAAAGACATAATATGTCCCCCTTTATGTACCCATTAGTTAAGTTATGGTTTTAAAACTCTGTTGAGAGAGGTTATTTAATCTTTAAAGTTCAGGTCAATTGTTTAGAACACATTTTAGTCCCAATGTCTTATAGATTAATTCAGATAACAGAAAAAAATAAATATAAAAAAAACAGGCCTGAATAAAACATTAGTTATTATTGCCCTAAACAAAGTATAAACCTTATCATTTATTTTTTTAAATATCTATTTAGAACAAAAGAGTTAAAACTATGATACATATTTTTATAACAAATTTATGGTTGTTTGATGTTTTGTATATTTTTAAGGTGTGAGATTGCAACTAAAATCATTTATATCTAAATACCACACCTTTTCATTTCATTTAAATAAAAATATCTAAAAAAATGGGGAAAATAAGGAAAAATTAGATAAATAAACTTAAGAATAAAGGAAAATGGTAATCACAGGTTCCCCAAAAAGACAGAATTAAACAGCAGAATGAAAAGAAGCTAGTGAGGAAGAAGAGGATGAACAGGAGGTCCCACAAAAGCCAGCCCGAACAGATGATTATGGATAAGCATGATAACCGTAACGACTCCAACAATAATCTTATCAGATAATCGGAGCTTGAGTGGTGCGTTACAAGTGCTGTGGTCTGCTCAGAAAACTGCTCTGATCTGATCTGGGCTTTGAAACATGATGGATTGTTGTGGTCTGATTTTCGGGGACAAACCAATGTACAGCTTGTTGAATGTGACGTGTAGCCAATCAGAAAGTGAGGTGATGGAAGCGCTGCATGCTCCTCCTCCACCATGTTTATTCACTCTGGAGTCCCGTTTGAGCCCAAGGGATCCCTCATCTGAGCGGGAATATCAGTGAGTGAAGGGCAGTGTGTGTATTTGCAGAGTTGCTGAAAAACACACACTGTAGGACCAAAACTTGTAAAGTCATGTTTTTTTAATCATCTTGTTGTGTGTGGTCTCTTAGGCTTAGAAAATGGGCTGAGATAAGCTAACCAAAACAAACAAGTGAACAAATGGAGGCTGTTGTAAAGAACTATCTACAGTAAGACCTGAACTGTTTAAAATATTCTTACAGAATTCACTTCTCCTAGCTGAACTATCACTTTAAGGGAATGAAGTACAGAAATGATTAATTTATAGCTCACAGAATCAACATCATGATATTAGGACTCCACTCCGGGTCCTAAAAATATATAGTCTCAGAATAATCTCTAGAAATCCAATAAAATAAAATAAATGATGCACACTTATAGTACTTATTACAGTTATAATAAACAGATTAAATTAGTTGAATGATTTTACTCCTATTTAAATGTTTAACCACCAACAACAGCCAGGGTAACTCATCCTTTCCTATATGTGTGTGTGTGTGTGTGTGTGTGTGTGTGTGTGATATCAGACTCTAGATGAATGTGTGTTGTTGGTATTCAGCCTGATGTAAAGGATGATGTTAGGTTGGTAGCAGAGCTCTCAGGTTTAGTGTAAAGTTCAGAGTGAGATCATGGAATTGGATCAGGAATTTCCTACAGACAGGAAAAAGATCACAGCCAGCATAGCAGCATTCATCACACTGGGTAACGTTCTGTGGTTGCATCCTGTTCCATGTACTTCCTGGATGAGTGACTTTTTAAGAATGAATGACAAATACAGAGGACAACTTGGATGTGTTCTCCCTTTTTTCTTCTTTTTTAATGCATTGCATCACCACCCCGTATCAGAACAGAACTCAGTATGGGAAGATAATCAAAATCAAACAACTTGAACTTGGATCAGGGGCAAAATATGTGGTCATAACATCCCTAGAAATAAGTCAGCTTTAAAAACTAAAGCAATTCTTAATTCAAGAATCTGCTTAAAATTCTTGCTCTATATGTGCCCTTTTTTAACTTTGAGCACCCGCCCCTTCAAAGGTCTCTGCACGGCCCTGCTCTCTCTAATGATGTCCATTATCCAGGATAGTTCCACTCACATTAATTTAAATAATCCAGACTTCAGGTTTTCAGAGTTTTACATTGTTTTAAACTGTGAGGAAAAGTTTGCAGAGGCACACATTGTGGGCTGCTTCAGATCCTGCAATAGGTCATCATTATCAGCTTTGCCTGAGGGAAAAACGCTTAGGAAGTGTTCCACAGCGCAACACTCAGAAAATGATTTTTGTAAAAGTTTTAATAACATTTATATAGAAAAAACATCAAACTATGAATATAAAACAGATTTTATTCGCCGCCTGACTTCCTCCCCCGGTGAGGGGTGGTGATGTTGAGCTCCGCAGGGAACTCATCATCGCTTTAAAGCGCAGCGCAGAGGGAGCGCGCAGCGCACACTGGCTCAGGCGCACAGGGAGAGTCTCACCGGAGGGAAACACCGTGTCGCACTTTGTCTCACAAAGTCACATAAAATCAGAAGAACGGCGGACTTTGAGTTGAAGGAACTTAGTTTGCGCATCATGCGGCGCTCTGGCAGCGTGCTGCGGTCATTACGCGCTGAAGCTGGTGCCAAACCCCGTGCCTGGCAGTAGATCTGGACCACAAAAACGCTTTTCTCCTTCCTGATTATTTATCAGAGCTCTCACATGAAGCAGCGTTTTCCTCAGAGTTCAAGTTTATTGGAGAGACTGCGCGCCAGCCAGCAGGAGTCCAATCGGTGATAATAACCGGCACGGAAACATGAACGTTTCTCTCTTCAACCTGACCCAAGACGCGCTGTTTAACGGCAGCCAGACGCTCGCTGGAGCTCTGGCTACATATTCCGGTAACGGCACGGACAGCGTGGTGACCGGAGACAGCGGAGGCTCTCTGGTGCTGCTGCAAGACGAGCGCAAACTCTTCGTCATGCGGGTGGTGCAGATCGCGGTGCTGTGCGTCCTGTCTCTCACTGTCATGTTTGGGATTTTCTTCCTCGGCTGCAACCTGATGATCAAATCAGAGAGCATGATTAACTTCCTGGTGAGAGAACGGAGACCCTCCAAAGACGTGGAGACGGTTATGATCGGGCTTGGCTAGACGATCGGGCTCTACATGTGGGAGATCCGGTTCGGGGATCTGGTGCGGATTTCAAACCTTGGGTCAGATTCTGCATCTTCGTCCAAGAGAGGAAAGATATGCAAAAATGTCAGATTTCCTTCCGAAATGACTACGAGAAAGTAGTCCAACGACCAATGTTTGTGCGTAAAGTTTGTGCGTAAAATCCAGGCAGTTGTTTCCGCGTTTCCACAGATCGTAGAGTATTTCTAAGTGACTTGAACATTGCCAACTTGAACAAATCAACCACGATGTTTACAAGCTGTTACCTCATGTTATTTGTTCTATTTTTAAAACGTAAATGGTCGCTTTAGAGAGTTTACCAAAAGCATGATTGTGAAAGTTCCACGCCTGCAAGTGTAACCCGTGGACGTGCTGTGGGTGATATTTTCTGGAGAGGAAAACGTATTTTTACTGTTGGGTAAAAAAAAAATGACATTCAGATATTTTGTAGGTCTTTTGGAACAGCTTTATGGGGTGATTGTGATCCTGCTTGGCATGCTCGCTGATCGATCTGTGAAGTGATTTTTGACACGTTTTGCACTTTTGGAAGTTCTGATGCTGCATGAAATATTTTGTACGAAATGACTAAATCTGCAGCATGGAATTAAAATATTGAAATGAACATGTTAAGTTTTGTCATCTGTTTTTCAGATTTCTGCTGTTTGGACAGAATCACATCTTTGAAGGTTGTTTTCTTTGAGCTTTTCTTTTGAAACTTTTATTCCCTTTTGGGTTAATTTCTGAACAGAAAAATGTTAATTTATAATCTAACTTATGAAATAGTCCATTTGCACATCACTTGATCAAATACAAGATTAAATGAGCTCTTGAATGCATGGATGCACTTAAGAGGACCAAAACTGTTAATAAGTCGTTTTAAAAGGAAGCTTATATGATGAGC
>SSNS01000448.1:265579-282768 GCA_006937985.1 Aphyosemion australe | reverse complement strand
ATATATATTGTATGTTAGCTTCAGTATAAACAAAGTAACTGCATCAGTTTGACTCACTGCAAATGGTAAATGATAAAGGGCCTGTATTTGATATAGCGTTTTCTAGGGTTCTACAACCCCCCAAAGTGCTTTACAACACACACATTTACATGCTTGTGGTTGATGAGCTACAATGTAGCCACAGCAGCAGCCCTGGGGTGCACTGATGGAAGCGAGTACACTGGCGCCACCGGTCCCTCCGACTCCCACCAGCAGTCAAGGCAGGTTAAGTGTCTTGCCCAAGGGCACAACGACTGTGACAGATTGAGCATCAAAACAGCAAAAAACCGAAGCAGCCACCAAAGGAAGCTGAAACTTCAGAGGAAATAACCAAATTAAACATCTAATGAGTCTCAAACTGAGATCATCTAATACTGAGAAAAAATTTAGTTCCAGTCATTTTGGTCAAAGCTCAAAGATTTCTCCATGTAATCACATACAGTAACAAATCTCACTCAGTATGTTGGGATTCAATGGATGTTATGAGTGACTCTCAGCTTCTGAAATGTAAAACATCAGCTCAAAATCTGTAAAACATGTGAGTTCAAGCTACGTTTGTGTTTGCTTACAATGATTAGGAGTGGAACAGATATTGATCTACATTGATACATCGATTATATGGTTATTGATCCAAAATGCAAAAATCTATACAAATACTATTTTTCAAATGCACTTTTATTTTGAACATTGCTTTATTTTGAAGTTCTGTTGACATGTTGTTTTCCACCTGTTCCTGAACAACGTGGTAAACAAAGAAGCTGATGGTGTTGTGGTGAGCAGTGAGAAAACGGTGAAGACATCGTCTCTCCCCCGGGGGACGATTGTGTTAAATCACTTCTAATATCGGTTCATATCGATCTGTGGATTCTAAACCAAATCTAAAGGGTATTGTGGCTGAATTTGACATATTAATAGACATCAAATTGTAATCCACTGTATCAATATAATTTAGTATTGTGATCAAACTAGAGATTAAAACCTTAATGGTGATTACCCGTGGCTACCATGTTGACGGTTGACTTTGAAAGTTAATCAGTTGTACATGAAGCTGCACACACAGGCTGGTGAGCCATGAGAAAATATATTCTCCCTGAAAAAAATGATAAAAATGCTTTTATGTAATCTATATTTCAAATAGAAACAAACACAATTGAATTTCAAGAAGGCAACTGAGGAGAAATTGTAATATAGAAGATGAAACTAAAGAGTCACAGGCAGCTTTATTTATATAGCACATTTCATACACAGAGGCAATTCAATGTGCTTTCCATTTAGCAAGAATAGACTGAGCATTAAAGTCAACGTGACAGCACAATTAAAATACACAAATACATTTAGTCCAAATTAATTTCAGATTTAAAAATCAGAAAAAAAACTAAAGTAAAAGTAAAACTAACAAATAATGAAAAGGTACAATGATGATAAACAAAATAGAACCAAATGCTAGACCAGAGGTGTTAAAATAATACAAAACAAGTAATCTGAGTTTTTAAATCAGCTGCTGATTAAAAGTTGGAGCTCATTCACACTTCATCTCTTAAAAGTTTTACACTAAAATCCAAGTAGGAGAGACTTTTACTTTGACACCCAAGAGACTTTTTTCTCTTCATGATAAAAAAAAAGCACACATTTCAAATCTCATTGTCTAAACATTGTGGGTTGATGTTTTTTTATAGTCAGAGTTTCATTTCTCTTAATTGTCTATGGATCCAGTTTTGGCTTCCAAAAATAGTTTAATTATACAGAAACAGTGTTTTAAATACTGCAGGTCAACATAGTGTTCACAGACGGAGGTAGTGTGTGATTCTGATGTGTGTGCACTACGTGGGTGAGTGTGTGTGTGTGTGTGTGTGTGTGCGCGTGTGTGTGTGTGCATGTGCGTGCGTGTGTGTGCGTGTGTGTGTGTGTGCGTGTGTGTTCTGGCACCTCGGCAGATTGCTACTGTGTGTTTCTGTACTTGAGCAAACAGGTTAGTCAGAATTTATCTGAATCTCTATGAGGCACAAACTAAGAAAGCAATAAGTTCAAAAGGTATCAGTAATATTTTACTACATTTACCTCAAAAGCAGCCCTGCACCGAGGAGGAAGCAAACTTGGATGATGTTCTCTGTGATGAAGGCTCACTGATCGCTGATGCTGAACTTTCCAACCTAACCTGAAATAAAAGTTTGAAGGCTTTCATTTGGTTTGCAGTGTTAATATGAGGTTTGCAGCATCAGATAGTTTGTTATGTCAAACACTTCAACACTGGGTAAATCCTCCAGTGTGTGTGAAAAGTCAGACTGTTTTAAACTATATGGGTCATAACCTGAATAAAGATGTATTTTTTCATGATATTGTCTGTGCCAGCCTATTTAAAGCCTACTGGCTTTCATCCATTGCGCTGTGTTTTGTAGTGAAGCAAAACACTTCCTGACCCCCATTTGAGTTATGTGTGAGTTCCAGGTCACGTGAGTAAAACCCAGCAGTCATTACTAATTGATATCAGCTGCTTTAGTCCTGATTGATGGCCTATAAAGGCACACAGGAAAGACCTCATGATGGATGAAAGCAAAGAACTCTTCCAAGATCTTTGTAATCTTGTCATTGAAAAACATTCTGATGGGAATGGTTATAGGAGCATTTCCAGAACGTTGACTGTTCCTGTGACCACTGTGGGGGTCATTATCCAGAAATGGAAGTGCATCAGTTCACCATAAACCGGCTACTATCAGGTGCTCCATGTAAGATTCCTGTCTGAGGAGTCTAAAGAATAATCAGGAGAATTCTCCAAGAGTCAAGAACCACTCGGGCAGAACTTCAGGAAGACCTTGCATCAGCAGGTACTGTTGATTCAGAGAAAACTGTAAGCAATGCACTGAACCACCATGGCATCCATGCACGCTCACCACCCAAGACTCCATTGCTGAACAAAAAACATGTTGAGGCTCGGTTAAAGTTTGTGAAACAGCATTTGGAGAAGCCTGTGGATCACTGGGAGACTATAGGATGGTCAGATGAAAGTAAAATGTAACTTTTTGGCTGTCATTCTACACACCATGTTTGCAGAAGAAATGGCACTGCCCACCACCACACAGTTACCACACCAACAGTTAAGTTTGAGGGTGGAAGCATTATGGTGTGGGGTCCTGGCTGACTTCATATCACTGAAGGCAGGATGAATGGAGAAACGTACCAGGACATTCTGGATAAACATCTGCTACCATACCAGAATCTGAAAATGAAAAGAGGGTGGACATTTCAGCAAGACGGTGATCCCAAACACAAGGCCAAGGAAACAATGAACTGGTTTCAAAGAAAGAAAATCAAGTTGCTTGAATGGCCCAGTCACTCACCTGACCTACATCCCATAGAACATCTATGGAGAGAACTGAAGATCAAAGTCTATAAAAGAGGAACCTTCCAGATATAAAGAGCGTTTGTGTGGAACAATGGGCCAGAATCACTCCTGAGCAACGCAGACATGGTCTCCATTACAAGAGGCGTCTAGAAGCTGTCATCACCAACAAAGGCTTTTCTACAAGTATTAAATAAAATGTGTTCAATACTTATTCCCTGTGTCATTTCACTTTATTTATTATGACTCAACTTGTTAAATGTTCTGATTTCTTTGTATGAATTCAATATTTGGCTTGAAGGCAACATCTGGTGGAAATTGTGTCAATAGCCCACTTAGAAATACTCTTACTGATAAAAATGCTGATGTGTCAAATACGTATTCTCCCTGCTGCATGTATACACTCACCGGCCACTTTATTGGGTACACCTTGCGAGTACCGGGTTGGACCCCCTTTTGACTTCAGAACTGCCTTAATCCTTCGTGGCATAGATTCAACAAGGTACTGGAAACATTCCTCAGAGGTTTTGGTCCATATTGACATGACAGCATCACGCAGTTGCTGCAGATTTGTTGGCTGCACATCCATGATGTGAGTCCGGTTCCATCACATCCTAAAGGTGCTCTATTGGATTGAGATCTGGTGAATGTGGAGGCCATTTGAGTCCAGTGAAGTCATTGTCATGTTCAAGAATCCAGTCTGAGATGATTCCAGCTTTATGACATGGAGCATTATCCTGCTGGAAGTAGCCATCAGAAGATGGGTACACTGTGGTCATAAAGGGATGGACATGGTCAGCAACAATACTCAGGTAGGCTGTGGCGTTGCAACGATAATACGTTAGTACTAAAGGACCCAAAGTGTGCCAAGAAAATGTCCCCCACACCACCACCACCAGCCTGAACCGTTGATACAGGGCAGGATGGATCCATGCTTTCATGTTGTTGACACCAAATTCTGACCCTACTGTGACAGTGAGTGTCCTGTCACTGTATCCCGATTGATCATGTGCCCTGGCTACTTGGCCACAGGTATATTCCTTTGGCTGACTGGTTAATGCGCATGACTCCCACCCGGAGGTCTGAGGTTCGAGTCCCGCCCGGGCCCTCGTTTGTCCACCTTGCCACACTACCATTTGAATGTCACGGCAGAAATCGAGACTCATCAGACCAGGCAACATTTTTCCAATCTTCTGTTGTCCCGTTTTGGTGAGCCTGTGTGAATTGTAGCCTCAGTTTCCTGTTCTTAGCTGACAGGAGTGGCACCCGGTGTGGTCTTCTGCTGCTGTAGCCCATCTGCCTCAAGGTTCAACATGTTGTGAGTTCAGAGATGCTCTTCTGCAGACCTTGGTTGTAACGAGTGGTTATTTGAATTACTGTTGTCTTTCTATCAGCTCCACCAGTCTGGCCATTCTCCTCTGACCTCTGGCAGCAACAAGGCTTTTCCGCCCACAGAACCGCCGCTCACTGGATGTTTTCCCTTTTTCGGACCATTCTCTGTAAACCCTAGAGATGGTTGTGCGTGACAATCCCAGAAGATCAGTAGTTTCTGAAATACTCAGACCAGCCCGTCTGGCACCAACAACCATGCCACGTTCAAAGTCGCTTAAATCACCTTTCTTCCCCGTTCTGAAGCTCGATTTGAACTGCAGCGGATCGTCTTGATCGTCAACGAGCAGTTGGACATGTGTACCCTATAAAGTGGCCAGTGAGTGTATGTTCTACATGCTTTTCAAAGATTTCCCATTAGCCAGGAAATTCCTTCACCAATAACCTGCTGCCTTTTGTCTTTATTTTAGGGTTTTATCAAATGTAACCTTTCACATTAGGAGTGATGTTTTGAATATTTTTCTATTAAGAAGTTTATTCTTCAATCTCTCCTTCCTACCAATCAGTGAAGCTTTACCTCTCACACTAGAACACCCTGCTTGTACGTTTTCTCTCTCAGTCACTGTGCCTGCAGGCAGAGCCTCATTACCTCCCCATGTAGCCCATCACTGTCCTGCAACAGCTCCGAGCCACTGTGATGATTCCCAGCTCTGCTCCTTCAATTAGGCCCGGTGGTCCCGTCATGAGGGGAAAGGCAAACTGTCACCATACACAAACTAAATCTCAGGATTCCACACTAGCGGTTGTTCCCGTCTGTCTGTCACGCTGCTGGCATGTTTGCAAGGACTCAGATATTTTATTCATGGAGAACTCTGGAACTTGGACAGCTCTACAAATCATGTGCAAGAAGTTTGTTTGTGCGTTTATTAAATCCTCATTCAAATGTTGCAGATGTTAGCGTGACATTTATTCATACTTTAAAGGTGATATAATGAAATGTCAACAAAATCAGATTTTTTTCTCTTTTTTTTTGGAGTAAGAGTTTTAATTGACTTCCGAAGTCCAACTCCTGCGAGCTGAACTGTGAGATCTTGTTAAGAATGTCACTGCAAACAAATCAGGTATCGTGTAGGATTTGTCACCATGCCACACAACGCCTCACATCCAGACCCCGGCCTCTCATTGGTTTGGAAACCTGGACGGTTATGGAAAATCTTTACATTTTTATCTCTTTGCAGGAAACGAATCAGAAAAGTTTGCTTCTGTGAACTAAAAAGCCCTTTTCTCTCATGGATGAATTAAGACGGTGGAGGATGAACACACTTTTTTCTAATGGATTCATTGTTCTCTGTTCTAAAACACAAATACACCCAGCAAATTTGTTGCCATGGTGACAAGCGTAAGAATTAGTTTTCCTCATTTTCTCCAAGACAAGAAAAGGTTTAGTGTGAATCTAATTATATGCTGAACATCTACAGCAGTGATTTCTGTTTCGTGAAGGCAGCAAAGCACTTGATTTGGTTTTGGCTAAATGGAATTCAAATCTCACTAAACACACAGATGCATGTGTGAGTTCCAAATGTCACAGCGAGCGTAGGGACTGACCTACTGTACATCTTCCACAGATATTTATATACATTACTGGTGAGTAGTTGAATTATTCAGTGAGGTGAGTCATCGCCGAACAAACACTGAGTGACAGGGAGTTGAGAAAATTGATCTTGGCGCCTCACAACGTGAACTTCCATTTGACACAATGTGGTTTAATCACCTCACCGTCCAGAGGGACGAGGACCGGGAGGCACGGTGATGACACCGATGAGACAATCAGACAGAGCGCAGATGGAGAAGAATAGGCACACGTGTGTGTGTGTGTGTGTGTGTGTGTGTGTGTGTGTGTGTGTGTGTCCTGAGAGATACTAGACAAACTCTAATAGAACTTGGTAGAATTTAAACATTTAGACAGACACTGACTGAAAAAAGGATTTTGTTCTTCCAGACTTTGGTGTCTTAGTTTATCTTTTTAAGCACAAGTGGACACAGAAAAGGGTGCTGACTTGTTATCAAAAATAATAAAGATGGAGGCTTGAGCAACATGTGTTTTCAGTCCCAAATTTGTTTTTTCTGATGTTTCTCACCAGAAGGTAAGTTCAGTTCTTCACTGGGACATAAGAACTGAAGTTAGCGCTGAGTGGTGGCCTTAAAGACCTAAAGTTTACAGATTTTACTCCTTGAGCTGTGAGATGTCTTAGCTGGATTCTGGATTTCACTGTTTTCTTATTTTAACAGCATCTCAAATCACCTGTTGTCATTTTTATGTCTTCATTTGGCTCAACTTGCTCTGGAAAAAAATAATAAGCCCTCAGAAACTCTTTTCAGTTTCAATTAATTTTGTTCATTAACAATGTTCATTGAGTCTATTTCATTTTTGTAGGAACTTTTATGTTCAAATAAACTGATTGTTGCTATTTGTCTAACCTAAATGATTCACTTCTATCTACACGTTATGTTAATGTTTTTCACCTTTAGATAAACACATTTTCCCTGCCATTCTTTTTGTTTTTTTAGTCACATCTATTATTTCATCATTTTTGCCAGGGTTCTGTTGTTTCAAGTGGATTTTTGAAAGTTTTTGTTGACTATATTGAGATCAAATTCAAAGATGTAACCAACCCAGAAACAGAGTTCTGATGAAGACCAACATTGACACCATCGTGTGGTCAGGGACGCCTAATATCGGCATTAAAATGTAACACTGGAAATGATCTGTATTGGATTTTACTCTTTTAATGACGCGACTGTTACACACACTCATTATACATCAAACTCTGCTGCTTCTCCAAGGGAGCAACGTGACAGAGGAGTTTATTGCCTGCCTCGTACATGGAGGGTTGCAGGTTTGAGCCCTGCTCAGTCTGTTGCAGTCATTGTGCCCTTGGTCAAGAGACTTCACATGCTTTTCATGCTGCTGGTGGTCGGAGAGGGATCAGTGGCGCCTGTGTACGGCAGCCTTGCTTCTGTCAGTGCGCCCCAGGACAGCCGTGGTTATGTTGTATCTCATCACTACCAGAGTGTGAATGTGTGTGTGGGTGATTAGTTGTAAAGCGCCTTGGGGGGTTGTAGAACCCTAGAAGACACTAAATAAATATGAGCCATTTACCATTTTACCTTAGCCTGGCAGCCATCCTATACATGTGAATATATAATCTGGCCACGACCCATAGACAGAGCTCAGTCATGGGGCGGGATCTATGGTTGTCTATCAAACTGTCTTAGCATGCTATTGGATAACAAACAACATGACATACTCACAGCTACAGATGTCAGTCAATGGGGCAGTCCACCATTAACTGTGGAAGAAGACTCAAATACATCCGTTTTCTAACTAAAGGACTTAAGTACCTCCATCTGCTCCTGACTCAAAGAAAAGCCCAAGTGTAAATAGTCCAAAGTTGATGCTAAAGCCATTTCAAAGTGAGCCGAAGCCATCTTAGTTTTTCTGCTCTGTCGCTTCATCCCTCCCACCAAACCGATAGAGCGCTGTGATTCCCATAACACAATACTGATGGGGTCAATGGTAGCCCTGCTGAGGCTCCAGTGGAGCGTGGCTAGACCGACACGCAGAGCAAAATCATTTTGCTTCCCCTACAGTCTAGATTTCTAGGATAAATTAACCTCTCTCTCAAGTGAAACTTAAGTATGCATGATAGGAGATATGTGATGTTTTCTTATGCATATATTGGTATTAGATTATATTGGTGAGTTAGGATATTTCGGTATATCGGATATCTGTAAAAAAGGCAGTATCCAACATCTCTAGTTTATGTTTGTAAAACTTTTTTTAAAGTGTAGAAATCTGGTTGAAACATGATAAAACGGTACAAAATAAACAACTAAAAGATTTTGTCAGTTTTCCTGAAGGTCCCACAAGGCAAATGGATTTGGCTTATTGTACACATGACTTAATGCTCATGTCTGTAATACAGAAACGTTGTTTTAAAATAAGTGCAGCTTAGAGACATGAAGCCTACTTGGTTGTTTCTCAGTGTTGTCCCATTCTCAGATGTCATCATTAAACCAATGACACATGATCATTGTTATCAGTTCATCCACCATGAGTCCATCTCTGCACAGCTTCTGGCTGAAGTCTCATAAATGTTTAGGAGTTTGATAAATACACCTCTAAGCGACAGGTTACAGCCACCACACAGCTCATTACTGCTGGTATTAACTGTCAGTGGGAATGAAAAGTTATTTACTCTGAAGGATTAGTGACCAGACTTATTTTCTTACTTATACATTACTAAAGGTAGAGACAAAAATTTTCTTTATCAAACAAAAGAATTCATTAAAATTTAATTGAACAGGATTTTTTTCTAAAGAGAAAAGGTTCCTGGCAGTCTGTGGTCTTACCAAGACATTTAAATATTAGATATAATATATTATATTACTGAGAAACAGCAATGCTGTTGAGGCTGCAAGTGAAAAAGATAAAAACTTGAATTCATATATATCTTTATTGTTTTTATTGGTGAAATTGACAAAAAAAAAAATACTTTAACTTACAAAATCTGAACTACCCAGCAGGGGGCAGTAGTAGATTTATAAAGGAGGATGCAAAAGATCTCAAGGAAGATGAGTTGAAGGTTTGTCCCAAAAGGTGACATTGAAAAACAAGACCCCCCCCCCCCTCCACACACACACACACACACTTCTAAAATAAAAGCTCTATTGCAACTGACCTTATCTAAAATACACAATCCTAAGAAAAAGTGCACGATTGGACAAAATTGTATATTTCTTCTGAATTAAAAGTTCTGACTGCGTAAAACTTGAGTATAGGAAAGTATCAAAAGACAGCAGCACTGAGCTGCTGACACAGCTGCTGCTAGAATCTCAGAGTCAATTTGTCTGTGACACAACAGCCTCGGCTCGATTCCGACAATCATCGGCATCCACTGGAAATAGTTCCAGAGTTCTGAGGTTCATTTGCAGTCTGAAGAGCGGGTGGTGCAGTGACAGATCTGGATGGGAAGCCGAGTGTTTCAGCAGCAGCAGTGTGGGAGGAGGGAAGGCAGCAGGCCCAAATCTCACATAAAACACAAGGATTAAGAGCTCTGAAGGGTGGAGCGTGATGATACAGCTGTCTCCAGGGCGATGCTGGTGTTTACACAGCTATTATTATCAAATCAAACCACCACGCACTGGCTATCACACAGACGCAACAAGTGCTATGAGTCAGAGGAGGTTAAAGACACAAAGGAATTTATTTTAAATCACCTGATGGCTAAACTGATATTAGAGAACTTTTGCAAGTAGAAATGAGGCAATTAAATGACTCTATTTAAAGGTACCGCCTGAGATTTTTTTTTCTGGAACATTTTTTGTATATTGCTTGAAATGCTCTTAAAATACTGATGGCAACCAATAAAGTAAATGTTTTGTAAAAAAAAAACATGAAAAATTTTAATCGTTTCTGAAATGTGCAATCCTGAAAAAGCTCATCCAATCCAGCGCTGGCCCACTAGCTATATGATTGGCTCATAACCCATCCATCAAACTGCTCCTCTGAAACTCTCACACCCTGCAGCACATAACTCCCTTTGTGTGCACGAAATGCTCGTTGTCTGTGCAGCAGCTGAACAGGAAGCTAGCTAAGCTGCCTAGTGTCACAGACGGAATGTTCAGTTCTGTTTGCAAATCTCTTCTTTAAGGAGTTGTTTTACACGTTCTGTTGTCTGGGAACACAACTCAGTCAAACAAGAATGAATGTGTGTGTGTTCGTGCGTGTGTACGTGTTGCCGTGAGCAGGCAGAAAGGACAGAGGTCGGTTTGTGTTCTGTAAGTGTGGTTGGTAGTGGGGACTCCCCAGATTGTCAGTGGCGCTGAGCTCTTGTGATTTAGAAGTTAAGAGTAAACCACAAGAGCTAAAAACTGCCTAAATTATAACAATAAGAACACCACATGCTAGTATAATAGAATACTAAATTGGGGGGGGTACAAGTGAGTTGGAGGAGGTTTGGTTTGGTTCGGAGTTGGTTCTGGAAATTTTGACATTAGCATCTCAGCAGAGCTACGTGTCTCCTTGTGTGTATCACAAGCAGGTGTTGTACCATATTCTGCAGCCATCAGATTCTGTGACTCTAGGAGGGAGCCTCTAAAAAGGGGCCGCACCTTTGAATTTTTTATTATTTATTTTTTGTAGCTTACTGTTGTTTCAAGTATGTGTTCACATGTAAATGAAATGAATCTCGTCTTTGTGGAACCTTGTCTGTCTCATTTAGGCAGCAAATAAGTACACAACCACAAAAATGCATTTATAGAGTTTTTTTGTTGTATTTGTGTGTTGCAAATAGTAAAATCAAATACAAAGGTTTATTAGATTAAAAATTTTAAACATATTCGTGCAACTATTGATGATTGCCAAAAACTTCAATGGAATTGGCCACAACAACTATCCTATCATTAAAGTGACAATGTGTAGTTTTTACCATTAATCTCTGGAAATGTTGAAAATTAATAGGATAGAATAGAATAGAATGTATTGATTCCACGGTGGGGAAATTCACTACATTAACAGCAGTAATTAAATGAAAAATATTGGCAGCTTTGTAACATATAACCATAAAAATCAGGTATAAAATACATCGGCGCAGGTCTAAGTCTCTGAATGACACCATATTAGACGATATTAGCAGTGTTTCCTTCTACGGGAGCCCGTGAGGTCAATATACATTTGATAAGGTCTTACTCGAACACAAAAATACCGCTTGCTTGCAATGATTTAGGTATGTACCGCCCCCTATTGGCAGGATAAATACACACCGTCACTTTAATATCCCCATAACAAAAGAAGCTGTGAAAATGTTTCTTTTATGCATTTTGACCATAAGGCAATTTAAGGAAATAATCAAGGAAATTAATTAGTTAGTTATTAGTATTAGTTAAAATATGATCATTTTCTTGTGTTAACTGCTTTCTCACAAAACCTTCTATTTTCCAATTTTCCAAAATGTATTGATTCTTGACTCATTTGCCACTAATGCTGGTTTCCTTCTCCCAAGGATCAATAGAATGTTATCTCTTTGTCACTGGAATCCTCACAACTGCAATGCAACAAGATTAATGTGTCACTCAAAATTCATGAATAGAAAAATGAATAGTCAAACTGTTTGAAGCTTTGTAAACAGCTTCTTAAAAAATCATAAAAAAACTACAAAAGTCTGATAATTGAGTCTACAGAAGCAGTCAGAGGAAAATTCTGCATGATAATGATTAAAGACGGAGGATTCATTCATTTTTTGTGGTGATTTTGTACTGTTCTACATAAAACCTTAAATTACCATAAAGTTTTTTCAAGAATATCATAGAAACGAGTCTGAAGACAAAGAAATAATGAGTTTTTAAAGTTTTATTAGCAAAAATAATTCATTTCCAATAAATAAATATCATCATGTCACACATTACAAAGTTGATCGTGAACTCAGCCAAGCTAGTGTCTGCTATCAGACACCAGCTGCCACTCAGCTAACAGGAAGAATCAGTTACTAAACAGAGACAAAGAGTCTGTTTGAGAAGATGTATACAGTCTACACACACACACACACACACACACACACACACAGGAACACACTCGTGTGTACAGCAGCAGTGTGTGAGGGTGCCAGTGCATTCTGTTCCCTCCATACAAATATGAGTCTGGCAGAAGCTCCTGGAAGGTGACCAACCCAAACACCATGTTTCATCACCCCACCCCTACTTTCCATCCCTCCTTACCCTTCATAAACTTTCAACTTTCTATCTGATAACTTACATCACAATCGTTCTGTTAAACCTGCACTTTTCACAATAAAAGTGCACTAGTGCTAGCATCACATTCACAAGTGGATCAACAAAGCTAAAGTTCTGGGATTTCTGATGAATGCATCTACATATTTACATTCTGACAAAACTTTGCTAACATCTCCTCTTCTTTTTCCTGTTCTATCTTTTCCGTTCAGCCTCTTTGGGCTTCCTGTGACATGGAGCGACCCAGAGCTCTGGGGGCTTTGGCGAACTCCATGAGGACCGGTTTGACGGGCGGGAGGTCTCTGGTGATCTCATCCACACTCCTCTTGCTGGGACAGACCCCGTCTGGTGTCTGGAAGGGCTGCAGGTCCTGCTCTGTGTGCGGGGCTCCATGTCCCAGCCTGACACCCAGCTCTGCAGGGGTGAAGATGGGCAGGGGGAGGGTGTTTCTCTTCGGCAGCAACTGGTGCTCCCTCACCCCTCTTTCCACAGTGCCCACCCTGAAGACACCAGAGGGGCAGGTCTGGATCAGAGAGCGGTACTGCCACTGCCGGGACAGGGTCTCTCTGCGGGAGTCGTCCTTCATGCTCATGGTTTGTCTGTGGACATCAGACGACAGTTCAAGTTAGAGACTTAATATTACTCCAATGTTAAAATAACAAGAATCTCAGTATAGACCACTTCATTAGTGGAGCATCTGGTGTCTCACCTGTCCTGAGGTTGAGTTTTCAGACCAACGCTGTGCCAGTCAGCGCTGTAGCTCTCCCTCTTAGCTGAGTTTTCTTCTCGGATGCTGCAGGTCAGCTCTGCTCCCACCACCACACCGTTACTCTTCTCCAGCATGCTGCAGAACGGCATCTTCTCTACTGTCTTGAGAACCCGAATTCCTGAAAGCTGGTTCTGTGTCTGAGATGTCTGGACTCTCTCTTCAGAGTGTTTCTGTGCTGCTCAGGTCTGTCCACAGCTTTTATAGACGCCCCGTGTCTATTTCTGATTCACGTTGTCATTCTGCTTCCAGTGTGTACTGACATCTGACACCAACTCCTCCGCGGTTCATTCCCGGACAGCTGGAACCCAAACTGAGGATGAGTTAAAGGGTAATTGGTCAGAAAATCCCCCTGACTTCTGTAAGCACTCAGCCCACTTCAGCTGTGGTCAGAGAGGGGACAGAACAATCGAAGCTATGAATAGAGGTTAAATAAACGTGTATGTTCAGCTGTGAAATGTGACAGCAGCTGCTTTAAAGAGACATCTCAGACGATATAATCATCATTTTTATCTTTAAAACACTTTTCAAATAGTCTTTGCAACAACTGGGCCTGATGACAACACCAGCCCTTCCCTGGACCTCTTTAAAGGATCCAAAGCGTGTGATTCATTACCTCAGTGACAGAGCACCACATAAGCTGTTAGCAACTCAGGTTACGGACTGAAACACACACACACACACACACACACACACACACACACACACACACACACACACACACACACACACACACACATACACACTCACCTCTGCCAGTTATGTGTTGGTGTGATGTTACTACCAGTCCCTGTCTCTGACTCATTCACCCACATGGGGCACTGAAATCATCATCACACCACAGATATCACTTATCACACACACAGCATAATAATAAGGCATCTAATCGATCAGTCATCTAGACTTTTTAAAGACATTCTCACACTTTCCTTCCTCTCTTTGTGTGAATTATTCTCATCTCTTATTATTGATTTTCAGCATCTTCAAGGCTGCAGTTTAGTGTGATTTTTGTGCCAAGTGCAAAAAATGTTTCACCTGTCTCTTAGCAACCTATCAGCTAGTTGACACAACATGAAAAAAATACTGCCACGGTGAAAAAAAGAGAGTAAAGTAGCCGCTGGCATCCCAAAGGTCATCTGTTTAGGTCAGAAAACCAGCGTGACGTGTTTTAAAGATCCTGGTGAGACGTCGTGTTTACTTCCTGTTTACTGCTCACTGAGGAGAAACGTGGATGATGATGTTTTTGCTTGTGTGTTTTAGCTATACGTCTTGTGACTCATTTAATATGTTTTAATAACGTTTTCAGACACGAATGTCATGGATGCTCATCTACAGCTTAAAGGGATATTCCACTGCTAAGTGAAATTTAGCCTGTTGACATGTTCCCCAGAGTTAAATAAGTGGGAAAAAGAATGTTATAAAAGTCACTCTCCTGATCTGGCAGTACTCTGTTTGCTTTAGCTTAGCTTAAACATGTCAGTGAATGGCAACATTTTGTGTGAAAATGAGTTAATAAATGTTGATTTTAAAGCATCATGAAAACTGTTTCTTTTCCTTTCATTTCGCTTCACCTGCAAATTTTACAAATGCCGGTTGTGTGGCTACGTCTGCTGATGTAATGTCCTATTGAGTTACAACCAATCAGCATGGGCTAATCACAAGTCCCAGTGATTTTACTGAGCCATTTCGAGTACCTGCCCCAGTTCAGGTACTCAGTTGGTTCCTGTCCTTTTGGCCGCCTGACATGAAGTTCCAATAAAATGACCCTGAAGTCCCGATTTGGAAAAGATTTCTATCCTTAAAGGGTGAGTAACACCATGGGTGGAGACTTATTTCAAGCACACTTCCTGTTAGAAAAATACCTGGAAAAAAGACGTCATGGAGGATCGAGAGAGTGGTACTGAGGCAATGATTGACAGCACCCCCCTCAACCCCCCCCATGTGCTCTCTGGGAGTTTCTCAGTCGGAAAAATTAATCGTTAACAAGCGCGCACACACTCGCACATGCACATGAGCACACAAACAAAGCAGACTCACCGCTCAAGAGAATGAGCAGACTCAGCGCCGCAGCAAGCTGGAGGATTTCCTGTCCACCGCGATCATTAGAAAAAAAGGGGGAGGAGGACGTTTTTTCCAGGAGGTGAGCGGCTCCGAGCTGTAATGTGTCACATCAGCAGGTGAGTGGTTGCGCCAGGTGGAGGTGCAGCCGAGACTCAGTTGGAGTTCAGTGTAGCGCAGCCACGTAGTACGAGAGACAACGTCACCCTGCAGCTCTATAGCCATCAGCTGTGGCTGATTCTAAATCAGTGTGGAGCAGAGTTTTAACCTGAAAATGGAGATAGAATTACGGTTTGGGGCTGAAATATTACATTTTAAATAAGTTGCACTAAACTGCCAAAATAATGACTACACATGTCTACAGCACTATTAGACACTCATCTATTCAGGTTATCAGCAAAATAAGTTGATTTAGGTGTTACTCGCTCTTTCAATGTTTTAATCAGTCAGATTTCATCAGATGCTTGGAGGTATGTTGTTTGTCCACTCAGCTATATTTACCTACCTACAAACTCGTGCGGAAAACTACCGCAGCCTCTTTCATCTAAAGCCCCCCTCACATCTGTCATGGAGCCTCTCATGACCTCTGAGACCTCGAACCCAACCCACGTTTCTGCTGCTTACACCACCATCCTCTTCTGATCCTACTGACCTCTCAGTCATCACTCTTTAAAAAGATCCTGTGGAAAAGACCTCAGCAGCAACCTGAAATACAAACAGTGTTGGTTCTATGAGTTTTACTAGAAAATATCAAACAGAATAAAAGTCTGATGTTTTCTAATGTACCAGAGAGTGGGAGAATGTGGGAAGTTCAGCTTGGTTTGCTGATGAGGGTCAAACTAGTACAACCTGCAAAACATTTGACTAGGGATGGTGGGGACAGACAAAAGGTTTGAAATTTTACAGTCAAACAAAGTTTCCTTTCCTTTATAGGTGGTAAAGGGCTTTCCTGCTCAGAGGAAGCAAAAATGTGCCCAGATTATGATCTTACCACCACCATGCTTCACTGAACACATGGGCTATGTTTACATTTGTCAGCATAACCGTGACTCCATCCATCTGTCTGTCGGTCACTCTCTTCTAAACAATTACACTTTAAAATCTATTCCATGGAAACCAAATTACAAATATATGAATATGAAGGTAAACGGCCTGAATTTACATAACTCCTTCCTACGACCCCCCAAGGTGCTTTACAGCACAACAGTCATTCACACATTCACACACTGGTGCTGATGAGCTACAGTGTAGCCACAGCTGCCCTGGGACACACTGACAGTCCCTCTGAACACCACCAGCAGGCAATGTGGGTGAAGTGCCTTGCCCAAGGACACCTCTGCCCCGGTTGTCAAGGTATAATAGTAAAATGAAAACAAAATGGGATATAATTAGAACAATTTGTGACTAAATAGTAATTAGAACTTTTGAAACATCATCACACTTTGTAATGACATCATTTGCCTCACGACTCAGCTTTTCTCTTCAGGAAAGTGTCAGACGAACCATTTCAGTACCTCTAACAGGTTGTGTTTGTAATTATTTTTGTAATATTGAGTCACTGACAGCCCAGTGAGAGACTGGATTAAAAAACCATTGAGCTTCCAAGAAATGATGTTTGGTTTCCTTGTGACTTTATAGACTGTTACTCCGCTTTGGAAGTGATTCTCTGGCCAGATGAGGACAGCAGTGGCTTTGAAATTTTGCTGGTCTAGATAAGCACTGGCATTTTTCTTATGTCAGGTTCTTTACATCAGTGGGCATGCTGTAATACAATTTGATTAATTTTCTTGGATTGTCATCCCATTGGTAGAAATATTTGACTGATCTGAATTTCACTTCTAAATGAACTGCTAATAAAATCTCTGAAGCTGG
>SSNS01000448.1:208671-265420 GCA_006937985.1 Aphyosemion australe | reverse complement strand
TTAAGAAACTCGTATAAATTAGCAAAATATCCTCATTTCCTTTTCTTAAAGTCTGTTATTCTTATTTTAGAACCACGGCCTTTGATTTGAAGGTCGTCTTACTTGTAGAGCCGCTGGTCCTCCACGTCACGATGAGTCATCTGAGGAAGGACCAGACATGTGGTCGCCACCTGAATGCTTCCCAGGTGAGGTGTTTCAGGCTCACCCTCCTAACAGGAGACATGGGAGCTGTGGCCGTGTTGACCCTAACCAGCATAAGCAGAGGAATGACAATCTTTACTCTTTTGAACTAATAAAGTTTTAGGCCAAGCAAAAGGAGATGAAAGGAAATCATTTGAAGTGTGGCTTTTTATATTTATTTTTGGGCCACAAGCAGCAAGACAACAGACAGACAGCCTTTGCCTCAGAGCTGTTTTGGTGTGAGTCATCCCACACTAATGAATGCAGGGGTGTGGGGCGTCTGTAAAGGTGAGCAAAGACGAATCGAAGTCTGTCACGGACATCAGACCCCCCCTCCCCACCCACCTAGCCATCCTCCTTCCTGCAGCAGCAGACTGGGCTCAGCCAGGAAGAACTCTGTGTTGTGTAACGACGCTGCCACAGCCTCAGCAAACTGACATTTAAATGAGCCGACGATGATGACAGAAAGTGGGAGGGAGGAGGCAAAAATCTCAGGCCAAATATTGTGAAAGCATGTTTGATTTTGTTGTGACAGAGGAGCAGGTTTGGGAGGACAGCGAGGAGGATACCTTGACACAAAGTGCAGGCTTTACCAGAGAGATGAGTCTGGGCAAAGTTAACTTCCTGCTGGCTCCACCACGCTATCTCTAACTCAACTTTAGTATCAGTGTCTGTCAGGCTGTGTTCAAACATGTGCTCTTATGTAACAACAACAAGCAGCTGATCACCAAAACACCATCATCACCACTGGAGCCAGGTCAGGCCCCAGTGGGACGTTCAGACGCCGGACCAGAGGGGAACAGAACCATCCATAAATAGACAAGAGACGGGCCACATGAGGAGAGGTGAGGAGAGGAGAGGCTGGAAAACATGTTCAACTTCAAACTGCTTGAAGATTTCTTTATTTTTTTGTCAACAATCTAAATTTAGACCAACTGGAAACAATTCCACCAGAGGCTCCAACATGTGACAATGTGCAAACAAGAGGCTTTAGGCAGAAACTTTATTTCAACCTGCACACACACACACACGTTCATTTTGATATTTTTCACTTTCTCTGAACATTCAACATCTCCTAAAACACTTGAACATACTGAACTCTCCATGCATTTCTATTTCCAACCATTCCAAAAGCCAGATGTGTTTTTTAAAAGATTAAATCTACTGATTAGACAAATAAATGTAAAATAATTATGACATCAGGAAACTGGTCTTTTAATTCAGATCTGAATGGCTCATAACCACAGGACAAAAGATAAAAGAAACGTACAAATTCTTCTTGATTTTCCACTAAAATCTCCAAAACCTCTTTTAGATCTAAAAAAGAAAAAAGCTGGGTAACAAAAGGGCGCTTGACCTAATTGCAGCAACAGAAACCTGAAAGAGTCAGGACTGCTGACTGCTGCCCTCTGCTGTCTGTCTGTTTGAACTGTAGCCAGCAGATCTCTGGTTCAGTTTTCCTCATCTCTCTCGCTCTCACTCTCATCCTCGTCTTCACCACCACGTCCGTTCATGGCCTGTACTCTGGCCAGCAGCAGCGGCAGGTTTATGCCGAGGCCTGATGCGTCCTCGTCAGAGTCTTCCTGCGGAGGATAGAAGCGCTTTGCTTTGGCCAGAAAGTCTTCAGCAATGTCCAGGTACAGGAGGCGGTCCTGTGAGGAGATAAAGAACCCACTCAACTAGAGAAATGGTCAAAGTGAGACTGATCTGATGTGGAGAAACAGCCTTGGTTGTAGTCTTTGCTCCAATAAATGGGATCATGTAGAAGACTGGGATAGTTTTTCACGTCTGATTCAAGCTTAAAATCTAGCATAAAATGTAGGAAATATTTTAAGTGTTTGGTTACTTCTTTCTGGCAAAAATGCTCTTGATTTGTTTGATAGGCTGATTGGTCACCTTACATATTAATATTAATATTACAACAAGGCATATTTTGTAAGGATACCCCCCTGCAATACTCTGCTGTTGGTATTCACACACAGCATGGCCAGGTTCCCGTCAAACACCTGTGACTGGAACACACCTGCTACCAACAGAGAAATAATACCGGGAGTTTTCTCTTCATTCCTGCTGAAGTGCTACATAAATCATTATTTATTTTATTTGTGACGGTTAAAGGGACCATACAATCGTTATTTCAATAAATTTGCTGTGGTCTCTAGTATGAATGAACTCTTTGTGAGTTGTTCTCTGTGGAAAGCAAGCTCTGGAGCTCCTGTGACAGGAAGTAGAAGTTAGTCGGAGGAGTGTGTGTGTGTGTGTGTGGGGGGGGGGGGTAAATGGCAGGATTTTGAGTCTTACTTAATATTCATGATATGCAAACATCTCACCTCTGATTGGCTTATTTGTTTTTTTAATGACTGTTTTTATAGTGTTTTATGTGTGTGAAGGTGAATTTTAACTTTTAACTTTTTTTTTTAATGCTTTTACTCTGTGCAGCACTTTGGTCAGCTGACAAGCTGTTTTTAAATGTGCTTTTATAAATAAATTTGGTATGGCTAACAGCAACGCACTGCCTTTGTTTGCTCTGCATTGTTGATGTTTTATCTCTACAAATAACACAAGCCTGAATGTGTTCTGCTATGTTGTGGAGTTGCTAATGCTAAAAGTTAGCTTATGCTAGCCAAGACGCGCTCCGTTTTCTTCTGGACACTAAATCAACCCCGCCTTCTGCAGTGAGTAGATGTGATGTAGATCTGTGTGGCTTTATCTGACCCGAGCATTTCCTCGTCTATTTTCTTTCTGTAGCTAATGCAGGAAATAGGGGTAGAACAGTTTTTGTGTTCAGTGTGCATGTGAAACTCAGAGTGGCCCATCATTTAAATAACAAGTATTATAAACGTGTCTCAGTGAACCTCACCTTTAAAGATGTGGAACACTAAAAAAACATTTTTTAATTTTATTTCTGATTATAATGGGTCACGGAGTTTTTCATGCAGGCTGAACATGAAAATAGTCTCCTACACCTATCTCATGCATTAGCTTCTGATAGAAATAGACGGTGAAACTCTAGGATTTAAAAAGCCTGACAGATCTACGTCACACTGTCACTGAACATTCATGGACTCACCTATCTTGACTCACAACGGTGAAGGCTGTTGTTGTTTTAGCGTCCAGGAAACAGCAGAGAACTTCTCAGCTAGTAGAAGCTAACTGTTAGCATTAGCAACTCCACCACACAGCAGAACTCCTCCAGGTTTGTGTTATTTGTGGAGACGAAACATCAACATTGTAGAGCAAACGGAGTCAGTGGTAGAGTTGTGTTAGCCAATCAGAGAAGAGATGTCCAAATATAGGAAAATAAGACTCCAAATCCTGTCATCTGAAGCTACTTTCTCCTCTAGCTGACTTCTACATCCTCGAAACAGGCGCTTCTGTGCTTTTTTCCCCCCGAGCATGACTTACACACAGCATTCATTCCTACTAGAGACCACTAAAAGTTAATTTAATGTCTCTCAAAAATCTAGTGCTCCATGATGGTCTTGACTTGACCACAACTTTGGGAATCTTAATGATTGCCACTTCACGGAATGATCTAAGTTGAGCGAACAGTTTGAAGTTGATGGGATGTTCTCTCACCAGGATGAACAGATATCTCTCTGGAGGCGGCTCCTTGCTGCTGAAAAGGGAGGTCTCCGTGTGCAGCGTATGAAGCATTGCGCGCGCTGCTGGGGCATTACGCATGCGATCTTGTGATGCACCAGCTGACACGTTCAGCAGAGAGTCTGCTTCAGCCATGAATCCTGGAAAAAGAACAGCAAGGTTTATAAAAGTGTTTACGGGTGAATACTTGTCTCATATGTCATCACGCCATCTTTACCTAAGTTCTCCAGAATTGTTTTCCATTTGTCCCTGACTTCTCTGCGGGTGTCTCTCATGGCCTCAATGTCAACACTCAAACGACGGTAGCCCTGAAAAGATAAAGGTCAAAGCTGTTTTTCTTGTACTCACTGAAACAACAAAGGCTCATGGTTGATCTTTCCCTTTCCTTTACACTACTCATTTATCCCAGCTTGAGTCTCTGTCACGCACCGTGGAGCCAACACGGGTCATGCTCCGAGCCTGAATCAGGGTGTAAAGCGTTCGGTCGTCAGCTCTCTCTGAGTGGCTGGGGTCTCCTGGTTCGCTCCACAGGTTTGTCTCCTCGTCTCGTCGCTTCTGGACTTCACGTGTAAAATAGTCCAGTGGATCTGGACTGTGTTGTCAGTAGAGAAACACACATAACCATGGATTATTCAACAGTATACGATAGGAACCCAGACAATAACTCTGATGAATCTGTGACCCTCCCCCTGCTTTTAATGACGCTCTTTCTTTTCATGTTAGCTACATATTTAGTTTAAAAATGACCCATTTAAATTTCTATTTTGACATTTAGATTTAACTTTGAATAATAGAATTTGATTCTAAATAACATCAAGATTTAAATGTATGGAGACTGTAATTTATTAAAACATTTCTGTAAAAATAATTTACAGAATAAAACATTTAATGCTCAATATTTGTAGTTACAACAAACTACCGGTAATTGTGACAAATAACTGCTATTGACTTTTCAAATACACTTTGCAATTGGTGCCCCATAGCAGTTTGTAAAAACATCACACATAAGGTTTTACCAAGGTAATTAATTTGTTAGCTAAATTTAGTTTGATGTAAAAAAAATGAGATGAACTTTTCTGATCTTACGGGACTAACGGTTGCTTCTCATCATCATCATCCTCATCTTCAGCGCAGCAGCAGCAGCAAAACTGCATGCAGAACCTCTTAAAGGATGACCCCATCTAGCAGGAACAGAGCCAACGGGTCCCAGGGTTCTCCAAGGTCCGATGCTCCAGGTGGAAATTTTGAAAGGCCTTCTTCAGACGACGTCCAGCGGTTCTTCTGCTGCTCAGTGTCCTCTGTGAATGTTTTGCAGAGATGTTTCACAAAGACATCCTAATGTGCAGTATGGATTTGAGAAAGCAAGTCAAAATGTTTTGGTCACACTGAAAAAAACAGCTTTCAACATAACTGTGGTCCAGTTTGATGAATTCTGTCTCAGTTCTAGAGGTAAAATGGGTTAAACATGAAACATGAAATAAAATAAAAAAATTATAAATTTTTATGCCTAAACTTTACCTAAATTTCAGCTTCCCATTTTCCATGATCCTACCAAGGCTCCACATTGAGTCGAGGTTCTTCCTCCAGATCATCGGCCAGATGAAGTTCCTCTGGACAGAAGCGCTCAGGCAGATGGCAGCCTGAGGACTGGAGCTTCTTATCAGCCTCACATGGAGGACAATGAAAGTATTAAAGAGGCTTTTGCTCTCATCGATTAAAAAAAGACAACATTCACACACCCATAGCCTCAGAAGACAGTCACAGCACAATCATGTGAGATGTTCCAAGTCCTGTACTGAGCAGTGTGCTTTGCCCCAAGGACAGCACATCTCTTCACAACAGTGGCTCTTAATTTCACATACTTCCATGGCTGTATTGATTTAGGGATTCAGTTAATTGTGCTCAGTTCCAGAGAACGTTGATTCTATTCTTTCTGAAGCTGTTTTTTTGTGAACACTGTGTTTCCATAACATGCCATGCAGAGTGGGCCTCCAGTAACTGTACAAGAGTAATGTTGTGGCCTTTGTTCAACAATCCAGTCCAGTGTCACGGGGTCTTAACGTTCTAGCACAAACATGCTCATGATGCAGAGCAGGCCAGTCTGTGTGTAACGCTTTAAAAGGGGTCAGTGAAGAGGAACTGAATCTATACAAGTGGAGGTCAAGTTTGGATCTGGATGACTAAAAATAGAAAGAAGAGTCCAGTTATTTAGGTTGTTCTGTACCACTGATGATGTGCTCTGTGGTGAAAACTCTCTAAAAGTCTCGATCAAAAGTAAATACATCATGCTTTAAAACATCAAGACATTAAAGACATCAACGCAAGATCTTGGTGAAACATTAATGCGTGCCGTAATCGAAGCTAAAGGCAGTCCAACAAAACATTAGATGATGTGGTCTTTTTTTTTTTTTTGATGCCGACTTTCTTTTTGGCCAGGCAGTGTATATTGCTGATGACGAAGTGGGTTGGACGTGTTAATTTAAGGTGGTGTACCTTGCTTATTGACGTGTTAAACCAGCTTTTCTCAAAACAAACCATTTCTCCCATCATTACTAATTTACTAAGGAAAGCAGGTCTGAGACGACACACATGCTTTATGGTGTGCTACATTAGACACCTTAAGCTGCCTTTATTCAACAATAACAAAATAAATGTGGTTTTGAATTCTAGAACCCCTTTAAATGAGCAATATGTAAGAAGTTGTGCTATATAAATAAAGCTGCATTGCCTTAACACTTAACACATTTTCTGGTGCTGAAACGTAACTGGCAACAGCCATGAGACTCATGGAACAGCAGTGAAATTCTGATTTTTTTTGGACTGCAGTAACCAAATTTGACCACAGGGTGTCATTCTTACATATTGCACCTTTAAAGCTTAAAGAAACCAAAAAGCCCCCTAGTGGCTGGTTCTAGTATGAGCCACTAGTATGTCCCACTCCTTCCATGTAACTGGGCCGGACATTGTTCAAATCAAGAAATCCTCTTTATCAGGTGTTGACATCATTTCATTCCCACAGATCTTACCTTGCTGCTAGCTATAATTAGCTATTTGATGCCGATACGTCTACCCAATTTGAAGTGGGACAGTAGGCTGGACTTCCAATACCTGATCCTGAGTGCACAGGCTCCAAAACACAACAAACACTAAGGTGATTGAAACAAGACATTTTGACATTACTTTTAACAATGGAAGTAATGATACTTTGCTCATGTTGATTTCTCTCAGAGGCTGAGAATGACGCTCAGCTACCATTCACCAACTTCATCTCAGTATCTGTAAAACGGCTGAGCTATGTTGATCAGCTAACCATCTTTAACTGGGTTCACATCTAATAATTACTTTCTGACATCTTTTCTTTAAATTTGTTAGATATTTTGCAATTTGCAGACACGCTCACTCACACAGACAGGCAAAAACATCATTGCCCACCGTTTGCCTTTTAGAGGCAATCTTTTATTTTTCTCACCAGATCTTAAAACAAGATCAATAAAGCCTTAAACAAACAGTGACCTTTATAACTATGTCAGTTGTTCAGCAAAAACACAGAATGAAGCAAAAATCTCTCTGGTTCCTATTAGAAATAAAGATAAGGAGCAGGAAAATAAAAAAGCTGAGGTTTCAACAATCCTGAAGCTCATAATGTGAGGTTTGTTCTTCAGTGAAGGGATTTATTCACAAGTGGAAAACAATCTAGACAGATGGAAAAGTTCCCAGATGGACACTTCACCAAAACGTTAGCTTGTTTAACAGTAAAAATAGAAAGAGGCCCCATTACAGTAAAATTAGAAAATACTTTAATACGTTTTTTTGGAAAGGTTATCATAGCACAGCGTAGGTTTGTGAGGAAGCTTCATGATTTCTGCAAGCAGCTCGTGGATGATGGTTTGGGCACCATGTAGTCATCAAACACGAACTCCTACTGAATGTGAAGCCAGCTGAAGATCAGCCCAACAGCCACAACTGTACAACAGAATGTTTAAATAAGCATAAAGGTCTTGTAACGGATCAGCTAAAGTCCAGAGCTCACTACTGAAATTCCATGAAATCAGCAAATCATCTCCAAAATGGAGGTTTTCCTCATGTTCTTATATGTCAATGACCTAAACATCAGTGAAATTCAACAAATAGATTACATTAGAGCAGTGTGTGGAAGAAGTCCCATCACTCTGCAGAGAGAACTGAAATACTCATAGTTGGTTCCATAATCTGTTCGATGCTTATCAAAGGGAAGGATCATTTATGTTTTGTCTCATAAAATAAATAAGCTATAGCTTTTAAATATTAGCAGAATTTGTTACAGAGTGAGTAAAATGAAACTGTGCACGCCAGTGTTTGAGAGGAAAAACATCAAAGTGTTCCGAGGTTCATTGTTTTATTAGATATAAGACACTGGTTAAGCCTCCTAGCTGGTCAGTAGTGATGACTTTAAATAAACATGTTGGATGAATAAATGACAAGTCAGATAAAAAATAATGATTAAAAAACACTGTAAACAAAAGCAGATTAAACAGCATAAAAAAAGCTGAATGATGAGACGTTTTTGTGATAAAGGCACTTTTCTGTGACTCCATATAAAGATTGTTTAGTTTAAATGAGCTATTTGAACACCACAAACCTTATATGTTGATATCTTTTTTGATTGCAGAATCCACATAAAGCCACATTTATCAGGACCAAATAGATTTAGTCATTTTAGGAGGAAGAACCTAAGTTTGGGCTCCACATGAACACAACACCCCTTTTCTTTAATTAAGTCAGATTTTACCCACAACTTATAACAGACGTGATTTAGAATCCTGATGTTCTCATCAAAAGAGTTATTGCTACCGGTAATTCATTTCTTTTATTGAGTTTAGCATTTCAAGAGCCTGCAGGGAGGACGACCCGGTGGTAAGTTCACTTTTAAAACAAGTAATGAGTTTTTTTTTCCCATAAGGCCACTCAAAGTGTTTGGCAGGTGTAGTAAAAGTGCAGCTTGCTACTTTCTAAGGAGCCAAATCTGAACCTACCCAAACTAACATGATGATCAAATACAACAAAGATGAAGCAGAAGCAGTTTACTGTGTGGATCCATAAAAAAAAACAATTAAGGGTAAAGAAAACAAAAAGTTCTCCATTTTGGCGTCGCAGTGGGAAGGATGTTTCTCCCCTCTGCAGACGGCAGAGTGCTCCCCTTGTTTCACAGTGTAGAGGCAAACGCCTCCTATAAAAGAATCCTTCAAACCAGGTGTTGGTTGTGAGTGTGGTTGCAGAAAGGTGAAACACGTTTACAGATAGTGCAGTGGGAATCATTTCTTCTTTAAAGGCAGCAAATCGATGAACAACACCATGTTTAGGTCTCTCCACTGTGGGTGGCTCCCACCTGTACGCAGGCCTTTGAGTCTGGCTAAAGTGCGCAGCAGCTCCAGGTCCACATTAAAATGTGTCTGTGATCATGCTTTCATTTAAAAAAAGTAACAATAATAAAGAAAAGAGGATGAGTCTGTGATCTGAACTCCACGTCTCGTCTGACTGAAACCTGATCTCCTGCGCTGAGAGACAACGTCTGTTTCAGCTCTGCAACGTAACGAGGTTCTTCTACACCAGTTCTACAGGTGGAGGTCCAACAGCAGCACCACCTCTCCCGGCTCTAGATGTGGATTTGATGGGAGCAATGGGACGGCCGAATGTCGACGATATGTTGACGTAAATGGGACATGAACTCAAACATGGTGGCGGCCAGGCTCTGGTGGATCAGGTATCGAGGCAGACGACCCTAGAAGGACACAACACCTGGGTGTTAGCCATCATCCTCTCATGTCTCCTCACGCTTCAAACATGGAAACAAAACAGTTTCTATGTTCCTGGAAGTCCAGGAGTCTGAGTGGACGTGTGGAGATTCAGACTAAAACTGTGTTAAGGTCAAAATTATCCTGAAAACGTGGCAGAAATTATACATAAATTCATCTGATTACTAATTTTCAGACATTAGACTCAAGTTTTGAATGCTTTCATGCCATTAATTGAAGAAATACAAACTGAATTAGCTTAATAAATAACAAAAAAAACGTGTGTATCAGTTGGAATAAAGACTTAACTTAGAGAAAATAACTTCAATTTAAATTTAGATGGATTTTCTAATGTGCAGAAATGCTGTATATTAACACTCCTAGGGTTAAAAACAGTCAGTCACTTGAGGGGTTGCTCTCTGTTCCCACCTTCAAGTCCGTGTTGAGGACCCAGATGAAGGTGCAGATAGACGGGTTACTGCTAGACTTCAGAACCACAAATCCTCCTGGACCGTTTTCACCCCTGAAGATTCACAAAACACATCAAACAACACGTTACAGAGCTGTTTTCTGGAGTTCTGACAGAAAGTTCAGCTAGCAGCAAGGTCTGACCTGACATAGCGGTTACACGGCGGTTTGGCATTGTGATCGGTTGCCATGCCAGCAGACATGTAGCAGTCTCGCTTACGCTCAACTCGCCGTACATTAACAAAGTCCCTGTAGACAGAAAAATACAAATCAGACCTGAATTTCTGATGAGAAGTAAAGATAAAAGCATAAAAATGTTTTGAAGTACCTCGCAGACACGACTCCTCCTGCCGCACCAGCAGAGACATCATATGACACCAGAGTGTTGTCATCGACCCGCTGAAGGATCTGAGGAGAACCAGACAGCAGATTTAGGACCACTCTGCCTCTGCACCACACACACAAACCACTGTCCCCACCTCATCCCATATGAAATGAACCTCAGGCATGAGAGGCGTGAGAACAGTGAGAAATGCTCAGAAACAATCACCTGACAGACAGAAATGGTTCTGTTCCACTGAACCATCTTCTCTGGCTGCAGAATCACCTCCTGATACACGAGCTCAGCAGGACACTGCATCAGGGCCTGAACAGGTCAAAAACAAGGCTATCAACAAGTCTGCAAACATCAGAATACTTCAATATTTCTGTGTTCATTTAAAGAGCTCCTTCACTGAGAAACCATTTTAATTCTTATTTCTGATTATAATCTGAGTTTTTCATGCAGGCTGAACATGAAAATAGTCTCCTCCACCTATCTCCTGCATTAGCTTCTGATAGAAAATAGACGGTGAAACTCTAGGATTAGAACATCCTGACAGATCTATGTCACACTGTCACTAAACATTCATGGACTCACCCATCTTAATTCGTGACGGTGAAGGCTGTTGTTGGTTTAGCGTCCAGGAAACAGCAGAGAACGTCTCAGCAAGTAGAAGCTAACCGTTAGCATTAGCAACTCCACCACACAGCAGAACTCCTACAGGCTTGTGTTATTTGTGGAGATAAAACATCAACGTTGCAAAGCAAACGGAGTCAGTGGTAGTCACATTGCTGTTAGCCAATCAGATGAGAGATGTCCAACTATCAGGAAATAAGACTCGTCTGAAGCTACTTTCTCCTCTGGCTGAATGCTCCATGCTGAAACAGGCGCACCGTTTATGCAGAATAAAGGAAATTAAAACTCGAGTGCCTGCTGATAATCGCTGTCCAGCTGGAAACCCCGTCACATCACTTCCACTAATAAACGTGGATTTCATCGTTTAAAAGGCACACTGCATCCCTAGTAAACAATGTGGTTTACAGTTACTGAGATGAGTGTAGGTTTCATTTAATCTAGCTGTACAGTTCATGCAGGAATAGAACAATCTAAGCAAGATTGTTCACTCAGACAAACACAGAGATATATCTGTGTGTGTGTGTGTGTGTGTGTGTGTGTGTGTGTGTGTGTGTGTGTGTGTGTGTGTGTGTGTGTGTGTGTGTGTGTGTGTGTGTCAAACAAAAAGGCTTTAGCCATCTGTTAAATTAGCAGTCACGTTTTTGTGTGTAAAACATTTAAAAGACTACAATCATACCCTTGGTGGAAAGCTTGTGAACAGCCCAGAGTTTGTCTTTTAAAACAACACTAAATGGTTTTAATACTTTAGGCTATTGCTTTCAAACTGGCCTCTGTGGTTCTTGAGCAAGAAACTTGAACAACGTCACATAGAACAGCGCTCTGTAGTCCTCTGCTGGCCGAAAGCTGCACTAAACAACTTTGTGGTTTGGGTAGGAACCCTTGACTGTTAAAATAATGGACAAACCCTACGTGACATCACCCATAGGTTTCTGAGGATTCAACTTGAAGCCAAGTGGGAGGTTCGGATCACCGCCATCTTGGCCGTGTCAATCCAATAATGGGCAACGACGTCAAGCTGAGAGCAAGGCTCTGAGGATCTGAGTCAGCCATTAATTTCCCAGCTACAAGCTAACTGAGCTAACTGAAGCTAACAGAGGTTTTTGGGTGCTTTTAGCCAAAAAAACACAGTTGAGCAACTCAAAAGTGAACCGCGCATCAACTCAAAGAGCTGAGGTGTTTCTGTGGTCTCCCTCAGACAGCTCCACCCGCAGCCAGGACGACTACAGCCTCGAATGGGAGCCGGGCGATTGTGTAGCTCGGCTGCCCCGAGAGACTGGAGCAGCTGGCTGGCTGCGTCGCATGGCTGATCCCGACCAGGAGACAGGACAAGTCGGGCTGCTCCTTTGCTCAGCTGCCTCTGGGAGGTTGGAGCGGCAGATTTGCAGATCTCTGATCGTGGGACTGCCGCTGCTGAAGGGAGAGACACAGTACCAAAACTCAGTCTTCCTCCCTTCTGCAGTGGTGACTTTGCGGATCTCTGACTGTGGTGGACCAGTGACTGAGAACATGTTAGCTTTGGTTAGCTCACTTAGCTGGAGTTTCGGTACCCATCCAGCCTCACCAACACGTCATATTTCAACCCATTTTTGACCAAGCAGTGTTATGTTAAATGCACAGCATTACCACCCATTCAACCAGTAAATAAAGTACAGATATAAAATTTTACTTATTAATAAAAATGAATCAGAGACTTCTTGGATGATCTCTTAGTGCAATCAATACCACAGCTTGTGCTCTTTGTCCAAAAATTGCACAAAGAACATCCAAACACGAACACACAGGGGGCAGAGCTAATGGTAGGAACCAAGGGGCAGTCTTTTTGTCTTAATTTTGTGAAGCCAACGAGGAAGTGACACAAATTACAGTTCTACCCTCATCCAGTAGGGGCTGGCTCCAAAACAGAGCAAATCCTCATTGACTCCTATGTTAAAAATGCCAACTTCACAGCAGAAATAAACATGTTTACAGCCTGGTTCAAAAAACCAGTTTAGGTTTAATAGGCCTAGTTTACAGTCATGACAACTCTGAGGGGGGCAAATTTTTTTGTAACTCTTCCGTTTAGGTGTAAATGCTTGAAATTATGAATAATTAGATTTGATTGACATGTAGCATGAGCGTCAGAGCTAGCGCTAGCGGCTAGTTCCAGGAAAGGCCTCGGGTTAAAAGTGTTCTGCCATTTCGATTCTCTGTCCTCTGTGTGTTTGTGTTTGGATGTTAATCATGGAATTATTGGACAAAGATGGCAAGCCGTGGTATTGATTGCACTAAGAGATCATCCAAGAAGTCTCTGCTTCATTTTTATCGGTAAGTAAAATTATATTTCTGTACTTTGGTAGGAACAAGTGAGAGACAGAGCAACAATCAGGGTGGAGTTTATTGTTCCGGTAGCTAATATAAAGGCTAGCATTTAGCTTTTTCAATTTGCTGACCATCAATAAAAAGAGCAAAAAGAAGAAAAAGAAGAAGTTTACGTTTTTGTTGGCCAGAGTGAACATCAGCGTGGCTTTAGCTCTGATTCTGCTTTCAACCAGTAGGGGGAGAAGCGGAAAGCTACTTTTAGAATGATAAGCTAATGGCTTGTCCAAGTGCAGCGAAGACCAAAGTGTGCTGTTACTATCTTTAAACATTATAGTTTTGTTCTTTGTTCTCCTGAGACTCAGTCTGCTGTACCTTAAGAATGAAAGTCTTTCCATGGTAAGGAATCTCCAGAGTGTAGACGGAGTCTCCCTTGTCCTGTTGCAACACAAAACTGTTAGTGTCAGGAAGCTTCTGGTTACATTCCTTCATTTTGACAGAAAAACAAAACAAAACATGGATCAACAACTGAAGACAGAACTGATGAGAATGTCTATTTTTGGTCTGAATAGTTGACCAAACAAACATGTCTGTTTATGACATGAAAGAAACCGTGAAGAGAAGAATGTGGTGGAACTAGAATGTCTGTACAGAGCTTTGCTGTCACCCCTGAGCCTGTAAGGCACAATAGAAATAAACATTGAGTTGAGTTGAACTAGATTTGGGTTTCGTTTCCAGTTAGACTAGCAGCTGGTTCCATCAAGGTTTACTAATAAATACGATGCATCGTCCAAATCCAAATCCTTTACATACGATTTTTATTTAGACACTTTTGCTCCGCTACAAACTGTAACTAGAATAAGATCAACATGCTTTAGATGCCATTCACCAGACTGACAGGGTTAGACATGCACTGACCAGGAAACACAGCAGCTTAGCTGATATTTAAAGACAGAGTGAAACTGGGTCAGAGTGAGAGCAGAGAAACATTTCTGAAGACATTTTGAACTCATGGTGGCAACAAAGCAGCTTCCCAAAGTTCCAACACCAACTCTGTAGTCATCTAAACTGAGACTTTAGTTCTACCCACTGATGTTTAAACTGTGTGAGGGCTAGAAGGAAAACCAAAATCTAATCAAATGTTAAAGCTCTTGCCAGTGGCTCACTGAGGTCCCCATGGTAACCACACCCTCATGTATCTCACTCCCTGACAGTAAATGTAATAAAAGTCAGATGGAAACAAAGATTAAACGTTAGCTTCGAATAAACAGCTGCTGAGTAAAAACTAAAATCACATTTGAAATAGTTTTTCAACCATCAGCAGCAGAACAAACAAAAATGAATAAATATCATAAAACATAAGCTGTGATTGTGTAAAAACTACAAAAGTTATAAAAACACCAGTTCACACATTTAGTCCAATTATCTGTGGCCCATTTAAACTCTGACTAAAGGGAGCCTAAGTCACGCTCATCTACTTCCTATGGGAACCATGGATCGTCTACTGCCCAAAAAATGAATTGGAGTCTATGAGAGGATAAAAGTTATTTTCTGATCCCGTTTGATACGTGCCATGGATTTCACATATGATGTCCGTGAATTTGAAAGACACTTTTTGATACGAAGAAAGCGCTTATTTTCAGCAGGCGGCAAAAGTTAGTTTAGGTTTTGTGTGAAAAGACTTAACGGACTACAAATGTTCGTCTCACCAAATTGACATCGAACCGGACCAAATGGCCGTGAGTTTAGCGAGCTTCGAATCCTTCTTCCAGGATGACAGAAGTAGCATTAAACGTGGAGGAAACCACTATAAACCTGGCTGTGTGGTTAATAGCAGCTACGCTGGAGGAGAAGAGATTCTGCGGTGACGTCTGATTTGTAGTCATTTTAAATCGCAAAAATTACAAGCTAACAAATCTCAAATTACTTGACATAGTTAAAACTCACTTAAGTTCTTTTCATTTAAATTGAAGTAAAACATATGTGTGATGAGGCAAAGCGGATTAGAAAATAACTTTTATAGCCCCATTCGCTTACATTAATTTTTTCTTCATTCCAGGGACCCATGAGCCGACCGGAGAGGGAGGAGAGTTAGGCCCCCAGTTGTTCCTACTGTGATGTCCACCTGAGCTATCCACATCATTCATGAGCCCTTGCATGACATATGCAATCGACTTCTGTTTGGTGTTTGAAGACCATGGATGATGTGATCCGTTTGTGCCAATTCAACTTTTTTTGGCTTTTTAGAGACGTGAACTATGTGTGAACACCAGCTGTCACAGCTCAAACGAGACATCGTTACAGTCCCTCTGCCTACTGCACTAGAGGGGTGGAGGATGATATGAAAATTTGGCCAAAGCTAACATACAGTAGCATTTTAGCTACTTTTTTAACATAGCTTTTGTAAAGCTATGTGAGATGAGAAGGAACAAGAATTGAGACAGAATCACAAACAGGACGTCATTAAGGGTGCTTCTATGCTTCTGCATTGAAATAAAAGTACTGACGTTGTTTTTCTCAAACTTCCAGTTGTCCTCCTGGGTGAGGATCTGCTCAACCACAGACATGGCCTCCCGACCCTGCCTGACATACTCCTTCTCCTGCAGCAAGAGGAAGAGGAGGCAAATGTGAAGAGATGAAGATCAGGAAATCATCATGTGAAAACAAATATGTAAAAAAAAAACTCATGTAGGTACCTGAGCAGTGACAGCTTTACGACCGAGACCCTCCTCATCCAGATCCTCTTCTGAACCTGCAGGAAAAAGTTCAGGGTAAAATCTCAGAAAAGCTTAAACATACATGCTAAACTCAGCTCATGGGTTCAGATAATCACCTGCTAGAGATTCAGGTGGAGAGTAGAACTGTCCATCTGAAACAGGGCGGGGGTAGATCATAGGAGCCCGCTCACAGGCTGCATTCACCGCTGCCAGGTAAGCTGAAGTCAGAGGAAGAGATGAGTTAGAAGAGGCATTATTTTGATGAGTCATGCTAACACTCGTCTTTAAAGTCACCTCTGTCCTCCTCGGCTTCCTGAGTGAGAACCTTAAAGTCCAGGAACCAGGTTTCGACCCAGGCCACCACGAACGATGTGATGGGTAAAACGTAGCCAAAGGCATTTTTGGACAGAAGCTACGCAGACCAAAAAAAAAAAAAAAACACACACAAAAGAGGACTTTTACAACAACATCCATGCTTAGGTACTTTCTTTAAAACGAGCGTAGACGGTTTAAAACTTGAAGCTAAAGTTGGATGCTGGTTTGTTCTAAAAGCTGTTAAAAGCAGCGGCTGTAAAGGAATGAAGAAGTGAAAAGAGCTGAAGTGGATACAAGTGATAAGTGGCCGAGCACATCACATCAACCGTGGAAGTATCAGATTAGCAGGAGGACACTCACGTTTGATATGATGACCTTCACAACAAGGAAGACCGTGGTGACCAGAGTGGAAACCTGCAACAAAGATCCAAGTTCTTCTTCACTGACACAAAAGATGTGTGGTTTGTTTTGCTGCTGCGACTGAGCCAACTTACCGCAATAACCCACCAGTGCTTCAGACGAAACGCTGCATAACCAATTTGTAGGCAAAGGAAACGGAACACAGCAAGGAGCTGAGAGGAAAAGGAAGGAAAAGCTTCATCATGTGGTTCAGTTTGCAACTTTCTCCCCTTTGGTTAATAAATGCAGATCTATAATAAAAGGCTGAACTGTATGCTAATTAGACTCAGAATGAACACAAACTTACAACTATGTCAAAGAAGGAGGACCTGAAATTATAGTTGACCACCTGATCTTCTAAGTTGACCCAGATTGTGCCAGAGATCTGCAGAGCAGCAGAATGAAGTCAACACGATTCATCTAACCGATCACCATCGCCTCTAAATGCTCACTCACATTCATCTCTATAATCCACAGGAGGGTGATGAAGAGGAGGTCAAAGGTCACAAATAGACAGAAGGTCCGGCGGACGTCAGAGATGGCTTTGCGCTTGGCAGGTGGAACCAGCAGGTAGGGCGAGGGGAGGGACAGCGACGTGGAGTAGGAGGCGTTCAGGGAGGCGATGGCAGGGAGGCTCCCCCCGAGCTCCGCGTACTCTCCACCATGCATTCCTGCTGTGAGATTGGAAGCTCTGCCTGCAAAACCAGACCTGTTATCAGTCCATCCCACCTCATTCACAAACAGGGCTCACACTTGGTCAACATCAAAATACCTTTACAACGATAATAAATCCTCACAAGCTTCCTCTTTATTCTGGGTGCTTTTGAGGGAATGAGACGTCCCGTAAAATATTTAACTGAAATACATTTATAGCTCACTGACTGCAGGGTGGAGAAGAGGAAGCAGATACATTAGATGAATCTGCTTAAGTTAAAACCCTAGGTGTCTTCACAATAATCAAAATTAAGAAAACAAACATTTTCTGTGTGATCATCATCTATGAAAGCTTAGGTTTTTATTATCTTATATGAGGTGCTGAATATAAACCAATGCATAAAAAAATACTAGTTGTAATTTACCACCTTTAGCTTTAAATGTTAAATATCTGGAAAGAAATCTATATATATAAAAGTAGCAGTGTTGAAATTCAAATGTAGATGTGGAAATTTGAAACTAAATATTTAGCTAACGTGCAAATTCAGACTGCCAGAAAACCAAAGAAGCCACCCGACTACAACGTCTACTACTTCTGCTTTACAGCAGCCTGAGTTTGTATGTCAGCTAAATATGTAGGTTAAAGCTCCACATTTATAATTAGATTACTAAAAGTTTAAACTTTAAATATTTAGATTTAACTTTATATATTCAATTTAATCCAAATTATTTTGTCACCATTGATGTCTGGATTTATATTTAAACATTTACACATACATTTGTAATTTCCTAAATACGTTTTGGGTAGAGCTGGGTATTGATTCAAATTTCAAGAATCGATTCGATTCCTATTCTCAAGGGTTAGAATCGATTATCACGATCCGATCCAATTCAATCTGTTCCAATTCGATACTGATATGGGTCAGTGCTATTGAAACGTTTTTTTTTTTTTTTTTAGCTGTTACCTTAACTATATGCCCGTAATTCAATGATGCAGCACTGGGTGAGTTACAGTTCACCAGGAGAAACTGTGTTAACCCTTTCAGACGTAAACCTTAAAACGGTCTGGACTTTTCCTTCCTATTTTAGCTGTAAAAAGGGCAAACTATGTTAAATAATTAAATCGATTTTTGGACTTGGAATCGATTCAATTCTTGAAATTTTTATAAGAACCGATTTTTCGATTTTATCAACACAGCACTAGTTTTGGAAAGTTTGGTTTAAAAAACAGGGATTCTTATCGTTAAGAGGAGGATACAACGTTTTTGTATAACTTTACAAACGGTGCTTCATATTACATAGAACAACAGCAAGGTTTTAAAGGATATTAATATGACCCTGTTCAACAGCTGAGCAGTGGCTACAGTTAAAACTTTGTGTCACACATTCAGAAAGCATGTTGTTCTGAATCATAAAAATGTTCTGGTTACACCAAGACATCTGGGTTTGATCGAGTAGAACAAAAACATTTGTTATTTTATTTTGAATCAATACTGGTAAAGAAAACCAGACAGGCCTGATTTAGTTTCACTTTTCACTAGAACTGCTTGTTAGTGACTCGCTGAGTCTGGGAAATGCCCTCAGACTTATTTGCTTCTCTGTGAAACTAAATGATTCTGACGATGAGAAATTCTGATTTATTTGGTCCCATGACTCACGGCTCGTCACTTCTGCTAAAAACAAACAACAAACCGCAAGAAACGGTGTCTGTTAGCAAGTTGCCAATCATTAAAAAACGTAAAACTATTCTTCGGGATAGCTGGTTAAACTCATATGACTTTCTCAGCACGTAGAGATCGAAATTTAATAAACAAATTAATAAATATTCGCCCTATTAGCTTCACATCGGCTAACTACCTTCTTTATCAAACAAGTTCATTCTGACTTGCTAACCGCTACGACACGATAAAATGGAAGTTAAACACATCATACCTCAAGTGGAAAACATCAGCGCCATGAAAGATAGAGAGGCGTTCTAGTTAAATCTTCTTGAAATGTATTCATAACCTCAAACTGAGAGATAAACTCACTTGACTTAGCGCAACATCATCAACTAGCAGGACTTCCGGGATGCCAAAGATGAAATATTTTGTCAAGATGTTGCACTCCAATACTTTGAGGAAGTCATGAGACAAAAATCAGCCGTCGTATTTCTATTTCAGGTTTATTTTGAAAGTTTAACCGGATATTTAAAGACACGTTGAGGCAAGCGCTGACTGAAACTTCATACAAATGTAATTTTTAAAATTGTAATAATAAAAATAATGGGTTTTAGGTAAAAAAAAATAAAGAACAGAAAAAACACTATGACGTCGTTTGTAAATAAATTTCAACCAAATTGTTTTATTAACAATGTCTTGAGGCGTGGGCCTCCTGCGTCTGATCTGAACACAAACACACACACACACACACACACACACACACACACACACACACACACACACACACACACACACACACACACACAGTATATACATTCACACACATTATGTTTATATATATATAGCTGGGAACTTTCTACAGCAGAATGATGACATGACTGAGATCCTCATCTGTGCCTCAGACACAAAGTCAGAGACTCTTGATCAGCTCACTTCTCACCCCAAACCCTCTGTCAGGAATCTTGGTGACCTTTGACCCATCTCTCACTCTAGATTCTCATGTCAGTTCTCTTGTTCGCTCTTCATTCTTCCATCTCAGGAACATTGCTAAGCTGAGTCCCATTCTGTCCCGCTCTGAACTGGAGGTTGCTATCCACACCTTCATCTCCTAAAGCTTAGACTACTGCAACTGGCTTTTCACTTGAGCAAAATCTCCCTGAACCGTCTACAGGTGGTCCAGAATGGCTGTGCTAGGCTCCTCCAAAGCACACCCACGTCACCCCACTCCTCTTCCAGCTTCACTGGCTGCTGGTTAACTTCAAGGTTCATTTCAAGATCCTGGTTCTGGTTTTTAGGGCCTTACATGGACAAGCACCATCATACATTGGTGATCTTCTCAGTCCCTACACCCCCAGCAGGTCCCTGAGGTCCAGTGATCAAAGCCTACTGGTTGTGCAGCGCACCAGGCTAGAGACCAAAGGTGACAGATCATTTGCTGCTGTGGCCCCCAGACTCTGGAACTCTCTCCCCCTGAGCCTGAGATCAGTGGACTCAGTGGTCTCCTTTAAAAAGCAGCTGAAAACTCATCTGTTCACGCAGGCTTTTGAGTGACCTTCGGTTGTTTCTTCTCTGCTACCTTCTCTTCATTCTGCTGTCCACCATTTCTGCCTTTCCCATGAGCCACTGATGACCCTTTTCTTATTCATTTTCCTTTTGCTTTTTTCACATCCTATTTTAATCACAATTTTTACTTTTTTGATATTTTTAGTCATTTTTTAATTTTACTTTTTGTTCTTGTGAAGCGCCTCATGATTTTTATCTTGAGAGGCGCTATATAAAAGATCGTATCTTCTTCTCTTCTTCTAATTATGTTAAAAATTGCATGTAGAATCAAGCAAGCTAAATTGTTGCTGTTCATAAGGTGCATGAAAATGTGAAATTACTTGTTTTCTGAATAAATGCCTGATGTAGTCCGTTACTCAGCGTGGATGGAAATACTAAGGTCTAGTTCTAAGGAAATAGGAAATATTTTACTCGCTTTAATTTTGAAAGACACTGCAGTGTAGTCACTGACCCAGCCCCACCCCTCGATGGCACAGACTGAGGAGCGGGAGTCTGGACTCAGCCAGCCAGGACAAGAATATTCAATGAGATGCATGCTAATGTGTGTGTGTGTGTGTGTGTGTGTGTGTGTGTAGTATTGTACAGAAGCTTAAATTGGCACCATTCATGTGGACTAAATAGTTCACCTAAATCCCTCTTCCCATGCGCAAACAACACACATGAACCCAGTCCAAGGAAAAAAAGAAATTTATTTCGATATCATAGAATTTTTCATTTATAACCAACCACAAAACATTGAGAAGTAAGAGAACAGAAACTAAGAGATACAAAGACAAAATAAGTAATTTCCAACAAGTCTTTTTGTGTGATTTCCCTCTGATCCAGGAGCAGAAAGGAGGTGTTGGGCAGAGACGGAGGGAGGGGAGAGGACAGTGATGGTCTCAACACACAACCTACTGCTCATCCAGGCAGGTTACAGGTACAAAAAAAAAAAAAATCAGAGGTTTATGTACAAATATCAGCCCAGATGAAGCAAACAGCAAATGCATTCACTCTGGCACAACTGGAAACTTTTGCATATAAGGTTTGGCATCTCACTGTAAAGAAAATGAAAATGACTTACAACCCAAAACATTATAAGTTATAGTGACTATAATTACAGATGAGTCACACCGTGATAAAACAGTACATGATGTTTGTGTTTGGAGCTGATTTTGCTCCAGAATCCAGTTTGGTTTTAGGCTCGTTGTGGTCCTGTGAGTCTTTAGTGGAAAAATAGTTATTTCAGCAGGTCCATAATAAACTAACCCTAAAGGAACTATCATAGGTAGACGCCATAAAAGACTAAATAGGTTTTTGTGAGTGAAATTTATGTTTGAAACAAACTCCTTTTCCATTGAAGGAAACTAATTCAGATTCAAATGTGTAACAAACGTGTAAGAAGGATGTATTTGAAATTTCGAGGTAGTTTTACCTTGCAAGGATAAAATTCTGATAAAAATATATAGATCTATAAGAAAACTCTAGTGTGCTGCAAGAATAAAACTTTCAAGGGTTGATGTGCTCATTCTATCGTTTTTAGCTTTCACAAATGATCTACGTTAATATCTCTGGGTTCTGTTTATAATCTCCAAGGACAGTTTTCTCAAAATGCTTCACATCTCATGTCAGTGATTTGATCGATGAATTAATACATTTAGAAGCTGCTGCTAAAGAGATGTGGCAGTAAAAAGGACAAGAATTAAAAATACAACTGGATGAATACAAAAAGATGCTGCAGTGGGACTTTAAACCCAGTGGAGTTTTAGTTTCACCACTAGATGTCAGCATACACAGAGGGGTGATCAGTATGCAGGCCTTGATTTCTAAACCAATCAGAACACATGCCACATGTTTTAAGACCTTTAAGTGCTTCTAAACAGGTTGTATAATAGATGCTGAGTTTTTAAATGTACCCGAGAACGTTTTCAGGGTTTTTAACTCTGAGCTACAGAATAAAAGTGAAGGGAGGACATGCTGACCTTGACCCATTAGAGAAAAGGAGTCACCGAGGCCAAAGCGGCGTCTGTTCTCTGCTCTGGTGGTGGATCTCTCCTCACCTGCTCATAAGATCTCACTGACTACCTCCTTGTCCTCTCCTTTAATCCCAGCAGACCCATTAGAGGTGAAGCAGGATGCGACTGTTGATGAAATCTATCATTCAGTTTGACTCACAGCTCTCATCTCATCCAGTGTGCTGCAGCACGTTTAACCGTTTCTTTGTGATATAACTCCACTTTTTTCTTATAAAATCCCTCCCAATGTTCTCCCTGCTCTCCCTCTCTCCCCCTTTCCCTCTCTCTCTCAGTTACACCCCCGACTGTTCTTTTCCAGTTTGTCCTCCTCCTTGTCGTCTTCTTCTTCTTCTTCGTCCTCCTCGTCTTCCTCCTTTGGTGTTTCAGTCTCATTGGTCATCTCTGTCATGCTGGGAAAATGTTCAGTGGTCGCTGTTTCTTGATGGTCTGAGGAAATAAAACTTAGCATTACAAAACCAGAAGTGCAATAATTAGAATTTTAGTTTTTCAGGGAGAATCAGAGCGTTACAGGTTACGTCTGGGAACCTTTCAATAACTGATGTTAATAAAGGTCGATGTTTGATCCAGTCAGAACGGAACAAATTAGTTGCTAGTTTAATAAAAAAGTATTTTTCAGTACAGTTCAGGTGTTCTCAAATGATAACTCTGACAGTGAAAGACCTTATAGAGCTCACTGCATCAATCTGTGAGAGATAATCAACAATCAAGACAGAGATACAATCTAGATCTTCTTTGTGATGATAGGTTTTAAGGAAGGGGAAATTATCTAAGCTAGAGGAGTCCAAACTTTTCAACAAGCAGGTCAAAATCGACCAGATGAAAATCCTGGTGAGCCACAAACGTGACTCCTTGCCGACGTTCCCTGCAGGCTCCAAGATGTAAAGTCGAGCCATAAACCCAAATATTCAACCAAGTGAATCTACCACAGGTGGACTCCAAATAAACTGCAGAAACATCTCAAGGATGATCAGCGGAAACAAGAAGAACCTGAGCTCAATTTTGAGCTTCATGGCTAAGGCTGTGAATATTAAAGACACATTCCGCAACTTTTACACCTCAGAATAATGTTTTTTGTAAAGTTTTGGTGGCATACTATCATCTATTATGTTCATTTTCAGAGCTGTGATGGTGTTAGGGGGTCCCACGTCTGTTTACCGCACTATACAGTTTTTGACCCGTGGTCCGCCGCCGGAAGTACTGACTGCGTGTTGCTTTATGGCCCTCCATGGCAAGCCAAAATGCACGTTTTTATGCCAAAGGGTGCAAAATAACGCACGTTCTAAAATAGCGCATTCTAAACGCGCATAATGTCTGCCAAAATGTGCATTTTGGCAAACATAACACGAGTTTGGAGCATGCGCTTGTTTGATCCCTTTGGCTTGCCATAGTAGTATAACGTATACCCGCGGTTTAGAGACTTGAGCAATGGCAGATCCACCAAAGAAAGCTAGAAATCCCTTATCAGAGGAATATAGGAAAAGAAAAGAACAACGTGATAGAGCAAGAGCAAAGACCAGAGTTAATATTGGGCCGTCTTTTCCTCGCTGGAGAGCTCTTTTAGAAAGAACGGCATGAACTACGGACTCTGACCTAGCCGTGCTGCTAATGGTTAGGTAAGTAATAAATTATTTCTCCGGGGTTATTGTGTTTGGTCAGGCATAAAGTTGTTATACAGTCCTGATAAAACTATTTATTCAATGTGTGAAGGTGAAAAACGTTTGTTTTTGTTGTTTTGTCTGACATTAGGAATGTAAACACGCCTGTTATGCCCGAGAGAGAGATTTGATTTTACGAGTGACGTTACGCAGCCTCTAGAGGGCGACAGAGAGCATATATCCGCAAATTTCAGGGAGTGCAGCTTTAATGTACATGTGGTTTCTCAAAATTTTTTTTAATAAATTTGAAAAATTCTCCCCCCAAAAAATCATGTTTTTTGTCACTATGGGGTGTTGTGTGTAGGAGTTTGATTGAAACAATTCTGGAAATAGGCTGTAACATAAAAAAAGTGAAAAAAAGTGATGCACTGTGAAATCTTTCCAGGTGTACTGCTTATAATGCCTTCTAGAGTCCTACAACCCCTAAAGCGCTTTGCTAGTGCGTGTGTGTTTGTGTGTGTATGTAATTATATAATTAATTCAGTTTAACAACTGATTTTATTTCTACATTTTTCTAAGAATCCAGAAATGTTCAGTTGTATAAAATATTTAATGCTTTACGTCTTTGATCAATGTGTGGTGGTTTCTCAATACAAATCTACAAAATCATTATTAGAGTCCTTGATGAAAAACACTTTCAGAGGGAAAACACCTTTGTATCCTGTCATCATTTGAAGAAATTGATCTTTAGTATTGGAAATTTTTTAAATTGAGGGAAAGTTTCTATAAGCACAAAATATTTTCAATTTCTCAGCATTTAAGCATCCAGTAAACACAAATGTCCTCTTAAATAAATTTGAAATTGCATCTACATTATACTAAATAAAGTCATGTTGTTGCAGGTCACCAAAAAGAAAATAATGGATTATCATGTTTTTGCTTTTTGTGTGCTTTGACAACATATTTTTAAGAACCAATGAATGGATTTTAATGAAACTCTCAGGCAGCAGTTATTACACATCCAACTCATTCACTCTGAGTCTATTCAATTCAAGATGGCTGCTCCTAGCAACACAAAAACACCTGTAACCCATTCAGTATTTAAGATATTGAGATAAAATATCAAGTGTTCATAGCTGATTGACAGAACTTTTGCTTTAGCAAATTCTCTTTCATAGTTGGGGCAATTTTAGAGTCAGTCTGGAACATAACAGTAAAATAAATGTGGATAATTGGAGTGGATTTGAAAACGTTCTAGTCAAGCTTCATGAGGGCTACCTGATAGAATAACTTGATTTTCTTGATTTGTCTTCTGTTAGTGAATTCACCAGCCGGGCCAGAACTTTGTCTCTTTACTTAAAGAACAAATACATTTAAATAAAAAAGAGCCCAATCAGTTTATTCTAATATCTTGTTTGGGTATGTTGTGTTTGAGCATCCACAAAGGGATTTTCATCTGGGCCGACAGAATCATTTAGAACCAAATGCACTGTTCTCTTGTGACATAATACAGATTATAAAGCTAGAAATCTGCATTATAAAACAAAAACACCAAATAAACCCACTATCTGGGGACTATTTTCTTACAATGTCTTTTATAATTTCAGTTCTATTTAAAACCATTTTGGAGTTAAAAAACAAGTGACTTTTTTCTGAACATGGTTCCAGTCCGATCTCTGCCACCTACTCAGGTGTTGGTCCTGTACTCAGCCTTATCATTTCTGACAGATTTGGTATGAAGGACAAAGAGTTTATAGGAAGTTGAGGCTGTCACTAGATGGTCAACACATTGGAAGCTCAGAGCTGTACGAGACATTTCCACTGAGAATATTTTCATTTTGGAATAAATGCAGTTTGAAATGTGACAGAAATGTCTGACACAAATTAATAAAACCTCTAATGTTCTTTTATTGGTGCAAACAACATGGAGGAGTATCTGGTTTTAGTCCCAATGCATAAGAACTCCCTTTACTTTATTAATATTTTGTTTGAGATTTTGTCACAATTTTTGTAGATTTTCATGCTCTGAAGATTAAAAAACAAACAACCAAAAACAAAAAAAGAAACATCCACATCAAAAACATGCATTTCAATCAGGAATAGTATTCTATGACATTTGTGGTACACAGTGTGGCTCCTCACTGACGTGACGGGAGGAAAAATAATCTAAAACAATCTAGACACATACCTAATATAATTGTGTTAGTTTTGCTAAATTGTGTGTCCCTAACTGAAATCTGAACTATTTACACATCGCTTTCACCAGCTGTCTCACTAAACAGTGACTTTCCCTCACTAGTTTCACTCCTGGGGCGCTGGAGAAAGTGCCTTGAACTGCAGGTAAACAGCCAATCATATTTGGTTGCTAGGGAGAAGTGGAGACTTTTGGCCAATCAGAATCCCTGATTTTAATGTCTCTGGTAGGATAGCGCCCCTGCAACAGGAAATAGCTAGCTAGCATGCTAGAAGGTGCTGGATCTCCTTTCCCCTCTCTGTCTCACTCCCTCATTCACACACACTCACTCTTGATTTACACGGAACAAAAATATAAACGTAAAACTTTTGTTTTTGTGCCCATTTTTCATGAGCTGAACTCACATTTTATATAAACACAAAAGACCCAATACTCTCAAATATTGTTCACAAATCTGTCTAAATCTGTTAGTAAGCACTTGTCCTTTGTCGAGATAACCCATCCTACCTCACAGGTGTGGTGTATCAAGTGCTTAATTAGACTGCACGAGTTTTGCACAGGTGTGTCTTAGACTGGCCACAATAAAAGGTCACTCACAGATGTTGCAACTTCTGTGGGAGCGTGCAATTGGCATGCTGACTGCAGGAATGTCTACCAGAGCTGTTGTCCGTGAAATGAATCTTCATTTCTTTACCATAAGCCGTCTCCAAGGACGTTTCAGAGAATGTGGCAGTACATCCAACCAGCCTTACAGCTGAAGACCACATGTAACCACACCAGCTCAGGACCTCCACGTCCAGCATGTTCACCTCCATGACCATCTGAAACCAGTCATCCAGACAGCTGCAGCAACAATCAGTTTGCATAACCAAAGAATTTCTGCACTAATTGTCAGAAACCATCTCAGGGAAGCTCATCTGCATGCTTGTTGTCCTCATCGGGGTCTGGACCTGACTGCAGTTTATCATTGTAACTGACTTGAGTGGGCAAATGCTCACATTCGTCTGGCACGTTGGAGAGCTTTGCTGTTCACGGATGAATCCTGGTTTTCATTAAACAGGGGAGATGGCAGACAGCATGTTCCAGTTCCTGCCAATATTCAGCAACTTGGCACAGCTATTGACCCTTTATACGTGATGTCATGCCGCTCATGTGACCGCTCCCTTAGCCATTACTGACGGTAGAAGGACTGTTTACACAGGTTGAAACTTCATTGAAGCTAGCCAAAACAAGCCAGTTTGTTGCCTTTTACTACTTTTATTTTGTTGATTTCACAGTAAAATGGTAATAGTTTGCTGTGCATTTGGCTGCACTAACAGATAACAACGTAAACTCAACTCTTCTTTTCTTAAATAACTTTGATGGAGACAGAAAACGGGAATGAACCACAGCGATCAATCAAATGGATTAGCAGCCCTCAAAGTATTTTCGGATTTGCAGCGAACCTGTTTTACTGGGTAAGAGTATGTGTTTATATTACTAATTTAGTATTGTTAATTCTATATTTCACCATGGAGGACATGGTCCGGCAGTAGATGGGCATGACTTATGCTGCGTTCACACCGGCCATAAAGTATGCGTCGCCAGCGTCAAGTTTCAATTTTAAGTCTATGGTAAGGCACGTCAGAGCTGCGTCAAAGTCCTTGCGTCGCTTTGTGAGCGTTGGGCGCGTCAAAGCTTGATACTTTTCAAGCTTTGACACAAGCGTCAAAGCTTGCAACGCAAACGTCAAGCAAGTTCAGCTAGCTGAACTTTCTGCGTCGCTTTACAAGCGTCAACCAATCAGAGCGCGAGTTGATACGTCACAGCAGAGCGAGGGAAGAAGATAAATTCATTCAGCAATGGAGGAGAAACTTATCATCGCTGTTTGCAACTATCGGGAACTGTATGACCCGTCTTGCTACGCTTACCGAAATCGGAATAGAAAGGACCTTGCTTGAAAGGAAGATTGCTAGAGAACTCGGCGTGTCGGGTGAGTGTTTTTTCAACGTTTATGCCGACATTGTCTCGATAGGATCCGCCATTGTTACAAACATCTGACAACAGAGAGCCGCGCACGCGCTCTTTCCTCCCTTCCCCTCCCCGTGGGGCCGACGCAACCGTCAAAGCAAGCTGCGCCAAGGCAAGCTGCGTCAATGTCAAAAATATATAGGCGTCAAAAACGACATGAAGTATGCGTTGTTTGACGCATACGTCAAGGCCGGTGTGAACGCACCATAAGGGCCGGAATACGCTTGCTGTTAAATGACGCGTACGTGTGTTTAAAATGGCTGCCACGCGTAACTTGCATTGATTTGAAGCGTCGTTTGTGCGCAACCCCCCGAAATTAACGAGCCGTGTCCGAACGCTGCAATATATGAGTAACCAGCAGGTGGAGTTGACAAAACAACAAGACACACTCACTATGTGACTCCATCTCTGGTTTAGAGGTCTATTATCTTCAATACCGCTGCTGTCTTTTTTTTTTTGGTCGTGATCTCAAAATTAACCAGTTACTGATCTCTTCTTTTGATGCCATGTTTGTTTTGGTTGTACCCACAAACCCGGCTCTCTATCCTGTCTGAGTACTCTAATGTGCCCCCTAGTGGAACACTCCAGTACTACATGCAGTGCAGTGCTGTGCAGCAGCAAGCATGTGAACAAAGACGCAGCCTGCTGCCTGCGCCATCACGAGGTTAAACAGCAAGTATATTCCAGACCTTAGGCTCCCTATAGCTCCCGCCCCTGTTCCCCCTTCCCTTCTGGAAGGAACTGAAAGCCACGCCTCATACCATGCACACCCACACAAATAGCCTTGTAGCGCTAATGGAGGGCCACTGTGGCTACATGTTTTTGATATGTTCCTGCTCAGACACAACTAACTGCTGAATTATCCCCTCAGCATCATCGGGGTCTGCAGAAGCTGCTAATTACTCATTTTAATCAAATTTGCAGTGTTCAAACAGGGAAACGTCTAAAACCTGCAGGAAACTGGCACTCGTGATGGTAGCACACCCCTGCTAATGCTACAAAAGTCTAAAACAATAGTCCAATAGCATAAGGTTGAATGCTAATCAAAACACAAAAGATGTTTCCATTTTCATTCCCCTCAACAGTTAGCTTGAATTTTCCAGACCGACATTATTTCAATGCAGGTCGAGTTAGCACTGAAGCTATAGGCTTGTGGGCTAAGCTGACTGAGGTGGTTGCATCACCACATAGTGCATGCTGGGAACAGGAGCATTCTCGTTGATGGACTGCTCCTTCTTCTGGATATGCAGCTCTATTGGTCAACGCTCTAGGCTAGCGTAAATGATTCGTTCTGCTGTAGAGGCCAGAGGAGGGACTTAGGGGAAATATAAATTATGAAAGATGACCTACTTTATATCATAGAACAGGGTCAGAGAGTCAAACATATATAAAATGTTAGGTTACTTTAAAATTTTAAAATATACGCACCCCTGATAAAAATGCTAACAGAAAATTTGACAGACAAATCAATGTAAAATTTTGGTCTCTTCCTTACTTTTAAAGGAGTCATCACCTATAATACTGTGGATATCTACGTCCTATTATAGTCTTTTAGACCATTAAAATAAATTGTATTGGAAAAATAAATAAAAAATGTGATTTTTTAATCCTTTATTGTGAAGGGCATATTCTCGCGAGATCACACGCGATATATGTCTCAGATGCGTGCGGGACTGAGGGGCGCGTTGATTGGTGGAAGGAAGCAGGAAGCAGGACGCAGCTTCAGTGTCTTGCTCCAAAACAACAAAAGTTATAACTGAACCCGACTTGGCAGTGACCTACGGGATCCAACCGTGTATGTACGAGCCCTCACCTCGCCTTGCGTCGCCTTGCCTCACGCGTAATGGCGCCCTCGCATGTTGTTGAGTTGGGACAAAGCAAGCTAACAGCAGGCATCGGCTCTTATGCTGTTGTGAAGATGGAATACACTAACCGATCGGAGTTTTGTCTCCCATAACACGGATTATAACATGAGTCGTCAACGGTAAGACATAATTTATGCATTTCATGTTATGAAATGAGCTTTGTTGTGCTGGTTTGTTCGCTGCTGGTTCATATTTGTTTATATTCGACCTTTGTGCCGACATATAGGCCAGAGCTCAAGTTCTCATTTTGGAATTCGCGTGCTCGTGGGGTGCATGTGAGCTGGTTGAAGAAGGCAAGATTAAACAAACGCTTCAATGTTAAATATCGGCTTCTCTGCCAGTGAAAAATCATTAGGAAGCCATTATAGACATGTTTTCAAGTGGAAAAGTGAGAATTTCAGGTGATGACTCCTTTAATTACACTGTTGAATTTTTTTGCAAATTAAAATTGGACCATTTAAAATAATAACATGTAGTCAATAGTGTTTGACATTTCTGTCACATTGCTGCTGTGGTTGTCTCCGTCTCACCAGCAGCTGTGGTGGGAGATTCTTCCTCCCCCTCCTCTCCCTCCTCCCCCTGCCAGTGGTCCTCATCCTCCTCCCCTTCACACGAGTCTTCCAAAGGATACACACCTAGTTTCTGCATGTGTGCTTCAGCCATCTTCTGCACAGCTACACACGCACACACACACACACACACACACACACACACACACACACACACACACACACACACGCACGCAGGGAGATGGACACATGGACACAGGGACAGAGGGATATGTTGTTTTGGGTTTACCAGACTTCAACACTATCAGCTGTTATTCTAAAACTACGCCAAGCAGCAGGAAGCTATCACTGTGGGGCACAGATTGTAAAGTTTAGAAATTTTTTACATTTTAACAGATAATTTTAGTCACATTTAGTTCCTCATAAATAAACAATAGATTTATAGTCAGTTTTTCACCAAAGTTCCTTAGCTTTGTTTGTCTAAATGTAAATCTTGTATCTATCTTGTAATTATATTACTAAGGAAGTCATAAAAATTTAATTATATCACTCATTTTTGAGAGTTGGGACAAAACATGTCCTTCAAACAAACATGTGATTTAGGTTGAAAATAAAAATTAATTATCATGATTTACTGACTTGCCACGTTTAATCTAAAGGAAATTAGTATCCTAATGTTATTATTAGTGCAAATTTCCTTTCTCTTTTGAAAAATATTGCCTAAATGCTTAGGTTGTGCTGAGAAGGTTTATGTTAGTTTTTTTGTCTTCACCACAAAGTCACAATATTCATCAGCCCCAAAAACTTGAAAAAAGTGTAAAAATGTGAATCCATATATATAAATTAAAAGATAATGATTATAAATATGTGAAGCAATGCTTGAAGTAAACATCAAATTATATTTTTCATAAAAATCTGCTTGCCAAAGTTGTGTCCTCAGGTTCTGTCAACTCCGTCAGATTTTTCATGAGCTTCATTTAATCAGGCAATAGCATGGTCATCTGTGTCACCAAGGACCCTTTTGAGGTTCCCATGCTGTGCTGATAACAGCACTAGCACACACACTCTGGTCATTTTAAAACTTTTAGATATTTTACACAAACGCTGTCATTATTTCTATGGTCACAACTGGACCATGTCAACACCGTCTTTCAATTGTGATGTGCTTTTTAAAGAAAAAGTGGATTTAACTTAGGCGTTTTAGTGAGGTTATTGAGACAGCTAGCAACTGAGGAAAAGCTGCTATGTACAACGCATTCTTCGGAGGGAAAATACATGGCCTTTCGTCTGACGGAGTGGATATGTAAGCTGACGGAGTTGACAAATCGACCTCTAATGACTTAAAGTGGTAATAAAATATTATTTTTGATATTATTTTTATAAGTTTTTAATTGATATTATTAATTAATTGATATTTTAAAGAAAAAAACTAGTATTAATTCATTTTTAATTTGTTACATGTTACAATTTGTTATATTGCTCCTGTTCAGTGACAAAGTGTCCCAGTCAAAAAACATTAAAAAAATGTATACACTCATTTTGTTAAATTTATATTTGCATACATTTTTTAACCAACTTGTGTCCTGATCATAAAGAACAAATATTTGTATTGTGGGAAAGCATGGCAAGGCCGTGAAACAGGTATTAAATGTTTATATAAATGGTCTTAAAAAGGTCTTTAAAAGACTTGAATTTAACTTGAAGAAACTTATAGGAACACTGATTTTTGTAAACTTGTCAAAATATGAAATATTTTGAAATAAAACCATTTTTGTTTGTTAAATAGTAGTTCACACACATTTTTGTCAACACCATCAGATCTTGGTCAACACCGTCAGATGTATGTTTTTTAATTTTTTCAAAGAAATCGTTAATTCTTACTTCACTTTCTGGTCTTCATGTAATAAAGACACATCTGATCTACTGCCTCTTACTTATTTAAAGAACTGATTTTTAGTATGTTAAAAAATCAAAGGCAGAGTTTTAAAATGAGGATTTTTAGAGATCCAAGTTTTCTTAAATGTGTAAAATTCAAATTCCAATTTATATCTTGAATGTTATGTACATACATATAAAACCTATTACAATATAGTTTAGAACTTTAGATTTTTGTTGGACTGCAAGAAATAAAAATGCATTCTTTTTAGTGTGTCTGACGGAGTTGACATAAATCGAATTCTAACTCGAAAAAGTGAATTTGTTAAAAATAAGTTTTTTATTTAGAACCTGCACCTTTACATGGTTATATAGCTTAGACTTTTCTCTACACAAATAGATAATTAAAATGAATATAGTGTATATTTAAAAAAAAAGATTTTAAAACCTGTTTTGTCCCGACTCTCAAGAATGAGTAATATGGTTTTAAATCTAAATATTTCAATTCAAGTAAAAAATATTAAGGTTATGTCATTGAACTCTTATTATACTTTGTCTGATATCTCTTGTTTATTGCTAACATGCATCAGACTGGTGTGAAAGCAGGGTGAAGGTGTCCTCTGTCTAATGTCTCTGTGAGCCTGTTCCACCATGAATCTCTTATCTTTACTCCTGTTGGGCTTCTCCCTGGACTTTGACAGATGATTTGTGGTTAAACAGACACATAATCTCAGTATCAAAGGGACTCTGAGACATTAGATAGGGGATCTCTTTACCCTACTTTATTTTTGGGAGGCTATTTGTAGTTTATAGCTGTCTGGATTTACCCGTTAGCTACAAATGTAGGTTAAAACAGCCACATTTTTATTTAGATTTTCATTTTCAAATGTAACCTTAGGAATAGATTTGATTCTAAATTTCCTTTTTGTATTTCAATATTTGATTCTAATTATTCAAAATTCCTTTGAATTTTTACATTAAATTCCAAATATTTAGATTAATTCAGATTTTATTCAAAATAAATAACATCATATTTTTTAGAACCTAAATGTGTAAAGCTTTTAATTTTGGATGTATTACTTTACAATCGGAGCCCCATACAGAAGCTAAAGCACTGAGACAAAAGCAAGAAAATGATTCTCTAAACTGATCTTTGCTGCAGAGCTTCCTCTGTTTTCTGTTCTCTCGCTGTTTCCACATCTGTTGATTTGCCCTTTCCTCTAATAGTCTGTCTTCCTTGGCTTTTTCTCTCTGTGCACTTTCATCTCTCCTGTGATTTTATCTCACCTCTCCTCCTTAAGGTCACCTTCTCTTTTCAGCGTTCTTTCACGCCCTCAGAAACACACTTATACACTGCTGCGGGTTTTTTAGCTTAACTAAGATGAGTTACACAACTGGAATCTTCCTGAGTCTGCTCTCTGCCTCTGAGCTGACGAAGGGAAGATTTTCTGGTGCAGGAGCAAAGCTTCCTGGCTCCTTATATCATCGGATGACACATAAAAGCACCCTGCAACCCTCTGTAGATGAAACAACTGTGAAACACCTTCTATTCTTCAGATGCAGCAAAGACAAAATGACATGATGCATGTATAATATGGATGTTCATGCCTGTGTGCATTTGTGCCGCAGCTGTATACAAAACTGACTGTAATCCTGGATGATCCTGACTTTTCAAGACTCACACTCACAGCTGTCACAGTCTAATCTGTTTCTCTCTGTTACACAAAAACACATAAAAAGCAGAAAAACAAGTGCACATGCAAAGGTATAAAAGCTTTAATGCATATCCACCCATCTGTCACATGCACTTTTTTCTGTCAGCCTGCGTTTGAAAGCAAGGAGGACAAAGACTGCAGCGAAGCAAGGTAAAATAGGAGAGGAGTTAAACAGAAGGATAAATCACCATGCACACACCATCCACCCGCAGAATGAGAGCAGTTCACACCAACCTTTGAGTGATGGAGGCTGATACACGTTTGGATTCACTCGTTTTGGTTTGAGCACTCCGTTCTCTCCCACAACCCACTGAAAATATAGTAGAAAACCATATTTTGCTTTAGTTTCTTCTAATAACATCACTTCTCCCCATTATTTAATTTTTCATCTCCATTATAGTATTAGGAAAGCAACAAATATGAAAATGTACTGTTTCATTTTGGTGTTTTATCAACAGGATCCACATTCACGAACTGTGATCTTCAGATGGAAAGCAAGAAAACATAATAAAAAAATGATTTGATATATTTCATCAGATCAGGTAGAAAAAGGGAGCAACATGACAGCAGAGGAGGGTTCATTTATTAGGGAGGATGGATAAAAACCACAACACTTAGAAGAGAAAAAGCTTTGTGACTTCACCTTTACCTGATGAGTGGACTGGTCGTCCTCGGGAGAGGGTTGGTCGGCTACTCTGAAGAGGGTGGCGGGCGTGGGCCTCCTGCGTCTGATCTGAACACAAACACACACACACACACACACACACACACACACACACACACACACACACACACACACACACACACACACACACACACACACACACACACACACACACACACACACACACACACACACACACACACACACACACACACACAGAAAGGGCAGCCATGAATAAATGAGCAGCCAAAGTGTAACTCTGTATAATTAATGATGCTCAGCGCAGCTGCATATTAATCTAATAAGGAATATGTTGACAGTTCCCGCTGGTTGGGCCCTCGGTGACTTCATTAGTGGATCTGCCGGGCCGGTCGATGGGCCGACGACTTTTATCACCCGATACCAGTCCAGTCAGAGCTCACCGCGGTCAGATCCAGTTAAAACTTTCTGATCTGACTGATCAGCTCAGTGAGTGAACACCGGTAAAGCCTTCTGTAGAGGATTTATTAGAGTTTTTAAAGTATGTTCATTGATCACCTTTGTGCATCTGTAAAATTCTTCAAACAAGCTAAAATTGACTAACAACAAATTCTAATCCCTCCCTCGAGCCTCTCGTGGTTCTTCTGCCGTTTGAAGTGTGTGCCTGTGTAAATATAATAAATATTTACTATCATCCCAACTGCAGTTTGCTTCCCAAACAGCCTCTACTCACAGAAATAGTTTACTCAACAGGACTGATGGATGAGTGCAGTCAAGACCAAAGTACGTTGTTAGATTTTAACCAAACCGTTAATAGAATAGAATAGAATAGAATAGAATAGAATAGAATAGAATAGACTTTATTGATCCCACAGTGGGGAAATTCACTTGCCACAGCAGCACCATCACTCAAAGGGTAATTAGAAGAAGATAAAAACAAGGCTACATGTATATACACATATGCAGTAATCTAGTATTGTAACCTTCGATCACCAAAAACCACGAATGAAAAAAAACAAAAAAAAAACCTTGAGTTCCAACACTATGCTGCATACAGGATAATACTAGTACAGCATAAACTGAGGAGTTATACATTCTTACTAAAGTGACAGTGTATAGTTTTTATCGTTAATCTCTGGAAATATCCATCGAAATGTTGAAAATTAATTAAATGATGCCCAGTTGTTGAAAATTATTGGCAGCTTCGTAACATTTAACCATAAAAATCAGGTCTAAAATGCATAGGTGCAGGCATAGATATCATATATAGCACTAGATGCCTTACACGCGCTGTTCGTTGATTGGATGAACGTCCGTACGCGGCGGCCATCTTACCTCGGACAGCTGCCCCCTCTCGTAACATTGGTGTCAATGGTGCATGTACTAATTAAATAACTCTAACAATTTTCAACCAAATTTCAAATGTTTTGGTTTGTTATAAACACCAGAGATGTGGCTGTAAAATATGACGGATTTGGCCCGTTAATTAAAAAATGTGAAAGTATGTCCTATCAAGCCTATGTGTCATAAGGTTTGTAATAATGCAACCGGCTTGTAAATCCGTTAATATTTAATCGAGTTAAGTGTTTTTGTTTAAGTTGTTCACTCACCTTCCATCTGCTACCATTGAGAACGGAACATAAGCTGTCCAAAGTAAGATGGCCGCCGTGTATGGACGCTGTCGACTCCCAGTTAAGGCATCTAGTGATATACATATCTATGGGGGCAGGTCTAAGTCTCTGGGCGACGCCATGTTTCCTTCTATGGGAGCCCGTGAGGACAAAACGCATCTACAGATTTGTAACAAGCGGTTACAAAACTTTCGTCATTCATAAAAGTTTTAAACATTTACCTCTTTGCTCGTTGCCAGTGATGAAAGGGAGTCTGACATGCTTGTTATTTTGCTGGAGGTTGAACGATCTGACAAAGCACTTGTTTGAAAATTGCGCTGCGAGGGATTTTTGACCCTAGTGGCCCTAATGGCCTTAATGGTTGGTAAGGTCTTACTTGAACACAAAAATACTTTAAATTTAGGTATGTACTGCCACTTATTGCCAGGGAAAATACACACTGTCACTTTAAGAATGTCTTAATATTTCTGCCACACCTGTGAGCCATTAGGATATATTGTTTCCTCCACAAAGGCAGTTTCATAGAGTCATTTTATTTATTTTTATTTAACCTTTATTTATCCACATTCTCATTTACAATGACGATCTGGCCAAGAGGCAGCAGCAACAGACACATAGTTAGCTTCACACCAAAGAAAAACAGATAAGATAAAAAAAATCATCATCATCAGTGAGTAATACCTTTTATACAAAAGCACGTTTCAAATGACCGATAATTCCTTTTAAAGGAAAAGTCGAGCCATGCGAGCTGCACATCTGGCTCATACCTCTGGCACACAGACGTCTCTGTTCCTGTAAACAAAGGCTCAGCTGTGGACCTTTAGAAGAACCAAACGCCTCCTGTGTTACACTCTGAACACGCCTGTGTTGTGTCTGAATGGGTCACGATAGTTTTCTGTAACATTTGGAGAGCATAGATAGACTCTATCAACACGAGTGCAACAGCCACGTTAACAGAAACAGCAAAGACCTGACTCATGTTATCATTAAATAAACAGACGCAGCTTCCTCCTGAGCTCTAACAGATGCACGTTTATGCTTAAATCCAAAGAGACTCACACAGAGGTGAGGCAGAAGGCTGGGTGAGGTGTCTTGCACAATGACACACCAGCGGAATGACTAATAAGCCGGGATCGAACCAGCAACCCTCTGATTACTGGATTACCCGCTTTACCTCCTGATCCACTGCCGCCTGTGTGTTGAAACATTCAGCACAGAAATCTGATGTTGCAGAAAACATGAGAAATTTAAATAAAAACAACTTAAGTGGATTAAAGAATGACATGTTTGACATTATTTATGATAATCACACATTTTATTAATGCTCACATACAAATTTATTCTTTATTTATGTATCACTTTTTATGTTTCATACTTGTTGATTTTATATTACCACGCCTATTTCTGTGTGTGCGTTGTTGTGTGTTGGGTTTCGTCTGTTAAATAAAGTTGAGATATTTTGAAGGTCAGTCACATTTTATTGGAATGTTTTTGGTATTTTTCTGCTTCTGTTGCTGAAACAAAAAATGTCTTTGACCTCCGTGAAGGAACGCTTAACAAACCTACATCTGCACAAACAGGAAGTGAGTATTTACGACAGAGAAGATTAACTCAGGGTGGAGAATGGTCTGAAGCTTTATTCATGAAGAGATTTTTACAGTGGGTTCAGATCCCAGAGTCACAGTGTGAAGAGTGAATAGCTGCTAACATCAGAGGTGGATTTGTGAAGAACATGACCTCTCTGGAGAGACGCGACCCTGTGTTCTGCTGTTTATGGCACCACATGGCGCTGTAGGAAGAGTCCTCCTGGCTGTTTAGTGTGAATGGCTCCATGCAGAGGCTTGTGTTTGTTTTTCTCCTGTCCTGTTTGGTGCGTCATTGCTGCGTGTTGCCAAAGCAGCGGCTTGCTGAGCGGCGTGCTGGAAACATGCCTCCTGTCCAATTCAGAGTCATCAACAATGGATTTCACCCGCATTTATGACACCAGATGCACATTTTAATCTCATCACGCAACTTCCAGCTTTCCTGTGCAGCCGAACTATCTGTCTCGCTCTCTCGTTCTCCTCTCAGCTGATTTCACCCTCTGCTTCCTCCATCCTGTTTTCATCCATCTTCATCCTTTGCTTCCTGACATCACACTCACCTTGTCCTCCTCATTCTTTCTGTTTAGCAACACTTCTTATCTTATCTTTTCATAATGTTCTCTCTTTATGTGGCAGCCCAGGTCTATAAAAGGCTCACGTCTCTGTCCTGGTATGATGAGGAGGCCTGGAGCATCTTTCTGGATCTCACAGACCCACAACTTCTAATAGCCAGCACCAGATGTGGGATTAAAGACACCAAACTAAGAAAAATACAAGATTACTTTGATGCAAAATAATAATATTTTATTTATTTATTTATTTTTATTTATTGTATTTTCTTGTTGAAAAAAGAAAGTGTCCAAAAATCAGCATGAAGTTAGAAAACAAAAGTTTTTCTTCCTGTTTTTCTTCTGGTTTATTTATTTAGTGTCACAGTAAACTCAACGGGACATTTGGGCTGATTAAAGTTACTTTTTTATCATGAATAAGGGCTTAATTGTGTTTCTACATGTTTGTAAAATGAGAGCCATCTTATTATTATTTAGTCATCCAGTGAAGATGAGAGAAAAACCGTTTGTGATTCACGTTTATGAGTTAACTAAAGCTTGTGTGTTTTTCTATTAAAGCAACAGTTCAGATTCATAAAAACATCTAATAAGGAGCGCTTCCTGGACTCAACAAAAGTTTGTTTGAGGTGCTCTTTGGATGGGAAGCTTAAGTCATAAATACAAAAAGAAACTCCAAGGCACTCTCAAATAGAAAAAGTTAAAAAGCCTTTATTGTAATGGCTAGGTCAACATATGGCCTTTCTAAAAAACTCCAACGCGTTTCAGCAATGTAGCCTTCATCAGGGAGTCAAACAGCTCTCACCAGTGTGGGGAGGTTCTTAATTTTATAATAATTTTAATATTAAGAACCTCCCCACACTGGTGAGAGCTGTTTGACTCCCTGATGAAGGCTACATTGCTGAAACGCATTGGAGTTTTTTAGAAAGGCCATATGTTGACCTAGCCATTACAATAAAGGCTTTTTAACTTTTTCTATTTGAGAGTGCCTTGGAGTTTCTTTTTGTATTTACAACAGTTCAGATTGTTTAAAGTGGGTTTCTGTAGAAAGAACATGAATGACTGATACCTTATTAGTTAAGCTCTGAATGACCTCCGGTTGGAGAAAAAGAGGTCATGCTGTGTTGCATTTATCTTAAATGTCAGAACTCACATCTGGAAATGACATCAGGACCCAGCTAAGTTACAGTTTCAACTCAGAAAACTAGATGACTTGTTACTTGTTGTGTTCAGTGGTTGAGTTAACAACATTCAGCATCACATGCTTTATTTTATGTATCCAAACTGTGTAGCAACATGTTCACTGACAGCTGCTGGGTGGTATGAGTGTGTTACTTAGTTACTCACATACAAACCAACAATATGACTAATGAAAAGTATTTATCAAATTTTGTGGTTGGGGCTGGTCAAGAAACTTTGTGAGGGTTAGGGTTAGAATTCCAAGTTTCCAACTTGGATCTGAGGAATTTTAGCTCATTTCTAATGCAGCTGGAACTCACCATTCATCACACATCAGGGACTCGGGTGAAAAGAAAATGAAGAAGTTTATCAAATGTAGTTGAAAGAAAATGAATATTTTGAAATAAGAAAATATAACTTATAGAACAAAATTTAAAATTTGAGAAAAAAAAATCTAAATTAGTGTTTGAAGAACAAAGTTCAGATTAAACCAGCACTGATGCAAAGACCCATGATACCCATAATGATTTGTTTACTGAACTATGACCTAATTCACACAAAACATGATGTTCCTTTACCACGTGACACTGAATGAAATCCCTAAATAACTCATACGTTTTGAGAAACATCTGTTTGAGACTCTTATTGTGAAGGATTGAAGGAAGTTTGTTGAGATCTGCTGTGAGAGTATGGATCTCACCTTGAACTGATTCAAGAAAATGAGTTTTCCTCTCCACTGTCGCTACATGCTTGCTTACTATGGAGTTTGCTGTAAAGTCACTGACACAAGTTAGTGACTCGATGCAATCTGTTGGGTTTTCTTACATAAGAAAACTAACTGGCATAGTGAACTGAACTCAATGCATTGATAAGTAGGTTCAATTGAAATATTTACTTTGTAAAGCGCCTTGAGATGACTCTCGTTGTGATTTGATGCTTTATAAATAAACTAAATTAAATCCAAATCTTTTAAGTGTTTTTTGGGGCACTTGTGCTTTAATTTCACCGTTTTATTCCTCCTGAATGGCTCCAATAGGCCATCAAACATCATTAGTTTTGACTATGAACCACATTTATTAACATCCATCTAGAACCTGAAAGTTAAAGCTGGAACAGGCCACCGCCCCCTAGGGGCTGGTTCCAGCACAATATTAGCAAAATTTCACTTATTCTGGTAGAATTATTGACATTTGAACTTTAGGTGCTACAGGCAGCTCGCTCTCTGCAATGAACTATTTTAACACTCTTATGCAAAGCAAAGTGATCAGAATGAATCTCTGTTCATCCAAACTGAAGCTGTTAAACCAACTACAGCATACCTTAACACATCTGAAATGTTCTGAACTAGCCCTTTAAGCACACCCATGGTGCCAGTAATGGTGACGTTTCTGATGCCAGATGACACAAACACGCAGCACAGACTCTAGTAATTTTCCAGCCTCAAAACGCCCACACTCTGCCTGAGTTACATAACATCGTATGTGACTTCCACGGTTACGGCAACACTGGGACACAACGTGTGAGATTACTCTAGCTGTGCTTTATCCCTTCATCCCCTCCCTCCTCCTCCTCCACATCTCTAAATCCCTCACTAACCAATCTCCCGACCCCTCTCCACCGCTGCCAGAAACGGTTTTCAACCAATTACAGAGTCCTTCCACATGGTGGGCTGGTTCTCAAGGACTCAACAGGTGAAAAGCTGCAGGATTTCCCTAAGAGGGCGACTAGCAGGGATTCACATCGAGTCTGGGTCTGATAAAAACATTAGCTAGCAGATCAGAACATAGGAACAGAGAAAATCTGTTATCTAATAATGTGCTGACTTTGCAACCATGCAGAAAAAAGAAAGATCTGGAGACATTTCAACTAAACTAAAAACAAAAACTACTCAACTGAATCCAAAAAGTGAAGCCTAATTACCTTGCATTGTTGTAACTTTAATATTAATATTTTATATTACAATCACCTCACTAAAAATGCATTTTTTTTTTTTAGAAATCACATGACAATAAAATTACTTCAGTAGTTTTTAGACCTTTCATGTTCATGTAAATGCAATGACATTATACTGGGGTGAAAGTTTAAGCAGCCAGGACTCTAAAAGCTCCACAGATCTGAGGCCACGAGTCACTGTTGATTTAACATGTTTTGGTGTGTGTGCGTGCGTGCGCGCACGTGTGTGTGTGTGTGTGTTTTGGCAGAGGAATGTCTTGGTTTGCAGCCTGCAGGGTGCAGATTGGCTGATGTGGGTCTACTCCCCAGAGGCTCTAAGCTGGTGCTGCGCCCATGCCAGGCCTATAAAAAGCAGCTGCAGTAGGACGACGTAAACTAGATCAGAGGTGTCTCTGGGGGTTCGGCAGAATGAGACAGAAAGGCTGTAAAGCCATCGTTTGACAGCCAGCTTCTCGTGGGAAGTCTGCTCTCAGCGCTCAGACAGAAACGCACCTTAGATCTCGTTTCCCGCTTAGCTGTTATCCCTCGTGTCCAATAGCAGTAAATTATATCAGGTCATCTTATCAGTGTGTGTCAGCGCTCTGTAATGTGGTGGGAGCATCACTCAAGTCCAAACTGGCTGAAACTCCAACACTCAGTGGCACAAATCCATATCTGTTCTAATGGACAGAAATGGATTTTTGCACTATTGATTTGCCGTTATCTGCAGACGCTCTGGTAATCAGAACTTTTGTATGCCAGAGAAATACCGGCTGGACCAAACTTTCAACATTAGATGTTTCAGCAATCTGAAGCCTGAATCTTTACTCGCCTTTGTGTGATTTCAGATCTACAATTGAGTCTCAAAGCATGTAAGTGGGGATCTTGTCATACCCAGTTTCATTTGATTGGACCCCATTTTCACGTCTTTCTTCCTGGCTTTTGTCATTAACATTATGTCAATGACTTCATGTTCAAAAATCAAATACAGCTTGTGGAAAAGGACTCACAGAAAATCTGAAAAACATTTCAGAGCAATCAGCTGGGATAATAGGCCCAATTACCAACTTGGTCACATAAAATCAAGTAGGACAAATTTCAGATCCACATTTTTGCAAATTCAGTTATTAACTTGATTCCACAAAAACACAATTAGAAGTTAAACAGATGAGCAGAGGAAACTGGATGGATGGATGGATGGATGGATGGATGGATGGATGGATGGATGGATGGATGGATGGATGGATGGATGGATGGATGGATGGATGGATGGATGGATGGATGGATGGAAGTTAAACAGTGCTGGTTTGTCTAGTTTAAAAGTTTAGGATGACCATATACCAACAGGTGCAACCCAAAACCCACACCGGCGCTCCGCCCCTGTGCATCACGCACTGTGCATAGGACTCCAAGAGGACAGGGGGCACCAACCTATGTGGCATATATTAAAAACAAAGACTTACATCCGTGAGATGCCTCGCACCTCGCTCGAACACCGGCCGTCACGGATCGGATCTGCTAGCCGCCCCCCCCCCCCCAATTCCATGGAAGGCCATCGACAAAACGTGGTCCGACACAGACAAGGCTGCCATTTTGCACCATCAGCCCCTCTACCACCACCAACACAGGCAAGTTGGGTGAAGTGTCTTGCCCAAGGAAATGACAGCAGAGTACCCTGGCGGGAGCTGGGATTGATCCTGCAACTCTCCGATCACGAGGCAACCTGCTCTACCTCCTTCCTCAGATTTACTCTGTGGTTATTCAAAGCTCTTTTTCAATAGCATCTAACCTAGACCTAATTAGACGAATAATCATTGCAGCTTCTAGCGTTTGTTTTCTGATGATTCGTGTTAAAACTCAACTTGAACAAAAGCCTAACGAAGCCCTTCATCAGTTCAGTTCTGCCTATTTCTTGTACAAAAGTGTTCTTCTGCAGCTTTATTCCATCTCTGCTGCTATGATCTTTAGCTGGATTGGACCCTGAAGGGCTACTCAATTAAACAAAGCCATAATGTCAACCCTTTTTCTCTGAATCGAGCCCCCCCAGCGGGCTGTTTAAAATAAGGTGGCCAGGTCTCATGTGGCGCTCTACGTGCAGCCCTGCAATGAGTTCAATAAAACAGTGAGGAGGAGAATGATCCAGCTTTCTATTTCTGCATCTCAAATCTGGAGAAAGGCCACAATGTTTTTGTTTGTCATGTTTTAGAGGTTTGGTGGCACACGACCATGGCCCAAAGGAACAAAGACACAAGCTTTGGATTTCACAGCGTTTGCTCCTTCGGGGGTTTAGAGATTTGTGTTTGATGTTGCTATCATGACTGAAGTAGAATTATAGAAATTCGTGAGTTTTAAAGACTTACTGACAATTACATGACTTTTACGCAAAGAGTTACTAATTGCAGCATTAGTCCTTTATCCAGATTAAAGCTGCATGCTAGTAATGACATTCTGGTCCAAATCAGGAGCCCATTTCTTCATGAGCAATGCTTAGACTTGGAACAATGTGTGGGTCGTTGTTTGCTCCTCTTGATGATTGACCACAAATCGTCAATAGGATGAAGGGAGTTTCCTGGACATGGATCCATAACAGATGTTTTGTTTCCCAAATCACTCAGTCCTGACATTAGGCATGGATCTCCAGCTGGATGGTTAAAAGGAGTTCCTCTGGGAGGATGTTTAGGCACCATTTTTTATTTGTGGCTGTCTTCTGATTCCATTGCCATTGGCTGAGAAGCAACCCAGCATGATTGATGTCAAGATGCCACATTGTTGGCATAACACAGGGCTGGTGGGTGTGCTCATCTTTGTCTTCCCCTGACAATCCTTTTCCCAAATGCCACAAACAGTAAGGAGACAACATCACTTTCCCAAAGTCCTCAGTGGTCCAGTCATGGAACCCTTAGCAGAATATCCATCAGATCATGATGTTTGTGTCTTTGCTGCCCTTCCTGACACCAGACCATCCTCCTAAAGTCTTCTCCTCACTGCGCTGCAGATGCACCCACACCTGCTGCTGTTCCTACACTGGTGGAGCCCTGATCCCACAGCTGAATCAGGTCCAGGAGATGGCCCTGGTGCTGCAGGACATTGGTCCCCTTAGAGCATTTAGTGGAAATTGGGTTTTCCTGGGGGGAATAGGCTCATTTTCAAGGGAAAGAATGACTTTGTAACTGATTTTGATTTATCTGATGACTCTTCATAACTATGTGGAGTTTTTGCAAACCGCTTTTATAAAAACTGACGAAGCAAACGTGATCATTAAACTGTGTGTTTTTGTATTGTGTCCTTGCTTATTTCAAATTGACACGAAGATTAAGATCAGGTTTGTCCGTAGTGCTCCCTCTCTCACCAAACACACTGTTGGCTGCTATCTGGACTGAACTTGCAAAGCTGGCAGGTCAAATGTTTCCATGAACCAAACAAGCAAAGAGCAGTGATCAGATCCATCATGTGACAAATTCAGACTGTATCCATTCGCGACTATCAGAGCGTGCTGTCAGGCAGTTTTAACAAGGTTGCGCTGAGTAACAACGGCTGGTATTTTCAAAAAGTCAAGGACATTTGCTAACTAGGTGCAGCCACAACAGAACACTCATTCTCATTCTACCACACAGCAAGTCAGACCGGCTGCAGCATGTTGCTCTTTCTCTGGGACCTCTGACCCCATTTTTAGCTAACCAAATAAACAGATGGGTTGCAAATCGCATCTGGAGGGTTTCTCCAATGACCCCCAAACAGAAAATGTAATTATGCTGCACCCAAAGGCAGAATGATATCATACTCGGACAACCTCTCCCTACACACACACACACACACGCACACACACACACACACTTCTCTCTCCACCTGCCAGGCCACACTACACGACAGGGAAGACTCACAGCCTGCGGTGATTCTGCTTTTCTTCGTCATGCAGTCAGATTCACTTTGTGTATTAAGACAGAGCGGTTTCAAAGGTCAGCAGACTGACTCTAACAGGGAACAGAGCAGCTGCAGTTACTCATCTGCAAGGTCGGATTTACCCACAGGAGATATAAATGTCCAAAAATATTCCTCTTTCTGTTGGAGTTTAGTACAAAGCTTTAAATCGACTTAATGACCAACCTAATGAGCAGTAATGTGAAATTATTATTTTTTTAATTCCTTCAAATTTAGCCAAATTAAATCTTTTAAATAGAACTGTGTAAACTCATTAAGGCGAGGACATAAAACTGCTGGAACCAGAGATTACAACCTGCACAGCAGCAGTAACACGGATCTGTCTTCTCGGTGTTGATGAAACAGGGATTGAGAACAATCCTATTTGTTATGAGTCACGCTTCAGCGCTCCACTTCATATGATTGATGAAGATGAGCAAATGGAAACTCAGGTGATTCTGGAAATAAATTCAAGAGGAAAGATCCAGTTCAGGGTTCAAATCCCAACACTCACGATCAGCTACAGATGTTATCCCCCCAGCCCCCATTTCTGTCCCTCTTTAATCCTCCTGGTCTTGTCTCATCACAGATGTGACCACTATTTGTTGGAAAAGGGTCAAAGGAAGAAGCTTTTCAGAAACACCTTGATTTTTCTGCTGGATTTAGGCCCCAAATAAAAACTAACATATTTGTGAGCTCGTAACGTTAATAAGATAAAATCTTTAAAAAAAAAGAAAAGAAAAATCAGCCACATTTTGTCATGTTTAGCTCCTCTTAACAAGAATAAACTGTAAAATATGTCTTTGTTCACCACATTTATAAGGGAATATAAAGCTATGTCAAAATTTATTGTCTAATAAATCTTTATATTTAAAAATAAATTGATTAAAATAAATCTAAATAGTTTGATCAAGTTTGAATACATTTTAATGTCAAAATCAGATGAAATGGAAGTAGTCTGCCTAAATAGAAGGATCTAAAATCAGGGTTCTTTTGAAGGAAAAAGTGCATCAGTTCATTCAACTTTCGATTATTTATCATTGTTCCTGTCTGGGTTCTGCCAGCATGTTGATAAATGATCGATGATTAAGTGGGTGAATTAACCTGTGGGACTCTGAGATCTTCTATAGAGGATCTCTTGACCCCACTTTTATTTTGGTAGGCTACTTTTGTTTTACATTAGCCTAAAAAAGCATTTTGGCTGGAAGTTTTTATTAAAACATCACGTTTATATTATTATTTAATTTAGATTTACCATTATATATTTAGATTTGACTCTAAATACTGATTATTAGTTTTCAAAAATGATTATTAATAATTAGCATTTTTTTTTAAACAGAATGAACAACAATAAACTTAAAACAAAACCCCTCCTCCCCCCACCCCCACCCCGCTACACTGGATCAAACTCAATTAGAAAGAAGAAAACGAACATAAAATAGGTGACAAAATGACAAAATCAAATAACAAACACAACTTTAGAAAATAAATAAAAGAAAAAAACAAAAAAAATATTCAACATTTTCAACAGAAAAACCATCAAAAAACAATACAAATGACGACCATACAGTGTTAAAATCATCAGTTGAGCCCCTCAAGGTACTTCTAATCTTATCCAGGTGCGAGTGAGACGTAGTCTCCGCACTCCAGTGAAAGAATGAGTCTCTTAGCCAACAAACAACAAAAGGCAGTTGGCATTTGTCCAGAGAGGCGTCCACTGTGACTACTCCAAACAGAGCGGTCAAGGGGTCAGGGTGTAACGGTCCCACAGACCTTGGAGAGCGTGTCAAAAATAGAACACCAATACCTCTGTAGTTTTGGACACATCCAGAACATATGAAGAAGAGTAGCGGGCATGGGTTCACATGTTGGGTCCAAGTCTGGTTTGATTTTAGACTTTCTGTCTCGCATCATGCGCTTGTCCGGAGAAACCAAGTCCAAACAACACCCCACTGGGCTCCTGAACAGACTCCCAGAAACAATAAGAAAACTCAATTATATTAGCCAGAAAAAAAGAAAGAAAAGGCAAATAGCAACACACCCAATGTCAAATCTCCACAGCAGAACCTTCATTAATGTTCCACCAAAGAAAAAACAAATGTCTTAAAATCACCCTGACCTGCATTTTTCCTGCGTCAGGGCAGCAACTGCTCAAACGCATTCAGTTATCTGCTCCAGTGATGATCGTGCTCCTCACGTAGGTCATGGCTGCCTCCGGTTTGGTGAATATTTTATCCTTACCATCATGGGTGACGCAAAGTCTCGCTGGGGAGAGCAGGCCGTCATGAACATCTCAGCAACCTTGAAGAAGCCTCTTCACGCCTGTAAACGCCGCTCTGGCTCAGTTGACTGTTGCCATGTAGTCGGGGAAGATTGCAACCAATCAACCAATCAAAGCTGGCCACAGGAACGTGCACGAGTCAGAATCTCCGTGCATTGTTGATAACAATGTAACTTAGCAACAATGGCTTGAGCTTTGTTACTCGCCTGTTGGAGAGCTCAGTGGGATCGGTCTATTGTCGGTTCTGACTCTAGTTACAGCATTTCTTTCACCATCTTAGCCACAGTTGTTGTTGTGCTAGACTCCAGGTCCTCAGGAATTCCAAGAATCGGAATATTGTATCTTCCCATTCCTCATATTTAGCTTGATGTTCCGTAACGTCCTTCTTCAGCTCCTCTACTGCACTCCACAGGGAGATCACTTCATCAGACCAGGTGGACAGGCCATCTTTTACCTCTGTTATGCTCGACCTGACCTGTTCCACGTCTGACTGGAGCTCAGAGGCTCTCAGTGAATGCAGCTCCCCCTTAGTAAAGGTCAGGTTCAATGGATCCAACTTATCAGGTATAGAATCCATCATCAGCGGGTCTGGGGAGGGCACTGTCTTACTCAAGGATGCATCTATTTCCTGGGTTGCAATGTGAGCATTCTTGCTCTTTTTAGCATTGGTCGCCATTCTGTTAATCTATTCAGGAACTACAACAAACATCAAAGCTAAAATGAAGCGTTGGGCATTGAGTGTTGTACAAGTTTATGGTTTAAAACCACTTTTAAAAGGACTCTGGGGAAAAAGCTCCACCACCTGTGCTAAACACCAGCCGCCATCTTGGTCTTCGACTCTAAATGCTTTAATTAAACCATCTGTGTACTTAGATTTAATGTAAATATTTCAGTCTAATATAATTATATAAAGGGCTGCACAGTGGCGCAGTGGTTAGCGCAGTTGCCTTGCAGCAAGAAGGTTCTGGATTCACATCCCGGCCTGGGGTCTTTCTGCATGGAGTTTGCATGTTCTCCCTGTGCCTGCGTGGGTTCTCTCCGGATACTCCGGCTTCCTCCCACAGTCCAAAAACATGACTGGCAGGTTGATTGGTCTCTCTAAATTGTCCTTAGGTGTGTGTGTGTGTGGTTGTTTGTCCTGTGTGTCTCTGTGTTGCCCTGTGATGGACTGGCATCCTGTCCAGGGTGTACCCCGCCTGCTTGCCCGATGACTGCTGGAGATAGGCACCAGCCCCCCGCAACCCTGCTCGGATAAGAGTTACAGAAAATGGATGGATGGATGGATAATTATATAAAGCTAACTGTGAAAAGGCATTTATTTTATTTCAATATTAATTTATAATCTGCTCCCCATATAATTCTGCATCATTTGAGGCCACCTTTCACTTGTTTTTGGGTTTGTTTGTGAAAGCACAGATGCTGCTGGCGTTACGGCACATTTTCAGCTCACCATTTACAGCATAATCAGACGACTCGTCACTCCACCCCAGCTCAGCATTTATGTTTTTTCTGCTGTTGACACATGACATGTTCATGCACAGAAGAGTCTAGAAGAAGGTGATGGATTGCTTTATAAATAATATCAGCAAAAGAGCATGCCTGTCACAATAAAACAGAAGAGCTGCCCTCCACAGAAGCCACACTCCTTAATTAAAGTGGAAAGACAAGAGGAGAGGAAACTTTGACGTTGACCAAAGGCACCAGTGGTTCCAGAGCCATTAACAAATCAAAATGTCAACAACCAGAAGGAACAAAAACAAGCATAACTCACAGAAGACAGAGAGCCATTGACTCTGTCCAAAACCATGATTAGAATATGTGGTTTAATCATTCTCTCGCCCATTAGCTTTTGCCACTACAAACATTTACAAACCACTCTGTGGGAATTGAGTTTGCCAGAAGCATAAACAATACATTTACACGAATCCAAAAACTGGACACATTGAGTCAGAGCTCTACGGTGACGTTCATGTAGGAAAAGACCGTCCACACTTTACCCTTCTGATCAGACGTTCTTTCTGGTGCGTGTTGACAGTCCCTAGACCGCTAATGTTTACCCACAAATACCTGCTGCATCAAAGGTCGCTGTTTGATGTTTAACTCAGGAGTGATGTAACAGCTGGAGTCGAGGTCGGTTCCCTGTGGAGTTTGAGGAGAAACCATCCATAAAGCCTCGAGTTTAATTTAATTTACTTGAGCCAGGGTTAGAAGGCCGTTTCTGTCCTTTGTTCCAAAAGATCAACATGAGCAGAAAAGAGCAGGAGGAGAACTCACAGAGGAGCGTCCAGCTGAAGGTAGCAGTGTCTGCGCCGTGACCTTAATCTCTGTCCATTATGCACATTACTCTCCATCACTGGATAAGCATGCAGCGCTGGCATGTCCAGAGTCGGGTTAGTGATGAAAAACAGCCACGAGCTAAAATCCATAACATCACTGACAATAAAATCTCCAACCTGATCTCTAAATGTGATGAAGAGTAAAAAGGTTAAAAGATTGTTCATTTGAAAGGGTTTTCAGGAGGAGGTTAGAGCAGAGAAGAAAGGATGATGTAAGGGACCCTAGCACTTATCGTCAGAAATTTAAGATGTTTATCTAATTTAAATCCTTCTTTGCTTGGACACTAACATATTTTATCTCTAGAAATGAAGACACCACTTTTTATGTGATTATTGTAGCTGATGCATGAATCAATCTCCCATCTGAACTTCAAATACTTAATTTACTTTTAAAATTAAATGAACTTTTGGACTTTTTTGGTTGTGTTTCTGTGTAAAGGTTATAGATAATTAGAGTTATACCTGATAGCATAATGTCCTTCAGGAGTCTGAGAGCAGCCAAGACCAAGACAAGTGTATGTTTTTGCCATCTTCACAACAATTCCTGCTGTTGGCTAATAAACTTTTACGCCAGTTTTCCTTAAAATTGTAATTTCCACTGATTCTCTGGTTACTAACAAGCATCACCAGCAAATGTAGGAGCTCTGATGCATTCAGGGGTCAAGTCCATCAGGAATTTCTTTACATTCCTACAAACACAACCTTGTGATACATAAATTACTGCAATGAAATGGTTTATAAACTGAAACCAGACAAACTTCAGTAAAATTTAGATCATTTAAACTGTTTTAAGCTGGCAGTAACAATTTGGGCTTGGCTACATTCAGATTAGCCGTTAGCTCGTCATTACAATACTGACATAAACTCTATTGTTCACATTAAAATGGCCAAAAGTCTCTTTAAACTCTGCTGTCTCTTACTTTTAGGTCACACTTGGACACAAGGTCATGTTTTTCTGTCATGTCGAATTTGAAATGGTACATCAGTAAAAAAAAAAAAAAACCCACAGATTTCACTTATACAAGAAATGATTTAATGTCATTTTTGTATACTTTCAATAAAATAAAATTTTAGGATTTTAAGCATGTTTTATGTTTAGAGCTGAGGTGCATGTGGGCACACTCGTTATTTAAAGAAATCTGCTGTGGTCTCTAGTATGAATCAATGCCTTGTGTGTTGGTTTCAGTAGGGAAAAAAACCCTGGCGCTCCTGTTTCAGGAAGTAGAAGTTAGTTAGCGGGGCAGAAAATGGCAGGATCATTATTATTCATGATATGCAAACATCTCGCCTCTGATTGGCTATCAGCAACCTGACTCTTCTGCTGCCTTCATTCGCTCTTCTTTTTTGGGTAAAAAATGCAATGTTGAGGTCTTTTCCACCATGTTGTAGAGTTGCTAATGCTAACAGTTAACTTCTACTTGTCAAGACGTACTCTGATCTCTCCTGACCACTTCATCAACACAGCCTTCTGCTGTCACAAGTCAAGGTGGGTGAGTTCACAAATGTACATTTACAGTGTGACGTAGATCTGTGTGGCTTTTTAGTTTCCTGTGTCTTTCAGCAGCTAAAGCAGGAAATAGGGGTAAAAGACCATTTTCATGTCCAGCCTGTAGGTGAAACTCAGAGTGACCGGTCATATTTTCAAAAGCTCACCTTTAAAGCTGCTTTGGGTCCAATGAATGCCAGAGAGACTATAAACAGTGAGGTTATCTGATAACTCAGACAAGTCAGAAAACCAAGAAACTTTAGCTGCAGTGTGGATTAAATCATGTTCTGGACTGAAATGTCCCCCGAGTTTCACTCGAAATATCATTCTATAAGCAGAATAACCAGAATCACTGCAGGAACTGGTTTTATATTACATCTTCATGTGTTTGATATTGCACCATTAATGTCCCTCTCATTGTAAGCACTCCCAAGCAGGTGGCAGGAATGTCATCCATCGCTCTCTCCCTACATTTCCAGGAGTGGGAATCATCTCAACATTCATTCCAGAAACATCCCTAAACATGACGTTGTTGTAAACAACCTCTCCAACGTCCAGTCCGTTGACTTTTAAGACACCAGCTGGAGGTTGTGCAGCATGTTGCCATGGCAATGAAGGAAAGGCAGCTCAGTCGGCCGTGGTTTTGGGATTTAAATCATAAGGAACAGTGGGGAGTTGGGAGACAATTTCCACCTTTGTGCAGAAAACAATCAGCACTCTGAAGGACTCGTCGGACATTAAATTAACTGATGCAGAGACTGAGATCTGAAGGTAAAACCAAAGGTCAGACAGCTGGAAGAAAGCCAATCAACAGGCCTAAAAATAGGAGATCACTGAGCAAAATGATCAAACGTAAGCAAGGCGATCTGTAGAAAATGTAGCAGCTCACATATGGCAGGAAGGTATCCTGTTGTTACTTGGAAGAGATGATAAAATCAGAGCTCAATGTTGAAGCATGTGAATGCATAAATTCAAGAGGAAGTCCCATAAAGAAATGCAAAGTTTTTCCTAACAAAACCAAAAGGCCAGACAGGGCTGCTTGGTTAAGAACATTAACCATAATCAGAGTTATTTTTGATCAATATTGAAATATCCTGCATTTATTTCTTCTCTTCAGGCAAAAACACAAAGGCCTGTCCTGCAGCTCATCAAAATGAGACCAAGTGGTTCCCAAGCAGCACAGTAGATTGTTTATTATGATCCGTGTTCACTTTACACAATTCCACCCTTGTGTATTTTGAATCTTCGGAAGTATGAAAAAAAACTTTGCTAACCAATAGTCTTTAAATCACAGGTTTTCTGGTTATGTGAAAAAACTGCTGTTACCCATTTTCATCAGAGGGTGGCAGAGTTGAGACATTTAGTGGTGGATGGACAGATAGAAGGAGCACTTATGTAATCAAACTGAGGACAGCTGCTATGAAAGCTCAGAATATCTGAACAGAGAAAGAATATCTACAAAATCTTGTATTTTTGGAAGCATTGATGCTTGAAAATAAAATTGTTTTAAGAAGTAAAAACCTAGAGAGTGTATGGGGTCGTAACTTTCTAAAACACAAGACTTACATGGGGTTATTCTAAGGGAATGTAAATGTAAGAAAATTAAAGCGTGCTTGCAAAACACGTAGAATGTGACAAAATATTAAAAAGCATTTTTTATGTTGTTTTGGGATCATTTGGAGGCTAAATGAAGTAGCAGGTTGATATTTTGCACAGCCCTAAGACAAGGTAACATATAATAAAACAAGAAATAAAATAAAATATATTGGGAAATTTAAAGAGTCAGGAACAAATGACTTTCTATGGAAGTCTTAAAGACACACTCCACAACTTTTACATCTTAAAATAATAGTTTTTGGAAAGTTTTGGCGACATACTATCATCTAGGTTCATTTTCGGAGCTGTGATAGTGTTAGGGGGTCCCATGTCTGTTTAACGCACTATACAGCTTTTGACCTGCGGTCCGCCGCCAGAAATACTGACTGTGTGTTGCTTTATGGCACTATATGGCAAGCCAAAGGGATCAAAAAAGCACGCATTTGAAACATTAAAGGGTTTAGAACACGCATACGCATTTTGATCCCTTTGGCTTGTCATAGTAGTATAACTTACACCCGCGGTTTAGAGACTTGAGCAATGGCAGATCCACCAAAGAAAGCTAGAAATCCCTTATCAGAGGAATCTAGGAAAAGAAAAAGAGAACGTGATAGAGCAAGAGCAAAGACCAGAGTTAATATTGGGCCGTCTTTTCCTCGATGGAGAGCTACGGACTCTAGCCTAGCCGTGCTGCTAATGGCTAGGTAAGTAATAAATGATTTCCCCGGGGTTGTGTGTTTGGTCGGGCATAAAGTTGTTATACAGTCCTGATAAAACTATTTATTCAATGTGTGGAGGTGGAAAAGTTTGTTTTCGTTGTTTTGCCTGACATTAGGAATGTTTGATTTTAAAAAGTTTGATTTTAAAATGTTATTTTACGACAGTGACGTTATGCAGCAAGCCTTGAGAGGGCGACAGAGAGCATATATCCACAAAGTTCAAGCTGCAATTTTGGCTTGTTTTTAGCACCCCCTAGAGTCTGTTACTAAAACCAAAAGTGAAACTTATCTCCTCGCTGTGCGTTCATCTTTTTAACACCTTAATCTAACAGCTGAAATGTTTCCTCAGCCTTCATTAGTGTCTACAGGAGCGGTTCATCACTAAATCAAACTCATCAGCTGTGTTCATGATCTAAAACATGCAGGAAACATGCTGGAAGCAGACTGCAGCGCCAGGCATGTCAGCTCCACTTTACTATGCCCAATAGGTGGCGGACTGCCACTCTGAAGTTGCAAGTGTGATATTCTGGCCACAGAGAGCAGTGGGGGTCTGGGTGACATTTCATTAACCCTGTAAAGGGTCATTTTAGCACAAACTGGCTCAAGAAAATGATTTAAAAATATAAAAAAGTTGCATAGTAAGACAAATCCCAAGTCAAGTCCAGGTCCTAAACTTGGTCCTAAAAAAGAAATTAGCACAGAATCACCTCTCATCCGTTGACTGGAGGAGCAGCGGCTCTACTCCGAGTCTCTCACGGACATTGGAGTTTCTCAGCTTACAGCAGCCAGAGTGGGGGGTGGGTGGGCGTGGCCAGCTCTAGAGCCCTGAAACGACTCATTCTGGAAGGTACTGAAACTGCTGAAATTGCTTTATGTGAGATTAATTTAGTGAGAACTTCATGAACATGTTTTCTATAGACCATAGAGCTATTACAACTTAAGAAAATTAAGCTATTAAGCTAATTTATCTCCTTTAAGGGAAATTGTGAATGGTTTTTGCAAGACGTAACAGACGTAACAAACATTAATGAAGTTGAACAGAATATTTTATGTTCATTATGTTTTCAAATATTTTTAGTCAACAGGTTCAAGTTCATATGAAGTCACGGGTCATTGTTCTTAAGGTCCAAGTCGAGTCCAAGTCATGTGACACGAGAACACACTTCTGGGAAATGATAGAGGATGGGATTATTTATTCATTATTAAGCTAACTGTGAAACAAAAAGAGGAAGAAGACCCCTCATAGGTCAGGTATCCTATAGAACACATCTCCCTCTCCTCATCCCACCTCAGCTCTCCTGGAGCTCCCAGGAGGAATGAGCCATTGGCCTCAATCTTCTCTGAAACCAAACTGCTTTGGCCCACTTATCCCTGATCTAAAATAAGAACTACAGCTAAAAATGAGAGATCAGAGTTGTCCCAACTCCTCACAGAAAGAAACAGGCCGAGTTACTCCTGAAACCATGTGACAACCCGCAGCAGAGAGGTTTTATCAGGAAAAGCTCAGGTCAAATATCTGAAAACAAGAAAACTAATGAATATTTTAAAAAATGTAATTTGATAAATAAAATGTCAAGTTCTCAAGTTACAGAAGAACAAGGTAATGACTTTCATCTCAATGTGACTTTGTGAAAGAGGTGAAGATAGTGAGATATTAATCTGCTGAGAGGGACATGTCTCTGAACACAGCAGCACTTTGTAAACACGCTGTCCTTGAATGACTGCATGTCAATTTCAAACCCACCAACAAGTTAAAAGCTTAAACCGAGATGTCCTCGTGGATCTAATCTGGCTGCTCACCATCTCCACTTGCCGCGGGTCCAGGTTGGTGGGCGCTGAGGCTGGAACAGCAAACTGGATCTTCTTCCTCTCTTTATGCTCCCCCTCGACCTCTGTCGACATGGAGGGCTCCATTGTTCTGGTTCCTGGGTGTCTGGGTCCCAGAGGAAGCCAAAGATCTTCTGTGGAAGAACCTCCCACTTCTGAAGTCTCCTCTCTCCTTCCTGTCTCACCTTTTCTCTCCCAGACCTCTCTTAGAAACCTGGGAGGACTTTTCTGTCCACCTGCTGTCCACGTTTCCTCTCCAGGAGCTGCTGTTATCCTCTACTCCTCTGATTCAGCTTTCCCCTAAAAACCTGTGCAGCAGCAGTGCATGTCCTCAGATCTGGCTGGGAGGCAGAGAGGTAGGAGGGTAGAGGATGGAGGGGAGGGGCCAGCAGCTGAAAGTGGGTGGAGACACCAGGAAAGGGGGAGGGGTCACATAAAACAGGGGAGGGGGAGAAGATTTTTCTACCTATCTGAGCTGAGGTTGATTTGTAATCAGAAGCACACACACACACATGCACACACACACACAAGCACACACACACATGCACACACACACATGCACACACACACATGCACACACAAAAACAAATTATAATCTCATCACATCAGCTGAGCCTCTTTTGGCCTCTATTTGTGAATGAGAGATTTATGCTCAGAGGGGGGAGGGGGGCGCATAGACAGATAAACCAG
>SSNS01000448.1:178276-207663 GCA_006937985.1 Aphyosemion australe | reverse complement strand
AAACTCATGGAGCAGACGGAAAACAAGCATGCTGTCAGAAATACATGAACAAAATATTAGCTGTGTAGTGACAGGTTTTTAACATTTTAACAAGCAGGTTAACCACCTTTAGAGTAAATTCAGCTCATTTTCATATTCATGAACTTAAATACCGAAAAAACTTCTAAAATTAAAAGAACTCCTGAAAAAGTACAGGGAAATTTAAATACAAAGTTCAATTTGATCTCAAATTGTAATTACCTCATTCAGTATCATAATCTTTCCATTATTATTACCTTACAATATAATAGAGCTGCACACACAGCATTGGTCCACCTGTGGGTGAGTGGTGATGGTGGAGGCTTCACCTCTACCCTCTGTCAGTCTGGTGGGGCTGAGGATCTGGAGCTTCCTGTGGGGCTTTGGGGCCGTTATGGGGATGGATGAGTGGGGATGGGTTCCTGATGACCAAAAAAGAATAAATAAATAATTTATTTCTTATCTTACTCAATATATTCTGTGTGCAACAAACTAAGCATCTTTTAGTCATCATTTGAAATGCTGACATTCAAACATTGTGACAAACAGAAAACGTCAGATCCTGCAAACGAGACCATCCATCCCTCCATTCCTCCTGCATTCATCATGGGTTACAAGAGAGGGAATGATCAGGTAAGCTTTCTAATCTCCTACGCTAACAGGATGGAGCAGCCAGGCATCGTTAAATCCCCAGACTGTCGGTCAAATTAATAAAATTACAACACAAGGCCGACACAATGAACATGACAAATGGTTCTAATTAGGAACCGAATGGATTCTCCTCAGTGGATTAAAATGATTTGTGTATTAAAACAAATCAAAGAGCTCGTCTTGACATTCATGCTGTGATTCTAAGCTAAGTTGTTATTTGCATCACTCATGTGATTAATGTTTTTACCTGTGTTTTAGCAAAATATTTCATGACCCACTGGACAGACTTTAATTCAACTCTCAAGGGTTAGAAATTCATCAGCATCTGATGCAGACGGCCACCGTTGTTAATGATTAAGCTTAGCAAACACAAAAATGGCTAAAATTTGGATAAACTTGCAATGTGGGATAAAATGTGAAAAGGCAAAAGCTTAGAGTCACTTTCTGAGTTTTATCAATTTATATTATGTTTGTCAGAAAGTTTTAACTTCCTGCAAAAACTCCAAATCCGTGCAGTAAAATCCTAAAGTTAGTCCTACAGCTAACAGAAGACAGTGGAAAGAAATGATAACTAGAGCTTTTTAGGAACTGATAAAGGATGAGTTTAATAACCAAAGTAGAGAGGATTTGTCTAAACCAACATGCAGCAGCCTTTATGAGAGACTACTGTGAGTGCTGCATTACTGGGGTACTTTGTTTGGAGGTGCTGCGTAACCATGACAACCATATCACCACTGCATTACTGGAGATGCAAACACACTAGTTAACAGATGTGAACCTCAGTGAAGTTGTCACACTGAATACATTAACCTTCAGCTGACATGAAGAAATAGAAGCAAATGAACACTATTGGTAAACTAACTATTATAGTTTTGTGGTGAATTTGTGGGTAATTTATCAATTTATCAAGAAATTCTGTTTAAAATGGTCAGAACTTTAAACTAGAGTTCTATTGATTATGAAAAACAGACACTGAATTCAGCAAACATAAAAAAAGTTATAGAAAATTTTAAATCTGCACTTTTAAAAACAGAGAAGCAGTCAAACTAAATTGATAAATTGGTACATTGGGCTCAACAGAAGATGTTAAATGGAACTAATACAGCAGTTGTACATTATTGTGCATCATTGCTACCAATTTTTTTCTTTTATTTATGTGTAAACATCCTTATATAAACTATTTATCTACCCTGTCCTTAAAGGAGTGCTGTTTTCTTTTCACCACTGACAATATGGTAAATGTTCTTATGATGCATTGTGGGGGTAGCATGTGACATCAGTAGCTACTGATCAATAACACCATCATTTCTCAACTTAAGATGATCTTAGGTAGAAACTGTCATTAAAGAATTCATTGATCATTATTCAGTAACGCTGAGTCTGCCTAAACCTCTGAGCGTTTGTTTGTTTATCTCTGATAAAGGCAGATATTGGTTATTTACAGAGTGAGAGGATAAACCCACCTCTATTTTTACTCTGCTCATCTGTGTTTATACGTTTTGTTGCAGGCCTGACATTAAATCAGTGCTTTGGCAGAACCAAAGGAAAAACCCGCTGAAGACAGATCACACGTCCAATCTTAGAACAGCCCGATCGTCACTCCGACAGCAAGCAGAGACAAGCTGTACAAAATGTTTGACCTGTGTTTCTGTATAGTCCCACACAGCCAGCTCCAGAGACAGATTGGAAAGAAAAGTGTAATTCTATCTTCTCCTGATAACGGCGTCTTGGATCATGTGAGGGTCAGAGGGCGAGAGCCTCCTTGTTTGGGTTCTTATGGACCCCCTGCAGATGAAATCTGAGATGCTGATAGATCCAGAAGCATTCTGAGTGTGTGTGTCAGTGCTGTAATGAGCTGATGCATTTTGCAGAGGAGTTTCAGGAACAAACGTTCATAAATATGGATCAGAAAGAGGCTTTGTGTTGGTGTAACAGGTGGTAAATCTGTTTATTAACACCTGACACACTCATACACCTCCATTCTATCATACAACACAACACCACAGGTGAAGGATCTCAGTCAGACACACCTGGTAGAACAGAACATCCAGCAGCTGCAAGAGGCTCCTTTCTTGTTTATTTGCAAGTCTGTTACTGCCACCTACTGGTCAGTCTTTGTTAATACAAGGCATCATGTATTCAGAAAGTCTCTCTCTCTCTCTCTCTCTCTCTCTCTCTCTCTCCCTCTCTCTTCCCAATCTGAATGAATGTAGTAGGGGATTTTAGGCTGTGTTCATGGTTGCTGATGCCAAGCAGGTCGTTTTGAGTAGTTCAGAATCAGCTGATCCGCTGATTCTAACCCTAACCCACAGTCATTCCAAACAACGTTTTTTCTTCTAAATGATGATTTGAATTTTGGCTTTTTTTGTATTTTACAGTAAGCAACTTTCCTGTTGATTTTTTGTTTGTTTGTTTGTTTGTTTGTTTGTTTGTGTGCTGGTGAAGGTTCTCAGTCATCTAGGTCATGGTAATCCAAATTGGGTTCGAATGAAGGCAACTGGACTTCTTTGGTTTCTTGAAGACGTTTCTCATCTCATCCGAGAAGTTTTGACAAAGCTCCTCGGATGAGAAGCGAACATATCTAAAAACACCCAAAGATGGATAATAATAAAATATTGGTCTTCCTTAATCTTGCTGAACATCTGTGGAAAGACCTGATGGCGTGACCTTTGTTAGAGTGGAACACCACTTTTTGGGTCCCTTGGGAATTTTCCTGATTTCCAGTAGGATTCTTCAGAAACTGCTATAGCAGGTCGTTACAGTAAGTATTCTGGCAGACTTTTTATACATTAAAGATTTTCAACACATCTTAGAGGTTTGGAGTCATTGTCCTGTTGCAAGAGGAAACTGACCCTGATCAAGTGTCGTCCGGAGGGTAGAATCATTTCTTACACAGAATCATTTTTGCCAACACAACCAAAAACTGACAGGTCTCCAAAGAGAGTTCTTTTTTATGGTTATTTTAATAAACACATAAACAGCTGCTGATTCTTCAGACACTAAACTATAATGTCAGTAATGTCTAAAGAATATCTCATCAGATTACCTTGTAGAACTGGTGGTCTGCCAGGATGAAAATCCTCAAAGACCATCTGAGATACAAAAGTTCTATTAGTTTATAACTGAAAATGTTCATTAGATCCCATTTTTCCATGTGCTCTCATGGAAGACAAGAACATTTCCACATGCTGAGTCAGACATTTTTTCAGAAACCCAAATGTGACAGTTACTGATGACCAACAGCAGAGGGCAGACTTTTGTCACATTTGATTCTTTAAAAACCTCTCAGTGTTGCTGAAAAGGACCTGACGTGTTTAGAACTTAACTTTTCTCACAGTTCAGTGAGGATGAACAAATGGATTCAGAATGTGATGTGTGTGTGTGTGTGTGTGTGTGTGTGTGTGTGTGTGTGTGTGTGTGTTCTCATGAAGCAACAGAGATATGGTGCTGAAGATGTAGCAGGTGGAGGACATGGTGAAAGCAGAGATTGAGGAGGACATGGCAGTAGGGCAGTGATTTAATTAGCACCCTCTACCCCCTCCAGCCCTTCACTCATAGCATCAATAATGCATGGCCCCTTGTTTCCACTGACATAATTAATCCTCTCTTACTATAATTAAAAGCCAAAAATCCCACAAGATGGCAGGGCTTGGCCAGGCGAGGGCTCGGGTTGGCACAGGAACTAATGAAACGCTCACCCTGTGGACAGACTGACAGACAGACAGCTGACTGAAAGATCAACAGTCAGCCCGACTCAGACTGGGAGAACGAGGCTGAAGTACAAGTAAACCAATACAGACATCAAAGAAAACCAAAGATTCTAAGACATTAAACTTAAACTGACGTGTGCAAAAAGGAGCAGCAAGCACACTTAAAAGCCTCCTAACAGGACCCCCCCCCACACACACACACACACACACACACACACACACACACACACTAAGCATCCAACTCCCAGATGAGGTGCATCTCTGCTGTAGCCAAACCAGACGAGAGAGAGGCGGAGCTTTCTGATGCTGCAATTAGGACCACACTGTCTGGGCGAGAAAACCAGAATGAATATTTCAGTCCAGAGATCTCCTCTGGTGCCTATGGTGGGGGTCTGGCAGACACCCATCCACCCACACACACACACACATACACACAAGTAGTCACACAAGAGAAAGAGAGGGGCTGCCAAAACCATTCACCTCACTATTGCAAACACCACAATTATCACATCAGCATCGCTGCGTGTCAATGCTTCTGCTCATAGAGGTTTAGAATCAGAGGATGGAGTCAGGGATGTTTCTTTTTAGGTGGAAATGGGTGGAGCAAACACACGGGTCTGGACACGTGCCAGAAAGCAGCCCCATTGGAGTAGCAAAGGTCACTTCTCAGCCTCAGTTTCTTCTCCTTGATCAGCTTTTCAGCCGTCTCTCTCAGAACCTCACTGGACTTGGAGCGCTCCCTCTGGTGGAGCAGCGCCCTCCTCCTGCCCCTCCGTCCTCGGCCCCATCTCCACTTGATTTATCGCCCTAAAATACCACTGCACTAATTAGTCAAGTAATTAATTAATAGGCATTTGCATTTGTGCATATGCAATTAGAGGGTTGGAGAGAGGAGAGTGCAGATGGGGTCCAGCATTCTGGTGTGTGTGTGTGTGTGTGTGTGTGTGTGTGTGTGTGTGTGTGTGTGTGTGTGTGTGTGTGTGTGTGTGTGTGTGTGTGTGTGTGTGTGTGTGTGTGTGTGTGTGTGTGTGTGTGTGTGTGTGTGTGTGTGTGTGCAGAAGTTTACACCTCTCATAGAAAGACAAGTGAAGTGCAGGTCATCACCTCACGTGTCTGACAGTGAGATGGGGGGGGGGGGGGGTGACAGCTCTGGGAAGGCGTGGCTTGATGACTTTGAAAGAGGTGTCATTTTACCAGAGATGAAGAGCAAAGATGGCGATGTGAGAGGTCTTAAAGGGAAAGAGCGTTGAGTGTGTGAAGCACAGCAGGTGGTCCTGGCTCAGACTAATCCAGCTGTTTAAGACATTAACCCATAGAGTCCGTCTGATTGTTGGCATTTAGTATTTACTTTGGCAAAGTGAGCTGAAGGTTGTTGAGAATCACACCCATTTTTCTCTGGACCGCAGCATCCTCCTCTTCCTTACAGAGCAGCTGAGGAAGGATGCTCCCCCAGAAAATCCTAAAGGGGGCACCAAAACCAAAAGTCACAACAGAATTTCTGGAGTTTATTATGTTTGAACTTTGAAAACTACTAAGTGTCTTCATCCTTTTCTGCTTATCAGGGTCCAGGTCACAGGAGCAGGAGTCCTCTCCTCATCTACTTCCATCAGCTCCTTCAGTAAAATCTCTTGGCATTCCAGGGCCATCCTGAGATATAATCCCACCAGCTTATTCTGAGTCAACCCTGGGGTCTCCCCTGGAGGTGTTCAGGGAGCATCACGAACACATGTTCCAACCACCTCAGCTGGCTCTTCTCAACGTGGAGGAGCACCGGTTTTACTCCAGGTCCGGATCCCAGATGTCCGAGCTGCTGGCTGAGGCCAGGCTCAAATCTGTTTGGGAAAAATGCCCTGATGTGAGAGCAAGTAGCTTTCTGATTTGTTTTATTTTAAATCAAGTAGCTCACTGGCTAAAATTTTGGACCACATTAACGAGGGAATCTCCTCAATATCCAAAAATGTTAATGAGGGTTCTCAGTTTCCACGTGGTTTTTGTGACACAAATTGTCTCTCAAAGTCGTTGCAGCCACCTTGAGCTCTTCTCAGTTTAGTTTCCATAAGAAAAATAAAAGCAGTAATAATATGAGGATGTTAAAATTACCATAAATAGTTACTATCATACAATAATAATGAATAAAAATGAATAAAGAAAGTAATTTTTTTATGTTAACAATTAAATATCTCCAACTCCATCGGTCATGACTGAATAAGTCATGACTGATGGAGTCCGATGAAAAGCAGGATGAATATTCAGCCGTCACTTTGAAAGCATCAGCTATGTCTTCAGTGGAGGACTACAAATAAATGTGACATCAGATTTAAAAATGTTTAATTTCAGCTACTCAGGATGTCAAACAGAATCAGATATGAGCCACAAATCTGAGTTTGGGCAGTTTTGTTGTCTGCAGTGTGAATGTGGCCTGTATTTTGATTGATTAGAGAATTTACAAATGAGAATTCTGAGGTTCAGCAACAATTTTGTGAAGAAAAAGAGGATAAAGTGCAAAATAAATGAGGTTTGTGGCTAAATATGACATTAAATGTTACATAAACACTGGAGTTTACTCACAGCATCATAGTGACAGAGCACACAGAGAAGGGAAGGAAACATCATAAACCTCTAGTTCACAATAAAAACATCTAAAACAGGGGTCACCAACCTCGGGGCCCACGGGCTCCATGGTGCCCCCAGGAAGGTGCCCACAGGCCCTTTCTCTAAATAGCACAAATGTACAATAAACTAATAAAATCTACCTCCATCTTTATTTTTATCACAAATTCATTAATATAGATTTAAAAATTCAATATTCTTTGAAAACAATAAATGATGTTTATTATACATGAAGTTTAGTTTAACTCTGATCTCTTCCAGTTCAAAGGTCAGTATTGTATCAACCTGCTAGCCCTTTATAAGGCGCAGTACCCATGAAGTAGTGCTCAGCTTCACAAAGGTTGGTGACCCCTGATCTATAACTTCAAGTGTCTGATTCATACGAGTCACAGGGCATCACTGGAATTTACCTGTTCAGAAAGAGAAAACAACTAATAACAGAAAGAAACGTACTGTTGCACTATTGTCTCCCACCTGGAAGCCCCGATCGTTCACTTTCTGAGTCAGAGATGAATGTGAGACGACTTTGAGAGGAGAGAGAGGACCGCCTCTAAATCTGAGATACAAAAGAGGATCTGACCATCCAGGAACTAAAATCAATCAATCAATTAACCCTTTAACATCCACATCTTTCCATCCTCCTTGTTTTTATTCATTTGAGGCTAATATAATTGTATTACAATGTCTGTAACAGTATTATAAGTTTAATGTTATTAACTAAGTAATAATCCCCATATTTTTTAGATTATTTTTATTTTATGTAATTATTATTTGTCCTGATGAGTCTAGTTCATACTGCAGTAAGATGGAGGGACTGGACTGTTGTTTAAACATTTAACCTGGAGGTCAAACTCATGGGTATAGATCCGGTCTGTTGATATTAAAATGCATTTATCTGCAGCGCATGTTTTATAAATTAAATATGTATGTTTTATAAAATAAAATATGTTTTATATTTATTTTTTGTATATTAAACACCCTTTTTGGAATTATTTCAACTACAGATGTGAAATTAACCCTAATGGTGACTTTACTACCTGATTTAGAAATTTACAGTTTAAAAGCAAACATTAGAAACGTAAATGAGTCTCTATACATCCTCTCTAGCAGAGGAATGTTTTAATTATTTCAGTGACTGTCTTATTTATGGTTAAAATAAAATAAATTAAACTGAATGATGTCATATTTTGTGGCATTTGCACTTTCACTGAATTACAAATACTAAACACACTGGACACAAGTGTTTCTATCATGCTCGTTAGACTGCCTATAGCCAAAGAGGGGTGCAGCTAATTTCTGGGGGTACCGACTGGCCCCTCCCCTTAGTGGTGCCTGTGACTCACATGCTGACACAACCACACCGGGGTCTGGGGTAGTGCCAGGTTTTCACCCCCTGATCCCACAGGGGAGGAAACACATTAGTGGATATGCAGCTGCCACACCGCTGGTGACCTCACAGGTGACCTCACAACCGTCCCTCTGAAGGTGGTGATCCAGATCCAAGGACAACGATGAGCTTCTATCAGCTATTTCTCCTCCTCCAGGTCCCTGTCCCCCCTAGCTCCACGTCTCTCCTTGTGCCAACTTGGACTCTGCGGTCACCGGGCTCATTTCTCCCACATTAGCTTCAATAATGCCTCCTAAATAGAGCAGTCTCCGAGCTGCTGGTGACACAATGCAGCGACTCAGACAAACTGAGCACCAGGATGGAGAGGAATTCTAGCATCTCCACGGCTCGTGTGCCAACATGCCTCCTCCTTAATCCTGGGCACCTCTGCCAGCTCCATCAATTCCCCGTCATCCGCCTCCCCTCCTCTTCCTCCTCATTTGTCATCCATCCCTGGTGGACCTGCACACCTGGGTCCCAGGCTGGCTCCCTGCAGGCGCTGCTCTCTCCCTCTCAGACATAAACATTTGATCTTCACACACAAACATTCATCTATATGTAATATTATATCTGATTGTTCAGAGACAAGTGGGTCAGCTGCTGCGACTCTGAACCAATCAGAACTGGTTTTGGGCTCCTCTGAATACATGGAGGCATAATTTGATCCAATTAGGTAAATAAATAAACAATATGCCTTCTGTTGCAGGGCCTTAATGCACTTAATGCACCCCCTCCCCCACCCAGACATGAAAGCTGGTGGAGGGGGGTGCATTTGCTTCTTATTATCTTTTGAAACTTGAGCATGAGCGTGATTGATGACATGTTTAGGTGATTTTAGCACCTCCTTTATTTGAGGTCAAACATTATTGTCACTTAAACATATTTCACATGAAGTTGTTCATATTTGCGTCCTTTAATAGCACGCGCAGCCTCCCACTCATTTATTGGCTGATGGAGCCTGGGTTTGGCAGGTGAATTCAGAGATTTGGATTTAAAAAGTGGCCTGCATGTCTGGAGGTCAACAGTGATGAGTTTTGTTGTTCCTCCATCTTATTTTTCTCTCTTCTGTTTTTCCTTCTTTTTCAGGCTGTGTGAGCGCTACCGCGGTGACAGATGGCGGAGCCCTCCTCCTCCTCCTCCACCTCCTCTCTCTCTCTCTCTCTCTCTCTCTCTCTCTCTCTCTCTCTCTCTCTCTCTCTCTTCCCCCGGGAGGCCAAATCTCTCCGAATGCGGGCGCATGTCAATCACCGGGCTCTCATGTGATGGCTCTTGCCGGTGACGTGCAGCCATATGGGCGCTGGCATCACAGCCTGAGCTGGTATGTAACCCCGTACCCGGTATAGCTCACGAGCTGACACGCGCGCGCGCACTTACACACACACACACACCCGCTCCCTCACGCATAAACACACTGAGACGCGCCAGGACGCACACCAAGCTCCGGTTATTCGCTCCCCGGTACTGAACGGACTCAGCAGCACCGGTGAACGACAGTCGCGCGCGCTTCCTGCACCTGATAGAGAGCGCGGCGCGTGCGTCCATGAAGATGGTTTGAAAGTGAAGCGCGTGGGGTTTTGTTTTTCCTTCTTTTTTTCTTTTTGTGCCTCCGAACCTGTGAAGAGCGCGCGTGAAGGTAAGTTGGAACAGTTAAGGTGAACAAAAATGGTGGATAAATTAATCAAATTAACCAATTTCCTTTGAACTGGTCTGATTGTGTTTTACATTCATGTTTGGGGGATTTAAATCGCCTGTTTGTAGAAAATGTGTTTCCTTGTGCAGTCATCATGTTGCGTTAATGAAGCAGCTTTTTAGAGGAGAAATAACAAGTCTGTCCAGCTTTAATGAGCTTCGTCCTTTTATTGGCTTTTATTGCTCCCCATCTTTCCTTTAAACGTCCTTCAACTTCTCACCCTACCTGGATTGTTTCTGATGGACTGACTCAAACCTAAATTTGGTTCCTTTTGGATCTTTCGGGGAGCAGATCTGATGATGTATAGATCTGGACCCTGATTAGAAATTCCTGCGCTGCGCTTGGACCAACAAAACAAAAGACTGATACCCAGATGAATTTCCGGGGAAGGCGTTTCGATCCGCTCCACAGTCTCCATCCAAGGACGCGTCCTCGAGCTCAGACGGGAGATTATTGGTGGTCTTTGTCGATGATTTGCACGTTCTGGCTCGTGCGCAAGTGAAAGGGTGCCACGATTGTCCGCGACAGCCCGCAGCGCGATTTATCTCACGCATTTCTAACGAGAGCTAAAAGGATACAAGTGAATTCCATTTAAACCATTTAAAAGTGCGTGGGAATCACGCGCTGGTGCATACAGAATTACGTGTGAAATCTATTTCGTGTAAGCTGCACGGTCTGTTAATTGTGGCGTTTTTGTTCCGTCTAATTGCGTAAACCTCCCGGTTCTGAGATTTAAAAACGGAATTTCGCCCCTGGCACACCCCCCGAGATAATTAACCAACCATCAGAGCCTACCTGAGTCTTTCTGCTGCTGCTCTGGAATAACAGGAAGTCTTCACAGTCCTCCTGGTGGGACAACATCTGCTGATCAATAGGATTAGATCATTATTTACAATTTATTACTGTTTCCTTTATTGTTAATTAAATTAACCAACAAATACATTGAAAATTCTCTTTAAAATGTACAATTTTTTGACAAGTGACTGATTCTCTTTGTCAAAAAAAAAATCATTGTTCCCCTAACTTACACGGACCCCCCCCCCACACACACACACACACACACACACACACACACCACCACCACCAGGAGGTGTGCCGCGCGGATGAACAGTGCTGGAATGCAGCCAAAAGTGTATATGGGCGTCAGGAGGAGTGAAAGTGGGGGCCCCCATGGGACCTGTAATGTGGCCCCTGCCGCTGGGACCCGCTGCGAGAGGGCGCGACAGGGCACCGGGGAGGCAGCAGGGAATTAAATGGGAATCCGTCTAACTGGAAACAGGCGGAGAGCTTTCAGCGGTTTTTTATTACTATTTTTTTTAATACGCTTTCAGATTTTATTTGAAGTCCTTTTATGAAAATATTACAACAAAAATTATATTATATATTCTAATTTAATAAAAATAGATGCAGTTTAGTTTTTCCGGCTATGCGGCTCCGTTTGCCTCCTTGTTTTTGAAGGCTGACCTTGGACTTCTCTCCCTGCAGATTCACAATGTTGACGAGGCTTTTCAGTGACCCTTCGCTGCTTCCAGATGTTCAGAAGTACTCCTCCTGGGCGGAAGACAGCGATGGAGAGGACAGCAAAATAAAAGATGATGATGCGGACAGGCAGGAGGACATGGACGACTCGGATCTGAGAGGAGACAGCCGGACGCACTCCGAGCATGCAGGCGAAGACGACGAGGACGACGAGGTGGAAGAAGAGGACGACGGGGAGGACACAGAGGGGGACAGACCCAAGAAGAGGGGCCCTAAGAAGCGCAAAATGACCCAGGCCCGGATCGAGCGCTCCAGGATGCGGCGGGTAAAGGCCAACGCACGAGAGCGGACCCGTATGCACGACCTAAACTCTGCGCTTGACAATCTGCGTAAAGTGGTGCCCTGCTACTCCAAAACACAAAAACTGTCCAAAATCGAGACGCTGCGCCTGGCTAAGAATTATATCTGGGCCCTGTCGGAGATCCTGCGCTCCGGGAAGAGGCCCGACCTGGTGGCCTACGTCCAGACTCTGTGTAAGGGACTGTCCCAGCCCACCACCAACCTGGTGGCGGGATGCCTGCAGCTCAACTCCCGCAACTTCCTCACCGAGCAGCAGTGTCAGGAGGGGGGCAGGTACGGTTCCGGTTCCTTCTCCATGCATTCCTACCCCTACCAGTGCGCGCGCCTGTCCAGCCCCCACTGCCAGCCGGGCTCGAACTCACATCCGCTGCGCACGCACGGATACTGCTCATACGAGTCTCTGTACGGAGGGAGCGGATCACCGGAGTACAACAGCCCAGAGTACGAGGGGCCTCTCAGTCCGCCCCTGTGCATCAACGGGAACTTCTCCGTGAAGCACCAAGGATCCGCGTCCCCGGAAACCGAGAAGGGGTACCACTACTCTATGCATTACTCCGGCCTGCCTGGATCCAGACCCGCAGGAGCCCACAACCTGGTGTTTGGCTCTGGGAACCGGAGCGGCATTCACTCGGAAAACGTCCTGCCTTACCACGACATGCACTTACACCACGACCGGGCCCCCGTGTACGAAGAACTGAACGCGTTTTTTCACAGCTAGATCCCGTCGTGCGTCCACTTGCTGTCAACAATCTATCCACGGCACACTTCTGGAAACCCCCAACTCTTCCAGGATCTGGGAATTCTGGAGAGTCTACCCTTCATTGTTGTCTTCAGTGTTTTTTATTTAATCGGTTTGATCTTGAATCAGTTTCGCTGCAGTGAGGGAACGAGTGGAGGCTGAGCCACCTTATTTTGCGCAATAAAAGCTTTCCATCTTTTGACTGAACCTCTTGAGGATCCAATAAATAACCCCCATCAGGAAGAGGAGAAGGTCGTTTAAAACTGTTAATATTTCCCACGTGTGGCTTGTGTTTGTGTTGATGGTTGTTTGCATTTTGAGGACTGAACGTCAACGTTTACTCACTTTTTACGCGCCGAGCAAAAACCTTGTTGGAGATTTCTTTATGAAATCTGAAACCTGACGCTTGACAGAATGATGCAATATTCCAATGTGAAGGATCTAAAAGGAATGCAAAAAGAAAAACTAAACTAAGAAAATCAGAAAAGTGAATAATAAATGTGTTTGTTGGATTGTTTCTTTGGATCCATTTTCACCAGTTAATTAGAAGTTTGGCATCTATGCAAAACCCAACGAGACCCAGAGAGGGACTGTCCATCAGCACTGCTGCTGCTCACACACACACACACTCACACACACGGAGAGAGAGAGAGAGAGAGAGAGAGAGAGAGAGAGAGAGAGAGAGAGAGAGAAAGAGAGAGAGCAACACCCATCAAGTCTGGCCAGAATAAAAATTAAATTAAATGACACTAGAGAACACTTTTTTATTTTAATCATATTTTATCTGAAGTGTTGTAATCGTTCTGTACTTTATTTATTTTTAATTTAATTTAAATGTCTATTTATTTAGAAAATTATTATTATTATTATTATTATTATTATTATTATTATTATTATTATTATTATTATTATTGCACGTGTTTTATTGTGCTTTTTATTTTGTAATTAATGTTAATATGGAAATGAAGGGAGCACTGTATTTCTGTTTTTTTTTTTGTTTTGTTTTGGTTTTGGTTTTGTTTGTTTTTTTAATAAAATTCAAGTCTTTCAACTTTGTATTCAACCAACTGTGTGGTAAAATAAAATAACAATAAAGCACGCTGTGCAACTTGATGTTTTTTCTGTGACAATGAGAGGAGAGTTTGATCAGCAGCCCGAGAAGGCCTGCTGCCACACACTGCATGAACTCCAGAGAGCTTGAGGGCCTTTGGTTGAATACGTTGGCCAGGTGGGAGGAAAGAGTCACAATCTCTGCCAAACAAAAACATGTCAATGCGTCATTTTCTATTCTTGGTCACCTGCTCGGATTCATAAATAACCTTTAAAACTTAATGCACTTTTTGGTTTGATATTAGAACTTTAACTAGCTATGTTTGAAAATTTGGGCTGAACTAATCTGAGTTTGCACGCTGTTATGTAAACGAGATTAAGGTGCGATTCAGTTCGTTTATATTAGGGAAGAGTATTTCAGCACCACGGAAAGCTCCTACATAGACTTCCCTGTAAACGTCAGCATGTTTGATGTTATGTTTCACACACGGCTGCATTTGGTCATATACAGTTGTACAGTTGAATGTGTGTGTATATATAGGCCTATATATATATATATATATATATATATATATATATATATATATATATATATATATATATATATATATATATATATATATATATATGACACATTACATTGGTTTTAGCTGAAAGAGACATGGTTGTACAGCTTTGTGTGAGTGACGTTTTGCTTTCCATAAAACTGCATGGCTGCTCTGGGTTTGGAGCGCTGCCCCAGAACCCATATGGTCCCCTTAAATGTCCCAGTAAGGACACACACTGAGACGTTTGGTTTAAATCAGTCTCAAGTCCGGTCGTTTGACTTCATGACATTTCTTCAAATATCTTTAACGCATTAAAGTCAGATGTAGATTTCAGAATATGTATTTTTTTAAATTAGTGTACAAAAATGTTGTCCTATAAGTTATCGCGATCTTTAGACACCCAGCTTTACTCTTTAAATTAACGCAAAACGAAATTACGAAAGTTTCTTTTTAAAATTTACTTTTTATTTTAAAAAAATACAAAAAATCGCCTTCAACGTATGGTGAAATATTAAATGTAACATATGTTATATTAATTAGAATTAAAAACGAACGAAACAACAATTTATAAAGAAAATTAAATTAGAAAAACTTGTTTAACAAAAAACGAATAAAAACATGTAGCGCTTTTGCTACAATCGTAAACCAACTTAATAAAAGAAAATAACATGTTTTAAAGCCATATTGAATTAATTTTATCATTTTAAACGCAACAATTGTGATTTTATGCAGAATTTTGCTGTGACAGATTTCTCTTATTAGGTCTAGAGGCTTTTATTTTGATGGATTGTTGACTTTTCTAATATCTGTATTCTAATTTGCACATTAAATACGTTTAATAACTCCCAGTCGAGCAGGTTAATGTTTGATTGTAGAATCCGGAACACTTGGTATTTCCACCTGTGAGACTCCCTGATGGGAATCAAACCAGTGACTGTGGTTCTGATGAAGCTTTCATGTCCACTCGGTGTTTTTGTTATTATTATGATGTTGTTTAGGCCCTCTTGTATTTGCCCTCACCAATAAAACAAAACCAACTTAAAACGTAAAAAAAGAAAGAGGCGTGAGTCCAAAAGTGAAGCCAGCAGCACCGGGAAGAGGGCATCTATCAAAATCCTCCCCGAGCCTCCTCCATTACAGCCAGCGCCACCTCCTCTTCCTCCACAGTCCGGTGAGAGTGAGGAGGAAGAGAGAGGTTGGCAGGCTGGCGGAGGAGAGTCGTGCCAAGTCCCTTAATGTTCCCCAGCAGCAGCACCGGGAGCTCCGGGGAGGACAACCCGGAGTGCGCCGCAGTTCGGCGGCCAAAGTGGCTGCTGGGAGGAGTCGGGGCTTCGCTCCTAATTTTTGCAGCATCTGTTCATTATCCAGCACGCTTAAAAAAGAAAAGATAAAGAAAATGGGGCCTATTCTGAGTAACACACACACACACACACACACACACACACACACACACACACACACGCAGACACACACGGTAGTGAGACTTTTTTTATTGTTATTATTGTAAAGATTTGGTCCATGAATTTGCATTTTGCTCTGAAACGAGGCGTGAAGAGGAGCGTGTTGCATTCCTGGAATTTAGCCGACCGCGTTTTAACCTTGCAACAAATGAGTCTGATGGCGCAGAGACACGAGCTGGAGCCAAATCACCACCAAACAGAAAGAATGTAAAACGTCTGTCACTTTTGTTGGATCACAACACTTTTCAGAGATCAGGAGTCAGGACGTCAAAGCAGATCGCAGAACGGGACGATTTTGTTTAATTTGGGAGTGGGACGACTTTATTACCCTTACAAATAAGACATGTTGTCAAAAAGAATCGGAATTATCGGAGTCCATGATTGCGTAAAAGACACAACGAGATGGTGTGTTGTATATTTCTTTATCCTCAGGCATTATAATATTTTGTTTTTATTGAATTTTCTTATTTGAGAAAAGTCAAAGTGCGCTGTCTCGACCGCAGATTTAAATGAATAACAATAATAAAAACTTGCAGTGACACTCTGCTGCACTCAGGATGAAAAGTGAGTGAATGAATCTCGCTGTTTAAATTATCATGTTCATGCCCACTCATTTTCTCACTCAACTCGGTGAAAGAAAGAAAGAATCAGGAGTGTTTGTCCGACATAACAGTCAATAGTGCGATTATCAAAATGTCACAAGTACTCTGGTGTGAAATCCAATTAACGTCGAGTTAAAATAATAATAAATGTTTCAGCAAAATCTGGTTCAAATAATTACAGACGAAGAGAGCAAATAATCCGGTGGGGAGAACAAATTAATAAAGTAATAAGATAACTTGTTTAAACAAATAAAGTTGCAAAAGTTTTACTACTATTATACGATTAAAACATGTTATCTTATTAAGCAATAAAGTTTAGTTGCACCAAGCATCAGTAAAATTAAAAGGTTTGGGTCTAAACGTTTAAACCTAAATTCACATTTCTATGTTGAAAAATATTTATGATTAAATATAAAGTTACATCTAAGCATTACAATGAACTGAATATAGGTGGAGCTTATATAGGTTATGTGAAAATGGAGGCTGCCTAAACAGAAGTAGCCAATCAAGGTCAAGGCCTGCTCTAGCGCCTTCTAGAGTCCTAGAACCCCCCAAGGCGCTTTACAACACAATTAGTCATTCGTCCATGCACACACATTCACACCCTGGTGATGATGATGAGCTACAATGTAGCCACAGCTCCACAGGCTCCACCGGTCCCTCCGACCACCACCAGCAGGCAAGTTGGGTTAAGTGTATTGCCCAAGGACACAACAGCAGAATTCTCTGCCGGGAGCTGGGATTGATCTACAGCTCTCTGATTTCTGGACAACCCGCTCCTGAGCTGGAAGGTGAAGAGATCCCCAATTGAACGCCACAGAGATAACCACCCATACAGCTGGGTGTTTAGTAGAGGATCTCTTCACCCCACATTTATTTTGGGATGCTGTTTTGTTTTCTGTTAGATTTTGCACAATATCTTACTGTTTTATATGTGTAATTCCACTCTTAAGGTTCATTTTAACATCCTTATTTAAAGCGAAACGTCGTAAAATATTTTTATTTATAATCAGAACCGCATTCAGGAGGAAATGCGCACTTTTCGGCCAACCGGGAATCGGTGCTATTCCCTCCCCGTTCTTGCATGCGGGTCTGTCACTGGCAGTCCGCTCGCAGGAAATTCCACAACATCTGTTTGTTATCACACAGCCGGGGCTCGGTGGAGGATCCAGGCTGGAGGTTCTGCGAGGGGAGAGGGAGGAAGAGGAGGATGAAGACGGGGCAGGAGGAAGGGGTGAGGAGATAAAGATCCGGGTGATTCAGGTAGGCCCTTGGCAGGTGGCCAGGTGTGCCAGATGTCGTCCAGCAGGATGAAATTCTTCTTCTTCTTCTCCAGAATCCTCCCGTGAAAACCGCAGCTGCGGTTCGGAAGGTTCGGGTGTGGCTGACCCCTGTTCGGGAGGTTAAACAGGAGCGGTGATCAAAAAGGGGGGGTTCTGTTCGTTGCTGGTTCACACAGATGGCACGTGAGCGCGCGCGTGTGTGCGTGCACGTATGTTATGATAGGGTTGGATGATGCCCCGGTCACATGGGCAGCAGTAATTGGCCTCCATATTGACCAGTTTGCAGCGCTGGGGGGCGGGCGGTCTCCCAGCTGGACCTGTCAGATGGCATCGCATCCACCTCACTGATCACCCCCCGGACGACCTCCGCACCTCTTACTCTCCACCCTCGTTCCCTTTCATCTCTCTCCTCCTCCTTCATCCCTTCATCTCCATCACCTTTAATCTGGCATCGCCCGCCTCCTCCGGGACCGGGACGACCTGCCGAACGTCACTGTCTTCATTCGCTGAGCTCCTTCAAACTTCTGACAAGAACTCTGAACTTGGAGCTGCTGCGACACAGCTGCTCCCAGCAGTGGCGCAACTAGGGGGGACCTCAGGGGGCAATGGCCAAGTTTATGATATTAAATGATGACCCCTAAAAGGATAAATTATTTATTTCTATTTTGTTTTATGGATTTCTATGTTAAATGTAAATATTTAGAATCTTACATGACAAGTTAAATCTAAATATTTGGAATCAGATCTAAATTCGAATATTCAAAATCAAATCCAACAGTTTATTTTTAGATCTAAATATTGAATTCTAAAAATAGATGTTGCAATTTTAAATCATGAATACATGCAAATTCAGATAAAGGAAGTAGCCTACCAAAATAAAAGTGAGGTGAGGAGATCTCCTATGAGCATGGTTGGTGGCTTCATAGTGGTTTTTTCCAACCATAGAAAATGTATCAATGTGCAGAGAGAACATCAATGATCCATTTTAAATATGTAAATTTAACTTAATGTAGTTTGGATTCCATTTATTTATTATCAATGTAAATATCTCAAATCAATTATGGTCTTTAAACATTATTTATTTATTTATTTATTCATTCAATTGCTTATCTATTTATTAGGCCTATGGTAGATTATTTTGGTAAATCCATATGACACAAGCAAGCATAATGAATCTCCTGTAGTGGTCGCATCGGTTTTCCCACCTGGATCATCAGCTGATTCCCGGCTGCATGAGCTCCTAACCTTGCAGCATCGGTTGTCTCTGCAAAATCTGTCACTCAGATTTTTCTCTAAACCAGAGCTCTCTGTTTTGAAATGCTGTCGAGTCGTGTTGTAAATTGAAGATTAATAAATTAATTTCATCTCTGATTTATTTTTTTCTTTTTGGCAGGGAGACTATTCGGACTAAAAATAGTTAGCTGAGAATTGTGCACATACAAGCTGGCACAGAGTCAGTTTAATTTAGCAACACGACTGAAAATAGTCTCAGAAAATGACTGGATATTTTTAACACTTAATTAAATGTGTAGAAAGAAGAAAGCATCTAAAACTGTTATGTATTTGAGGAAAAACATCCATTCATGTTTATTTATTGCAGTGTGAGTTACACAGAAATGTGTGTGTATCCGAGTAACTTTTAGCCTGGTACCCCCCTCCCGCCCTGAGCAGTGATGGTGTGTGTTTTGTTGTGAGATGCCTGACTGTGAGGAGTTTTTGCTGCAGAAAGGATTTTCATCCCAGACTTGGCAGGAGAGGGTCTCTGGGTAGGTAGAGAACAATCGTCTCTCCTCCATTGCTGTCAGCCAGGAAACACAGAGAGCTGGCACGCGCTCAGTGGGAAAAAGAGCGGGAGTGACAATAGGATGGACACACACACACCCACCCACACACACACACACACACACACACACACACACACACACACACACACACACACACACACACACACACACACACACGCAGATCTTTTCCCCACAAAATGGGCTCTGATGATGCCATTGGGGATGGTGGATGACAGGCTGGTTCTGAGAAGTGGATGGGAGGGCCTCGTGAAAATAGTCTGTAAAATGACCGGAGTGTCATCCTGCTGTCAGACCAACAGACGGACAAACTGACGGAGAGAGGAGAGGAAAACAGGGATCAGGAGAGGAGAACCCACATGGGGGTTTTAGAGGTGCTGTTTGATATACTGCTCTATCGTCTGGACAGGTGTTGTCATCATCCTCTCCTCTTCCTCGATACATGCAGCAGTGTAACAAGCATGTGTGCCTTTATGGGAGTAAAAACAGGGAGGAGGAGGAGGGAGAGGAGGATGAAGTGTGTTTGTGTGCAAGGAGGAGGAGGAGAATGAGACGAGGGGGTGCACACTTAAATTCTGTGACATCTGTTCATTACAACCAGAGTGTGTTTATTTTTATACAGCCAGCCACAAGCGGAGAGAGCTCGACTGGCACCGCTGGTTAATGTAGCAGCCCGCTAATACGGCAGAGCCAATGAAATATTAACACACACACAGGAAAGATGAGCAGAAGATAAGATAATATGTGACAAAAATGCACTCACACACTCCACACATAAAGTCTCCATCCTGATCTCATTAAGGAGAGACACACTCACGAGTCACAGTGGAAAGGCCTGGAAACGGTGCTGCAGAACATAAAAACACTTCAGAGGAGGGAAAACATCAAGATGCTCCTGATGCAGTCAAAGATTCTGATGAAATCATGCTGCAGTGCAAACTGGAAGTGAGAGATATCTGCTCAGATTTAATGCTCCTGTGGTAAAAATCAAACACATCTAATCAGAAAAGACCAGATTTGATGGATTTAGTTACTAAAATGTTAAATGCATGTCTCAAGATGGGATTTTTGGCAACGTAAAACATTAAAAACTGTTCAATCAAAGCAAAAATAAACTTCACATTTATTTAGATAAAGCATAGGAAATAAAATATAGTATGTATTTGAATTTACTTTTCACTTTTATATGTCTACTAAGTGGGTCAATGAGTGCAATGCTAACATGTTAAAGGTCTAAACAAAACATGTTTATGAAGTTCTTTGCACTAAATCCTTCTCACATAAAGGTATTTCAGCAGTTTTATTCTTGACAGTTTCAGTACCTTCCAGAATGAGTCGTTTCAGGGCTCTGTCACTTTAAGAAAACAAGCTGGCGCTGGCCACGCCCACTCCTCCCCCGCTCAGGCTGCTATAAGCTGAGAAGCTCTGATATCGTGAGGGGGTCAGAGTAGAGCTGCTGCTCCTCCAGCATCAGGTCTCTCTTGCTTGTGAGAGGTGGTTCTATTCTAATTTCCCTGTTTGTGACATCACAAATGGGGACTTTTTGAAACAGCTTGTTTTAGGCACATCTTTCCAGAAACCAAACACTGACAGAAAACTGATGGACATTTTTCTTCATGTTTGGTGTTCATAGAGACTGTAGAGACCCACATGGCAGCACAAAATGTTGCAAAAGGTCATTTTTGCATAATATGTCCCCTTTAATATGTGAAAATGGCAAAAAAAAAAAAATGTACCAGACCTTAATATCAGCTGGTTAAAAAACCTCTAATCTAATTTGCTGAGATTTTTTGGCTTCAGCATGCGGATGCTGTGAAAATGAACTGAAATATGCATGGGATCAGATTTATAATTTAGCTTCAAAAAAGTGATTCTGGATTTTGTCTGACCTGATTTCATTTGGAACAATCAGGCTCTATTTTTGTCTGTTTATATTCTGACTTCATGATCCAGCAAGATGGCACATCTACAAGCTACATAACACAAGAAACACTTGGAAGATGTGAGTCATGCATTATAAAAAAAGGCTAGTGGTACGGACACGGATCCTTTTCTGTTGTCTCCAGATCTAGGAAATAACCGCAGATGTTTCCTGCTTAGTTGAGGTAACTTTGTCCTGCTTGAACACAACAGCTTAATCATCCACTCAGACCTTTTGCATCAACAAGCCCCCTTCTGCCCTCCACTCCTCCTCCCATCACCCCCTAACCTCCCCCACACCCACCTCTGCCCAGCCCCACTCTGCCTCTCCCCTGGGACGGCCTGCTCTGGAATGCCGCTCATGAGGAAGAATCTCGCTGCAGGCGCTCAATATGTCACCCGTGTCTCTGAGAAGGAGGGCGGGAGGCAAACAGAGGTGTGACAGGTACGAGCTTCGGCACGGCAGCGGCAGGTTGACTGGATGTGTGTGTTAGACACCCAGATTAAAGGTTTAAAGGGTCCAGATTAACAGACCTGGCTCTGAGCTGGAGGGAATTAGGATGGCATTAATGACTCCTCTGCATCAGCCCAATCATCATCTCCCACATTCACGGTGACATGTTTGGCTGTTTGGGTATTCATAGGCCGTCATCACAGATATAATCTAATCACTAATACTCATCAGACGATCACTCTCGCTCTGTTTTAAAACATTGTTCTGAGCTAAACTAACGGCTCTAATTATGTTGATTCATGTCTCCTTTGATGTGGTGATTAAACATGAACTACTGTCAAGTTGTCATGTAAAATCTAAAGAGATCAAAAATGAAGCTGATTTCAATTAATTTAACAACCTGGGAAGAAAGATTCAGAGTACATCTCTGGATTTTTTGGTATTTTGTACTTGTTTAGCAGTTTCTTTGAGTATTTAATCCTTTTGAGTACACGGTTGAAGTTTAAAGGAGAGAGCTGGGACAGAGCTTAAGTAGCTCCGTCATGAGGTTCCCTCAAAATATAAAGCCCAACATGAATCAAGCTGTTTCACCTAACCCTAAATAAAAGATCAGTCTGAAAAATGTTTGTAAAATGAGATCTGGTTTTCTAAACATGAAGTTAATGTGGATGCAAATGTGCAAGTGAAGCAAAAGGTTAATACATATATAAATATATATTTTTGTTTAATGTGATTCAATTTCATAATTTTTCTAAAAACTATAAACTTCATTCTTGAGTCAAAAACATGTTTATCATCACTGCAACATGATTGGACAGATCTGATGTTGGTCCTGAGTGAAAAACTGAGACAAACTCAAATATTTCTACTAAACTGTTTAAATCTAAACAGCAGAGATTATTTAAATGTCTATCGCGTTTGACTGCAGAACTCTAAAGTCACTGTCGTGCAGGGGTGGCTCTAGGGGTGTAAAGCTGGGGCCAACTGCTCTGTTAGAGGCACACGTTTGTAAATAAAAAACTACTTTGATTTTAGTGATTATTACAATATAATGACAGCAGGTTAGTTACAGTTGCTAGATACAATAGATTTTATAATAGTTTTATAATATAACTATTTAGCAAAAAAAAGACTGATAGTTGAGGTATTTATCTCAGTAACAACATAAAATATTTGTCTGAATACTTCTTCTCTTCAGATGCACATGTTTTGGTTCCCCATCTAGCATTAAGTAAAATGATCACAAAAACTGTACTTATTAATGCTCAGGGTCTGCCCCCTGCAGGGAGACTAAGCTAGCTGTCAGGGTGCCCCCCCCCCCCCCCCCCCCCCCAACGATCCACCCCTGTTGCTGTGTCCTCTGCTGATGTTTGTTTTTGTCATATCGCTGTAGCATCATGCCTTTATTTTTATTTGTGGTCTCATTTTCATTCACAGCAATCAGACGCTCTCAGCATCCAAACTGCACACCGACAGCCAGGAAGCAAAATGGTCTCTGAAAAGACAATCAAGACCAAACACAGAAATAAAAGAGTGATTATTAGACTTGAGCTGTTTTTATAAGTTCTTCTTGTTATAATTTTGTTTCTGTCTTGCACTTCAAAAAAGTTTAGATTCAATTTAAACTGTTTATGGTATCAGAGCTGACTTCCCTCTAAAACAAGTCCTACTTTATTAAGATCCTTCACAACTCTTAATTCCAAACTTTGATGTGTTTTCTGTCTGGCTGCTTGTGCCAAGAGAGACGCGATGACGAGGATTGACACACCATCTTTCCTCTAAAGCCTTCCTCCTCAGCATCACCAGATTAAGAGATTAGCAGGAAAGGCGAGCGCTAAAGCTGGCTAATTCTCACCCAAGCACATCGAGCTAAAGCTACACAGAGCCCCGTGGAGCTCCTCTCTGCTCAGAGCAGCTGTGTGGTGGAAGGAGGGACGGAGCTGCGTCCCTCTGAGGACACATCGAACAAAAACAGAGATCACAGTGTCACTCCTTCAGTAATCACTGAGCCACTCATCTTTATTTGTCCATTTGTGCACCTTGCTGGTCGCTAAGAAAAAATAAATCTGAAAATATTCAACCTGAATATCCTTTTGTTTGTAGGGGGAATCAGCGTCAATGTTAGGCTTAAAATACACTTTATCACACATTGTTTCCACAATGAAATACACAAAATTAAGTTTGAAAACTGTATCGTTTTATAATAAAACTATCCTCCCCATCAGGAAAAGGTAATCAGTTATTACTAATTAAGCTTTAAAATATCTTATAATCCACTAATAAGTTGTTACATTGAAGGACAATAGGGACCTGTGTCTTATCTAATAGTGAGTTCCAATCAATCAATCAATCAATCAATCAATCAAGCTTTAGTTACGGCTAATCTTTCATAATGTTTGCTGTGACACAAAGTTTTTTCACAGCAATTTACAAAACAATCAAAACAAAATCAACCATATAGACACAAAATGACACTGATAGTGTCATGGTCTGAGGTGAGTTCAGCCACTAATCACCTGAGTATCATGTACAGGTGAGCGGCTCCGGAGGGTGGGACAGCTGCAGCCTGTCATCTCATCAGCGGTCAAATATAAAAGGAGGACTGAGGCTACAACACCTCGCTGGATGATTACTCACTCTTGGGTATCGAGCTGTGTCAGAAGTTTGTCTTTAGCACCTTGTAACTCGTCTTAGACTCTCAAGCTAAGTTTTGAACCTAGTTTTTGACTCATGTTTTTTGTACACCATCTCAGGAATTCTCTACTCTACTAGCCTCCCCTACCATACTACTCATTGGACCTCATCACAGCCAAACCTCAGTCTTCCACCGACCCGCTCTCCCACCGCTCACTCACCTGGACCCCTTGGAACTACTCTTGCCTGCCATGATCCTGGAACTCACCTGCAGACCTGACACACCTCCCTCCGTGCCTCTGGATCTCCTGCTATCAGGCCTCAGACTCAGCATTGGTCTGCTGTTCTTCAGCCCTGCTCCACACTAATAGTCTCTCTGTCTGCCAGAGCTCGCTCGGACCTCCTCTGTTTCCATTCGCCTCACTTAGACGGTGCACCCTTAGTAATAAATTGTGTTACTCCTTCTTACCTGCTGTCGGTGTGTGATTCTGCATGTCTTGGGTCAGGAAACTCCCGAACATGACAGATAAGTCATTTCAGATCATCACATAATAAACAAAAAGGTTTAATAATAATAGAAATAATAGACCAAAGAAACTGTTTTAAAAGAGGAAACACAAGATGTAGTACAACACTATAAAATGAAATACTAGCACTAGTCTAATAATAGAAAATAATAATACAACATTTTGAAACTGTTAAAACATTTCTGAAAAGTAAATGTAAGAAACAATTAATATAAATCAAAATGAAAGAATTACAGGATTTTCATGATGAGGAGAAGAAAAGGTCATCTCTGCTTGTCTGAAGACTGGATGTAGATTTGCAACTGTTAACATGTTAAATTCAATCCAATTCAAGATAACTGACCTTGGCAAATGTAAGGAGAGAAAACTTAAGTCAGTTTTACATATCTAGAGCTACAAGTTCATGTTAGCAGCTGAGAGTCACCAACATGTGAGAATGTGACATTACATGTATTAACTTTATTTTTGAGATTTGACCAATTTGATCTCAGTTTTGAGATTCCTTTTACGATGACTGGGCCGTCAAATATCTGATTTAATCTAAAAACGCATTTAGTTTGAAACTCTTTCACACTTTGTTGTTTTTCCTGAGATCCGTGCAGCTGTGAGAGGGGAAAGGCACTCCTCCATGAATAAACCAACAAGATAAACAAAAAAACAGAAAGCCCAGGAGCCAAACTGTCAAGGCTCGTCTCCTGGAGACAGGCTTGTAGCTGCTGATGGAGTTTGGGTGTAAATTTAGGCTTTTATCTGAATGAGACCCAAACTGTCAAGCATCAGGGCCAGCACCTTACAGCAATATTTACTACTTCAGGTGGATTGAGGCTGGAAAGTTGGCGGGACACAAAGAGCAGACAATGGCACGGGAGCAGAGATTTCCCAACAGTGTTTCATCACAAACACACACCCATTCATCTTGAGTTTCGGTGCACTTTGGAGACCTAAAGCAAGCAAACGACATCCATCTCAGTTGGTGCACGGTAAACAAGAGGAAGGGCGGAGCGAGGGTCCGCCGTGCGGGCACGTGCTCTCCAGCGGGCAGAGGACAATGCAGCGCTGGCAGAGTCGGTGCCTCCTGCCAGAGGGAATACCATGCCACATGGTGCCCCTTTTGAGCGGGGCCAGCCTGGGGGAAGGGGGGGGCACAGTGCACATGTGTGTTTGTGTCTGCTTTTGTGCATGCACTTGTGCATAAATGTGTGTGAGCATCCATACATAGCGTATCAAAAGAGACAGGGGAGATCTATCATCAAGTTTTAGGTGTAATATATGTAGATTTGTGTGTGTCAGAGTGTAAAACTGGTTGTGTGTGCAAATGTGAAGGGTGGGGGCATAGCAAGGTGGGGCACAGGGTGTGTGTGTGTGTGTGTGTGTGTGTGTGTGTGTGTGTGTGTGTGTGTGTGTGTGTGTGTGTGTGTGTGTGTGTGTGTGTGTGTGTGTGTGTGTGTGAAGGGGGGAGTCCCAGTTCCCCTTTGCATCTTAAATTCCTCAACATCTGTTCAACCCTGCTCTGTGGTAGCAGCAGCGGGTTGTGATTTTAGTGTGTTCATGCATGTGTGTGTGTGTGTGTGTGTGTGTATGTGTGTGTGCATGCGTGCAGATGCATGTGTCTGTTGTTGTGTTTGTCTGCATATGTGCACGCTCTGCTGAAGGTGCTGGTTGTTACCCGCACCTTAATTAGAAGGAGACAGAGACTCATTTTCAACTATACTTGTAATGTGCAGCGCTCACAGTGAATACCAAAGCGCTCACCTTCGAACGCCGCTACGCCGCCCTTCGCTCCCCTAAATTGTGACCTAAATTACAGCTCAGGTTCGGCGCTTTTGATCAAAAATTACAGTGCATGTAAACAATGAACTGTTCCCCTTTTCCTAAACGCCTGATAAATAATTAGGGCTGCAGCTGGAGCAGGACCACTTTCAAACCAACGCAAATGACCAGACGGTCTCCTTGAGGGTATTTAGCACAGTTTTCTAACACAGATTCAAAGACGCCTGCCAGAGATGTGGGTTAGCATTATGAACACGCGTGAATAGGAAATGACAGAAGACTTTTGGAATGAAATATTTACAACCTGTGAGCCATCTTCGTTCAAAGCAGCAACAGCTTTGAAGCCAATTCAAAGTGGTGGAGAGTGTGTTTGTTGTTGTGTCCTTCTGTGGGATTTATATTTGATGATTCTTTATGATTTGACCGCATTTCAGAGTTAGGTTGTTAGGTTCATTTAAAAGGTAACAGGGTTGTTTTTATGGTCTTGAAGATGTTTTAATTTAAACAGAAAAGTGCAGAGAACCAGATTCCTTCATTAATGGGGGGGGGGGTATAAATCAACAAAAATCACCTACCAAAAAAGCCCTGAGGTGTATATTTATTTTTAACAAATGCAATGTTCCATTGGTTGACCTGAAGGAGGCTGGACCAACATCTGCACTATAGCCAGATGTCCAGTAAAACAGACCCTCTGCTACAGCCCTTGGTTCTTTTCACTTTTTAGTTTGGAATGAGAAAGCAGCTTCTGCACCTATGTGAGTGATGTCAATGGCAAACAGCCGTTTACCATCAGACATTTTCTCAGTAGATGCTCAGAGGTTTCCAAACTGTGCCATGGGGCTCGTTTGGGGCCTTTGGGATGATTTTGTGCAGCTCTCAACTGCAATTAAAATGTTTGTCTGTTAATGCAGAGAAATGCTTTTAACTTTAAAATATTTTCTAATATGAGGACTAACAATGCTGCTAAATTTGAAATGGAAAAAATTAAGTTAATGTCCAATGGTCCCCAGTCAGTGCTACACACGTTGCCTCCATCAACTTCTCATCTTTTGCGGCTTTCATGCGGCGTGCTGGTCATGTATTCTCCTCACGATTGTTCGCCTCGCAGGTAGTTTGTAGGATGGGTCACCTAAGGCCGCCTGGAGAACAAGCTCGAGTCCATCATCTTCGACCACGCTGATGGGCCGGCAGCTCGTGGCAATCCACGGAGCAAGGAGATTAATGAGTTTATCTGATAGAGCTGCACTGGTGGGCTTGCCTCGGTTGCACTCAAACATAGTAGTTTGACGAAAAATCTTCCCCGGCGCTACACTTGGTCCAGCATCTTCCAAATTAGCTAAGTCTTTCGCACCCTCAGGTATTCATCCGCACCACGCATCCGCGCCGAGTATACATCCGCGCCAACCAGGTATACATCCGCGCAATGTGAANCACACATATATATGTATATATATATATATTAGTGGTGGGCATAGATTAATTTTTTTAATCTAGATTAATCTCACTGTAATCTTGGAATTAATCTAGATTAATCTAGATTAAAATGGCTCATTCGAATTCTGCCAAAGGCATACTATGTGTGTGCTACCTAGATAATGAATAAGAACAAGTCTTTGAGAATGGAGGCTTATTTCTTGTTTCAAAAATGCATCACAGACTGATAAAGCAGTTCTACTACGATAACTGATGATGAAAATAAATAATGATCAATAAGTATTTGTGTTTAATAGCTGTTTATTCAGTTCAACAAATTCTGCACTGTAGGTCTACAGAATAGGTCATGATTAACTATTTACAGTCAGCATTTGGTCAGTGAGTCCAAGCTCTATTTCTCCTTCTTCCACCAGTCACTCAAGCAGACCAGCTTGTTCACTATGTCTGGTGACAAACCAGATCTCCTCTTCTGCACAATATGGCCCGCTAAAGAAAAAAGTCTCTCACATGGGACAGTTGTGGCAGGAGTCCCCAAATATTTACGGGCAATGTGGGCCATCTTGCCATACACAGCAGTGTGTTCCGACCACCACTTCAGTGGACACTGATCTAAGTTGGCACTGGGCTCTACCTTGTACCTGTCCACAGTGTTGTCTACCGCCAGTGTGTCCTCGTCTGAATCTGAGTCTGATCCCATTAGTAGAAGAGCTCTTTTCTTCTTGGGTGGCTCAGGGTTCTCCTCCATGAGGGGCTTCAGAGTAGGTTCTTGTCCCTTCACCAACTCACGTAGCTTTACCCACACCGGCTCCCTCTCTGCTCTGGGCAAGCACTTGAGGTCCTTAAATCGTGGATCTAGGGCAGTCGCCACCTTTGATAAATAAAACATAATAATTATTATTGATGAAAATTTCACTTTCCAAATCCAACCTCCATATTTCTTTATGACTCATTCATCTATTCATTTGACCTATCTACTAGATGGCTTTCATTTCCACTGTGCAGACCGCAAGAGCGATCTCTCTGGCAAAACCAAAAGGTGTAGGTGTCTGTTATAACAACAGTTGGTGTTCTGATGTGGCTGTAATCTCCCAGCACTGTTCTTCTGATTTAGAATGCCTACTCTTTAACTGTAACCCTTTGTACTCCCCCGTGAATTCTCCTCATTCATTCTGGCCACATCTACATCCTGCCGAGCGCAGACGTGAACGCAGCCCAGCGTGCACTTGTGGATAAAATTTTGTGCGTGGAGCAAAAATATT